>JASMMZ010000013.1:6510288-6801458 GCA_038502455.1 Anisogramma anomala | reverse complement strand
ATAATAATAATAATAATAATAATAATAATAATAATAATAATAATAATAATAATAATAATAATAATAGTAATAATAATAATAATAATAATAATAATAATAATAATAATAATAGATTTCTACCATTATTTACTAATATTATACTATTTCCGTGATAAAACCGACTCGCCTCAAATAAGTTACTTAAAACGTATTAAGCGCTAGTGTCAAAATACCGGCCTTTTATAACCCTGGGCGTCGTTTTATTCTGCTTTAAATTTATTCAGGGTTAGTATATACTAGCAGTTTTCTAATACCTCCTATTTTGGCTTATTATAGCTTTTCAATTCAATTAACATATAACGGATAATTACCCGTTCAATCTTCGTAATGATAGTATTTTAAACTTCACATTTCCTATATTTACTCTTTTCCGTATCGTCTGCGACGAGGACTAGTTTCGGGTGAATATCGGATAAAACTTACGAGTAAAAGGGGTCTATAACCCTACATTGAACCAAATTTAGGTAAATTGTAAGATAATTTTTAAAAATCTCCCAAATAACATTTAATAAGTTTAAAACGTCAACGACCCGATATTAAATACATAATGAATTGAGTTTTTTACTAAGGCGATTAGTTTGAATTTTACGTAAGTTAAGCTAAACCTAGCCTCTCACTGCATAGTGTGTCGCCGGGTTCCATCGACGGTTCGTTGTTATTTCCATTGATGATTAAATATATGTTATATTTACCTAGTTTCATTCTGTACCCTTATATAAATATACTAGAAAAGTAAAGGCTGGTTTTACTAGATTAGTCGACTACTTCATATTCAAGTTTACTTCAAGGATAAAATATATTGAGTTTTAATTGACCATTTGATTTACATTGACTCCGGTGACCGTTGATTTTGATTTATTTAATAAAAAATTATAAATAGTAAAATATAATACGTAATTCAAAGATGAAAGGGTAACGACTCTTTGTAAGTATATCGAAATCTTTAAATTTAACCGTATATTACCGTTATCTATTTACGGATAATATACCGTAAACAAAAGTTGTTTAATTTTCATTACAAAATATAACGTCGTTTCAAATATAACTATTTAATTCGAGCCGCGATCGCCAATAATAAAAGCTGGAAATCTATAAAATTTCCATTATATATTTCGAAATCACTCCGCATATGCTTTAATAATTCTGAACCCTATAACTTCCACTGAAGTAAATTGAAATAGTCGATTTATAAAAGTTAATAAATATTAAAGACCGTAATTGGTAACTGGTAGGTAAACAATAAAGTCGACTAAAATATAGGATTAATGATTATTTAGGATATTAAGGGGTTAAAAAGGTCTTATTATAGGGTACGACGAGGTATTATACCATTATATTATATATATATTCGATATGGGCATTAAATATTTATGGCTATTCCTTTATAATAGTAGTTCCGTTAAAGGATTCGAAATGAACCGTTTTTACTTGAATAACTTTTTATAAGCGAATTGTAGTCTTATTATAAAACTTTCGTTGTTAACCTTTTTTAATTCGGTATTTATAAGCGGTGACAGTAATGTAACTTACCCCTTGGATTAGTATTATAATCCGCAATTTTTATCGAATATCTTACTTTAACCGAGAAACGTCTGGCGCTTTAAGTAATCATGAATAGACGAATTACATATAACGAGTCGTTCGTTATACCTTAGTTCCATAACTTTACGAAAACATTCGACCCGAAAATGAAGTAATCGCTCGGTATTAACAAAGTCAGCGGTTTTAGCGCGGACCTTACCCGAGGTAATATTATAACCGTCGACGTCCCAGTATCTCCCGGCGTTTCTAAAGTCGGCGATGAAGGTGCGGGCTAGGTCTAGGGCAATCCTGTTACCGCTAACGCTTCTAAATCTTGTAATTCCCACTTAAGGTATATATTCTTATGATTTAAAAACCAAGCTTTAGTCTCAATAAATTTATTTATATATTCCGTTATAATACAAGTTTTCATAATTTATAAATTCATTGTTATTATATCCAATATAGTTATAGAAAAAAAAGACTTACATCTCGCGGTTTTTGACCTCGAGTTTATTTTGTGATTGACGGGTTAATATATCCAAGCGGACGCTTTATGAAGCGGGCTATTGATATAAATCGTATTAAAAAAGTTAAACAAGCTTCCACTTATTAAGCCCAACGTTTCTAAATTGACTATGGTGGAAAAAATACTCCAATCTATTGCAATCCGTTAAAATAGTAAATAAGGTAGTAATACTACTAATTTCGATAACCGCGTTTTTAAACTAGATACCATCTTGAAAAAAAACTACTATCGTATATAAAATAATTAGGTTTTACGTCCGTCAATCGTACGAAATCATCTACCACCAGCTTTAAAATACTATTTTTATTCCTTTAAGATAGATATCCTCTGAAAATTATCCCCAACTAACTAGTTTCAATCATCGTGAACCGATTGAAATCCGAATATATCAAAATTAGGGCCGTAATAAATACATTTTTCTACGTTTAAAATATAAATTGCCTTCAATTCGTTTAAGTTTATCTAGTTCCCCATTTGGAAAGCTAAACGAGGTAATTAGCTTAGTCGGAGAAATTACTAATAAAGTCTCGATAAAAGTGGGCAAAACCCAGAAAACTTCGGATCTTTCGAACAGTACGCGAAAAGTGTCATTCGCAAATAACCCAGACTTTTTCGAAGTCGGCCCGGATACTTACACTAACCGGTAGAATAAATCCAAAGTATTTCACCTCTTTAACCACGAAGTCGTATTTCTTTAAATCTATATTCCGCCTGATATTACGAAGGCGTCCTAAAACCACGCCAACATTTATTATATAGTCCTGTTCAGTGCGGGGGGAAAAAACCTAGGATGTTGTTGATACCAACCGTAATAAAATTATTCAACATATTCGCTATTGTATAATTAATATACTATTAAAAAAATGTTAACGCTTCCGCCAGCGCGAAGGGGGTAACCAATTACTCGAATAAGCTGAAATGTATATGAAAAGCCATTATTTTCTTTTATTTGTGTATAATCCGAATACGGTAAAAGGTCATACGGATATCTAACTTTGTTAGTCACATCGATTTCGACAATACGCGTAGGGTTTCCTTAATTAAGGGTAAGAGAAAACTATGTTGCTCGGTAGTTAAATTTAAGGCCCAGTAATTAATATGAAACCATCCCCTTCCTCCATTCTCTCCCCGGTTTAAAAATCAATAACACAAATAATGTAGCCCGTAAGAGACTCGTACAAACTGAATAATTATCTATTTATTCGGTAATTTAACGCCGAAATTCGAGAAATGAATATCGTAGTATTAGATAAAACTATTCCTATAATTAGTCCAATAAAACTCCATCTTCATTCTATTCAATATAAATATAGTAATTAAAATTTCCTTAGTATAGGAATAGAGTTATTATCTTTTCCTTGTCAAATAAGTTTCGGAACTCTGCCATTTCGAGTAAAAGACGTAACTAATATTTCTTTTCTTAGATAATAGTCGACACCGTCAACTGTAAGATTCGCGTCATTTTACAAAAACTTATAAAAAAAGCTTACTGTAATTGATCCCCTGTACGGTATACCTTCCGTCAACATCAGGTTATCAAACTAATAACAACTGATTTTAAAATACTATAAATATCTTCTAACTTAAAACGAATTATTATAATGATAATAATTAATTCCCCCTAATTATGAACTATTAAACAACTACCGCAACGTATAATATTACTCATTAGTATAGATTCCATAAAATTCCAAAAACTATATCCAGCATCATTCTCTAAATAATATATATTAATATCGGGTCCAACTAGTTTTTTTTTAGTTTTTTTATTTACTCTCAACTGGCCATTCTCATTATATTTCTAGTGTATTGTAACCCTCGCCAATTTTAAAATACATACATATACCGGTGGTAAGGCTCGCAACTTGAATGTTCTTATCCCAAAATAACCACTCTTTTCGAAAATTCCTGTTTTCAAGTCGTACCATGTGATTCGTTGAATAAACTTTTACGAAAGCCCTTTTCTTAATTATATAATTCTATAAGGTTCAAAACCTAATCCTAAAAACTTGTGGACAATTTGCGAGTAATATGTTGTATGTATGTATTAAATGCTGTTAGGGTTTATAATTAATCGTATGGGTTCTTATTACGTGATAAACTTAATGTAATTACAAATATGAACTATATTTGTATAAGTTTATCCACGTACCACGTAAAAAAGGACAAATACTAATAAGTTTTTCGAAGAGGGGTTTTAACCAAATATATTTATAAAAAAGGTCTATCGCTTTATATAACCTTTATTTATAAAAGAAAACAAATACAACCCTTTACTAGAAATCGAACATTAAGCCAGACTACTAATTAAAGCCTTAAGATGCTCTACAGTTTAGAAACCGGTAACATTATACAGGCATAAAAACTATAACCTTTGCCGAGCCGTATTACACGACCATCTTAGTCTCCGTTCGACACCTACTCATATCGAGAACCTAACGGCGATCCTGAAAGGGTAAATAACCTGTAAAACATATGTATTTTGGTTAAATGCCCGTAACGGTACGGATAATATACTTTACAACTCGGTAAAGTATTTCAAAAGTTACCACCCAAGCTACCTTTTTGCTACATATAGCAAGCTTAAGAAGTATAAAAAAATCGTAAAAGGGGTATACCATTTAGTGGGTAATATTCCGGAAAGGGTCTTTCGTTGATAGCCAAAGAAAAGTATCTACAGTATAGTCGAAAGCTCTGTTAAGTGGGCGGGGCGCTGGTATAGGTGGTAATAGCTTAAAAATAAATAAATAAATAAATAAAGTCGTTAAGTACAAGCGCTTATAATAAAGGTCTTTCTTTAAGACCTTAAAGCGTAAAGGGAATATAACTTACATTATATTGCAAGTCTAAATCTAAAGGGCTACGTTGGCACAAGTAATGAGGGATAGGATGGCTGGTTGTAAGGGCTTTTTTCTAGATATACCGCTGCGCGAGCGGTTCTCTGGGCCGACGAAAATCTCCATAGCCAAAAAGGCGTCACCGGAAAAACTTCAAGTAGTAATAAAGCCGATTAGTAATGTTGTGATAAAATAAGGTACATGTAAAGTAAAGGTATTAAGAGCGGTTCGACCTGATTTTTTCCCTCAGAAGTGGGTACTATTAGGGTCTATAGTGTAGGCCTCCTACCTTCCTAAACAAGATTTTCCGTGAATCAATGCCAAGAAAGTTGATGTAAGGTCGAAGATAGGTTCGACTACTTATTAATATCTATGTAAAATTTAGCCATTGAAGTGATACGTGTATTTCGCCGTTACTCTTGAGGTATACCTAGATTTCTAAAATATAATAGCTGTAGGCAGACCTTTTTCTTTGCGTCGTAGTCGATTCGAACCTCTGCAGACGAAGTGATTGATGTTGCATTGAAAGTGGTGGATATATTGTTTTAGGTTTGGCAGACCGTTAGCCAGTCTATACAGTAATATATATGGCCATTTGCTTAGCCCGTACCATAGAACGAATTAGGCACTCCATAATTAACTGACTTGCAGTCAGTACAGTTAACTTTAATGTAAGTAAAGTTGACTGACTATACTGTAATTAACCTGATAAAAATAGCAGTTAATATTATTTCAATACTAACGATTTTTCATTTTATGCTTGCGCACATTAGTATAGTCGACTAATCTTTTCCGGTTGCCATTAAATTGCCTCCTCGTCAACTGGTCAGACCCTTGTTAATTCCAGTGTATTCCGTAGCCAAATTAACTCCAATTAGCTCCCTTTGCCTTACGGCTTCAAATCCTTCGTTCTTTAACTCTCGTATACAAGTCTTTCACCACAAACTTATATAGGCCTCTAACTTATCCTTACCAGTTAATATCATTAGCCTTAATTCCTTAACAGTCTTTTAATTTACCACGGTACCCCTATTCGTCGACATGGAACTTAGCCTTAGCAGATGGCCTTTGCATGTAACGTTTTAATTAACCAACGCTTTTACAGTGTATATCTCGACTTTAATGGGCTTTCTGAACCTACCAGCCTTACTAGGCTTACTAAAAATACTGTCTTCTAAGCCTCTTAAAGGTCTTAAGGGTTTTCGGCTTCGTTTCGAAGGGGGTCTTCGTTTAAAGGCTCGAAAGGGTCCTTTTTTAAAGGATTTTAAAGGTCTTCGGCTCGAGGAGAGTCTTCGTCTTAAGGATTAGTAGGGTCCTTGTTTTAAAGATCAGAGGGGTCCTTGCTTTAAGGAACTTAAAAGTATTCGGCTTGAAAAGGGTCTTTAAGGTCTTCGGTTCGAGTAAAATCTTCGGTTTAAGGGACTTGAAGGTTTTCGGCTCAAGGAACTTGAAGGTTTTTATTTCAAGGAAGGTTTTTCGCGATAAAGAGGTTCGCTGTTTAATAGTATTGTTTGGTCTAGCTCGAGTAATAAAGAGTTCTGCCGAGTTGATGATTGTACTGATTGGCTTAATTAAAAGGTCTTAATCTTAATAATAACTGGCTTGATTAAGAGATCTTGGTGTTAATAATATTAGCGTCGCGATGGTTTCCCTAAGTGATATCTCCTAATACTAAACAACGCAATTTAGTAACATTAATAATGTCATCTTTTAGCTATTTACACCATTAAGAGAGTTTACTTGTAAACTATTTATATTAATCATCAGTTATTTAATAAAGGCTTTGGCCCTATCCACGGTGTTGCTAATTCCGTTTCTAAACTGTTTATACTGTTTCGAAAGTTAACTTAATAAATTGCTTATTTTATGATCTAGCCTACAGTGGTAAACCAAGTAGGTGCCAAATAGGGTTTACTATTAAGGTATAGTAGAAGACTAGAAGAGGCTACCGTGGCCTAATATGCAGGACCTATAGGCATAGCTAGTGCCCGGCCAGTACCCAGCCCATTACGTGACCTTACACGTGCCGTACACGAACTGTACCCGGTTCGTACCCGGATCGGACCCAGACCGGGTATTACCTATTTCGTTACGTGAATAATTACGTAACTTATAAACTTAATAGCCTATTAAACGTTAAGCATAGGACTTATCCGCCTAATACGTGGGCCGGGCATAAGCTGATAACGTAGCGTCTGATGTACTGTATAATGTATCGGCCAATCCGATCCTAAGTTGTCGGCCGATTTGACCCTAATCTACCAACGTCATATAACCCGCCTTTTAGCTTTGCCGCAAGTACCGAATAACATACCCTTTAATGCACCGTATAATATATCCTTTTTGCTGCCGGTATCGTATAATACGTTGTGTAATACCGCGCTTCTACTTTTAGTATCGTATAATGCGCTCCATATAATACGTAACCCTTACTAAATCCGGTCCACCAGTCCCTATAGATACGGACGCCACCGTAACCCTTAAAAAAATTTCTTTTACAACGCCACCTTTCTTTACCCTTAACCTTTTTTCGTGATAATTTCTTTTCCTCCTTTTATATTCTAACTACTAAATTTCGTTAATATCTTTTCGTTATTTCCTTACTTTTTCTTCTTATAGCCGCGGTATATAAAAAACCTAAATTAGGTTACGATATCAGCAGCGCTCCTAATGGCAATAACGAGCCGTTCCGTAAGGTATACTGCCTTATTATATAGGAATACTCTGCCGCTAATTGACTTTTATAACCGCCTCGTATTATAAGAGATCTTCTTATCCTTAGTAATAAAGTAGATAAAAGCAAACTTTTTTTCTTTACAGGTTAAGGACGCTTATATATCGTATATTAACCTTTTTTCCAACTTTGACGTTCTCTTTACTTGTATTCGAATTTATCAAGCATGAAGTTGTCGTATATATTGAAAGGTTTATAATAAGGTAAACTTATAAATTAACTTTACAAGGAACTTAACCATAAATTAACCCTTTTTCGTAATATATTTAAAAGATGAGCTTACTTACGGCCTCACCCGAATTACGCGCTTGTCTACGTCAATTGCTTACTATGGTCGAAGATAAAGGCCAAATTTGATCCTTTACGCGTAATAATTCAAAATTTATACCGGGTTATCGACCCGTTTTTACCCCCACTTTCTTTGAGTTAATTAATTAGTTTGCCTGATTTCTTAATTTTGTTTAGTTATAAGAAGTTTCCACCGTACCGGCTGCATAAATCGTTAACCTTTTAACTATACATTCTCGTCGCCCCCTTTTTCCGGGTCCGTTATTTTCCTAAACTCCTTCGTTACTTTTTATAATGTCGCTTATTTATAAAAATAAAACTCCTTCAGCCGACTGTATTTTAACGCGTAACGTTTTTACCCAGGCTCATTCTAATTTCCGTTATATACTCTTTCATACTTTGAACCTGACTAATTAAATGAATCTAACCACTTAAGCTATATTTTTATAACTAATATAAGTTACGTCTTATAAATTATAGCAAACGACGTCCAAGTTCTAATTAAACGAACTCTCATGATACTCGTATCCTATTTATTAACCTGAGTAAAAAACGAGTTAATCGAGTTGACCGCAAACAGACATAAAATCGTACCCGGGCTAATAGCGTTACCCAAATCCAAACTAATATATTACGGTTTTTAATAACCTTTTTAAAAGGTTCCATTTCTTGCCCCGCTTTTCGCCCTACTCCTTATTAGCCGTTATCGTCGGCTTTTTTTAACATACGTCCGTCCTAACGCTATCCGTCATCGTCGGCCTTCCCTAAAGTCTGTCTCTCCCAACTCCCATCACTCTTCTTGTTATCTGTTATCCTCGACATCGCTTTGCGTCCGTCTCGCCTCCTACCAGCCCCCCTCTTCGACGTTTACCAATACCCTCCACGCCTTTTATAGTCCCCCTCCTCAGAAATTACTTAATATCTGAAGTTAATTATAATAGGGCTCTTAACTTTAGTAACGCCGATACTCGTTAAACCATAATAAGGATAATAATAACAAAGAGTAAAATATTTACTGGGTCGTAATAGAAATTACATTACGGTCTGCTATATATCCGAAAAAGTCGGGTTATATTTTCCCGGCCTTATTTCTTATATAATAACCTTGTTTAATAATGAATTCTTCTTTTTTTATAAATAATATATTATTTCGAAGGTATAGATGATTCGCTCCGTATTTATTGCCTGGCATAAACTCGACGCCGAGGTCGAAATACCGGTTTATTATAAACCTGAGTATTTTCTTATTTCGCTTTAAATTTATTTAAGGCTATGGTATATTGATAAATTTCTAACAATTTTCATTGCAGCTTATTATAGCCTTGTTAGTTCATTAATATAAAACGAACCCCGTCCCGTCCCGTGTTTACCGCGAGAATTTCTTAAAATTTAAATTTCTCGTATATATTCTTCCTTATATCATGAACGACCAAAATCGGTTCCGGGAGAATATCGGATGAACCGTACGAAGGGAAGGAGTCTGAAACCATTCACTCTTTTAAATTTATATGAAATACAAGGTATTTAACGGAAATGTTTAAAATGATATTATACGGGTTCGGAATATCGACGACCCGGTACTAATTATAAAATTAATCTATTTTTTTTTAATTTGGCTGTTAATTTTAATATTATTAAAGTTTAGTTAAACTTATTTTCTTACCTTATATTGCTTCTCCGAATATCGCCCATAATTTATCGTCGTTGTTATGAATTATTAAATATAATCATCATCGTTTAAACTAGCTTTGCCTCTATACATAACCAAATTAAAAATACAATAACTCGCTTTTTGTGATTAATGAACGACTTTGTATCTTCGTTTACCTTCAAAATAAGTGATATTTAGTATCTATTTATTAAGCAGTTAGCGCTAAAACCGGTATCCGTTAACTTATGTTATTGAATAAAAATTAAGAAATAGGTAAATATAAAGTTTAACTATATTCCGAAAAAGCGATGACGATATGTAAGTATTTTTAATGTTATTCGTTTAGTACCATTATCTATTCGTAAGTGATACGCCGTAGATAAAAATCATTCGACTTTTATTAAGGAATATAGTATCGGTTAAAATACCTCTACTTAATCCGAAACCCAATTACTAATAATAAAAGTTAAAGATCCATGAATTTTCTATTATATATTCTGGAAGCGTTCCGTATACGTATCGACGATTATAAACTATATAACTCTAAGTTAAATGAACTTAGAAAGGCGATGCGTGATAATTGAAAAATATTGGCAGCCGCCCTTAAAAGTTAGTAGGCCCATTATAAAATCGATAAAAATATATACCTGATGACGATTTGGAATGAAAAGGGTTTTTAAGAGGCCTTATCGTAAGGTAAGACGAGGTTTCTTCCTGTTAAATTACGTGTATATTCGATATAGGCATCGAAGATCTATAATTATCTCTTCCCAATAGAAATCCTGTTAAAAACGCGAAATAAAATATTTTTACTCAAGTAACCTATAGTAAACGAATCGTAAATTTATAATAAAATTTTCATCGTTAATAATTCCGAATTCGGTAGTTATAAGCGCTTCCGGTAACTTAATATACCCCGCAGGTTAATTTCGTAATCCGCGATTTACACTGATTATTTCAAGTTATGCAAAAAACGCTTAATATTTTTGGAAACCGTTAATAGAAAAATCTTATACAGAGGGTCTTTCGTTATTACCTGGTTTTATGATTACGCTAATATACCTAAGCCTAAAATAAGGCAACTACTTGACGTTAGCGATACCGGTGGGTTTAATGCGGGCCGTATCCGTAACGATACAACAGATTTCGTCGTATTAAAATCCTCTGAGGTTATCTCAAATAATGACCTAGACATGAACCAAGCCCGGAGCGACTTTATTTTCAATAACCTTTCGAAAACCTTCAACTTACCCATAAGATATATATCGTCGCGATTGAATAAATAAACCTCCGTTTTTCCAAATTTATTTATATAATCCGCCGCGATTTATATTTCCTTAATATATAGGTTTATCGATATTATATTTGATATATTAATAAAAATAAGCTGAAAAACCCACGCGCAGCATTCTTTAACTTCGGATATATTTTGTTATTCATGGGTGAACGCGTCCAACCAAACGCCTTAAGTTACGTGCCTATACAATAGGATGTATTAAAAAAGCGAAGAAACTTCGTTCTATTTAATTTGCCGCTCCAAAATTAATCGTGGAGAAGAAAAATATACTAACCCTTTGTAATTCGTTAAAATCGTAAGCGAAGTACGGACATCACGTAATTTAGAAAATCACGTTTTTTTTAAAAAATATTACCGTAAAAAGTTCCTTGTCGTAGATAATATAATTACGTTTCGCATTTATTCAACGTACGAAATGGTGAGTTATTAGCTTTAAAATGTTATTCTTATCCCGTTACTATAAGTACCTTGTTAATGCCGTTTCCGAATAATATGTTTTTACTTCCATTAACCTATTTAGATCATAATACATCAAAATTAGGGCCGTAATAAAATTATTTTTAAGGTTAAAAATATATTTATTTCTCCCGTTTAATTAAGGTTCAAAGAATCTCTTATTTCTTTAGTTAAACGAAATAATATGATGATTGAGGTAAATTACTAATAAAATTATGGTAAAAGTTAATCAAACCGAAAAAAACTTCGAACATTTCAAATAATACGTAGTAATTCCTACTCTCGGATTACCTGGACTTTTTGGAGGTCGGTCTGAATACCTACGCTTACTATTACAATTAAATCCAGGTATTTAACCTTCTTAACTAAAACATCGCACTTTTTTAAATATAGGTTCAGCTTCGTATTATGAAAACGTTTGAGAACTACGCGAGCTTTAGCTAAGTAATTTTACTTAATATTAAAAATAAAATTAAAGGGTTTTTAAGGACATTATAACGAAGTTATCCAGAATATCCGCTATTATATAATTAATATATCAATAAAACGTCGCTGGAGTTTTCGTTAACTTAAAAGAGGTAGCTAACTATTTAAAAAACCTAAAACGCATATAAAACTTCGTTGATTTCTTTTATCCGAGTATAGTCCGGATATGGTAAAATTCCGTTTAAATATATAACTTCGTAAATTATATTAATTTAAATAACGTACTTCATGTATTTTTAATTAAAGATAGTGAAAAACAGTTTTATTTCGTAATTCTATTTAATACTCGATAATCGATATTGAACCCTTGTTCTTTTTTCTGTTTCAAAATAAGTAATACCGACGTTGTAATCGATAAAAAGCTTACCTAAAGTTGACCATTATTTATTAACTTTGTAATTTGTTGTGGAAAATTCAAAAAATGATTTTGTAATATCGAATATAATAGCCCCTAAAGTTGTTTTGGTAAAGATTTATCATTTTTTTTTGTTTAATATCAATATGGTAATCGAATTTCCCTTTATATAAAGGTAAGGCTATAACTTTATTTTCATCGAATAGGTCGCGAAATTTTGAAAATTTTAGTAAAAAAACGTAATTAATCCTTTTTTTCCTTAACTGTAGTTGTCGCCGTCGTTTTTAGAATTCGCGTTATTTCTTAAAGGTTGGTAATAAAATTGAACCGGAACAGATCCCCCGTAAATTATACTTTTCGATATAAACGTTTTAATAAACCGAAAAAAACCAAAACTATTACGCCCCGTATATTCCCTAACCTAAAACGTATTATTATCACATCGATAATTAACTCATTTTAACCTCAAAACATTAAAAGACTACCGCCAACATTTAAATTTACCTATTAATATCGCATCTCAAATATTCCAAAAATTATATCTCGCGTTATTCCGAGAGTAATATATATTAATATCTGGCTCGACTTTTTATTAAAATTTATACGAAACTTAGTTATTTAGGTAATACGCGTATTTTACCGCAAACTTAATATCGTATTAATTTTCAAAATCGTAATCACAGATTTTACTTTATTTTTAACCGTTATATTAAAATCTTATTAGAAAGATAATAACAATTATAGCCAAAATTAACATAAATATCTAAAAATTAGATGATATTAAAAATTTTAGAGATAAGGATTGAATTTTAGTTTATACGTATTTTAATTAAATTATACTCCTTTTTACTTGATTTTATAATTACGCTGTTCAGGCTATATAACCTTTAAATAAAATTTCATTTGGGAGTTAGGTTTTTTCCGTCACCGTTAATAAGGAACTTTCTTTTACCTTTTCGACTTGGACTGTATATATCTACGTAAAAAGTAATACCGAGCGAAGTTTATAATAATATTTTTAATAAATTAATAAACCATAACGTATGTAACACCTTGAGATAATTTTGGCCTAACTCTTCTTTACTATCGCTTATGTTGTCCTACGTTTTCGGTCCTAAGCGCGTATCGAATAAATTCACTAAAATAACTTGCCGCGATATTGAAATAACAGGTCATAATTATTACGACCTTTTAACGAAAGTATTTAAAAGATGTAAACCCCTGTTATAACCGTATTATTATCCGGTTGTTAAGCCTATAGGGGTCCCGCTAATTAATGATTAAACCGCCGCTTTAAATCTAAGGACTTCAACTCATTGAAGAGTTTTCAATACTTTTCTAAGGCTTCTATATAATTTACCCGGTAAATACCTATCGTAATATATTTGTCGCGGATACGTAACGATAAGAAGAAACGTAAGTAATTATACTTTACAGCTGAAAGTCAATCTAGGCCACCTAATTAAGCTAAAATTATTTTAAACCTAATAACAAATAGTTCCTACAGGTTGTTATCTCTTATAAATACACCTTTTGATTCGATGAATACCTTGTCCGCGCGGTAAAGGTCGTTAAGAGTCGCTTCAATATAATCGAAAAACTCTCTTATATCGTATATATCCTCATGTCCTCTGACTTCATAATACTTTGTAACCGCCTGTTTTATCGTTGCCGTATAATATCTCTATATGTAGAAAAACGTATATCATCTTTTTCCAATCCATATTTTATCTATTTTTAGTATAAATTCTATCGTTTGACTCGTCGTCGCCTACCTCAAATGAAATCCTTCGAATTGCGGCTATTTATATCGTTTTCGCCTACCCTAAGTTAGTGGAAAACTAACGTAAGTCGTGGCTTATTCGATTTTAAGTTATCAAAATTTAGCTACGACTTGAACGAAGTTAAACGTAAAGTCGATGGTTAATGTCGATTAACATGGTTATTATAGTTGTTTTATAATCGACGCGATAAAGTTTACAGTATTTTACAAACGAGAAATATCGGCTTAGGTTGGCCTCGAAAAGGTAGGAGTTATATCTATAAAAGTAAAGGACTAGGTATTCTTCAACGGCCTATCCTCCCCGATAGCGTTAAAGTGTAACACAAAATTATTAACGTTTATTATCTATTTATTTATTATAAGTAATATTCCTTCAAGATAAGAAACTGAGTAAATACCAAATAGGGTTTACTATTAAAGTACGGTAAAAAACTAGAAAAAGCTACCGTAACCCAATATACAGGACCTATAAGCATGGCTAGTGCCCGGTCAATACCTAGCGTGTCACGTGAACTCACACGTGCCATGTACGGACTGTACCCGGTCCGCACCCGGACCGGGTACTGCCTATTCCGTTACGTGCATCGTCACGTAACCTATAGACTTAATGGCCCATAGATTGGGTCTAAAACAGCTTACGCTATTCATAAAAGTCTTTCCTCTACCCTAAAGATAACGTAAAGCGTAATAACCGGAAAGTAGTCTTTTCTTCTACATAGACAATCTGTATTGAACTCATGAACACTGATCAGTATAAACAGGCCTTTTTATTTACGGCGTAGTCGATTCGAATCTCTGTAAACGAAGTAATTGGTGCTAAATTAAAAGTAGTGGATGTATTATTCTAGGTTTGGTAAACCGCTAGCCGGTCTGCATAGTAATGTGTATAGCTAATTACTTATCCTGTGCCCTAGACCTAATTGGGCACTCCATAATGAACTGACTTGCAATTAGTAGAGTCAATTTTACTGTAAGTAAATTTAACTAATTGTATTGCAATTAACTTGCTAAAAATAGCAGTTGATATTATTTTATTAATAATAACTTTTTATTTTGTACCTACGTACATCAATGTGGTCGACCAATCTTTTCCAGTTATCACTAAATTACTTCCTCGTCAACTGGCCAAACCCCTATCCATTCCAATGTATTCCGCACCTAAAATGACCTCAATTATCTCCCTTTACCCCACGGCTCCAAGTTCTTTATTCTTTAACTCCCGTACACAGGTTTTTCGTCATAAAATTATACAGGCCTCCAACTTAACCATACCAGTTAATTTCTTTTGATTTGATACCCTAATGGGCCTTTAATTTATTAGGATACCCCTATTCGTTAGTATATAACTTAGCATTGGCAGGTGGTCTTTTTATATAACTTTTTAATTAACTAACGCTTTCAAAGTGTATATTTCGACTTTAATGGGCTTTCCAGGCCTACCCACCCTATTGGGCTTGCCAAGACTGCTAGCCCCTAATATTTTCAAAGGTTTTAAGGGTCTTCGGCTTCGTTTAGAAGGGGTTCTTTGTCTTAATGCTCGGAAGAGTCCTTATTTTGGGGATCTTAAAGGTTTTCGGCTCGAGTAGAGCCTTTGTTTTGAGGATTAGTAGGGTTCTTGTTTTAAGGATCGAAAGGGTTTTTATCTTACGGAATTTAAAGGTATTCGGTTTGAAAAGGGTCTTTAGGGTTTTTGGTTCGAGTAAAGTCTTTGGTTTAAGGGATTTAAAGGTCTTAGGCTCGAGAAACTTAAAGGTCTTTGTTTCGAAAAGAGTTTTTTTTCGATGAAGAGGTTCACCGTTTGATAGTATTGTTCGGTCTGACTCGAGTAATAAAAAGTTCAGCCGAATTGACGATTATATTGACTAGCTTAATTACAAGGTTCCAATCTTGATACTAACTAGCTTGATTAAGAGGTTTCTCCATAGATAATAATGATGTTACAACGCTTTTCCTAAGAGATACCGCCGAGTATTAAATAACGCAAGTTAATAACGTTAATAACGTTTTCTCTTAGCTATTTACACTACTAAAAAAATTAACTTGTAAACTGTTTGTATTATTCACAAGCTGTTTAGTAAAGGCTTTAGCCCTTTTTATAGTGTTGCTAACATTCTTTCTAAACTATTTACACTGTTTCGAAAGTTGATCTAATGAATTTCTTGCGCTATTCATAAGACTTTTTCCTTTACCATAACGATAACATAAAGCATAACAACTGGGGAAAAAAAGTAGACTCTTTTTCTACCTAGTCAATCTGTTCTTAACTCAATAAGCACTAATCAGTGTAGGCAGGCCTTTATCTTTACGGTGTAGTCGATTCGAATCTCTGTGGATGAAGTAACTAGTGCTACATTAAAAGTGTTAGATGTATTATTCTAGGTTTGACACACCGCTAGCCGGTCTGCACAGTAATGTGTATGGCCAATTGCTTGGCCCGTGCCCTAGACCGAATCGGGCACTCCACAACCAACTGACTTGCAGTCATTACAGTTAACTTTACTTTAAGTAAAGTTGACTGAATGTATTGCAATTGACCTGCTAAAAATAGCAGTTAATATTGTTCCAACAATAGTCGAATTTACTTTAACCTTAACCGTTATATTAAAGCCTCTCCCACAATACAATGATAATCACAGCTGGAATCGACATACACGTACAAAGAGTAATTGTTATTATAAAGTAGAAGGATAAGGAATAAATTATCGTTTATATGTATTTCAATTCAATTAAACTCTTTTTTACACAATCCTGTAATTTTATCGTTAAAGCTACGTAACTTTTGAACGAAATTAAATTTAAGAACTGGACTTTCCCCATCGCTGTTAATAAATAACCTTTATTTACCTTTTTGACTTGGACCGTATATATTTACGTCGGGGGGAAAACCGGATTGGGTTCACAATTACGTTGGTAATAGTTCGTCGATCTAGAACGTAGGCAACTACCCGTGACTTATTTAACCCGGCATTCGTTCGTCGTGATCCACGTTACCCGGCGACCTTAATTTTAGATATATATTGAACGGGTTTATTGAAATGACTCATTGTAATTGCCGCGATCTCTTAATGAGGATACCTAAGAAATATAAAATTTTATCATAACTTTATCTTTATTCGACCGTTATACCTATACAGGTTTCGATAATTTTCGATTAAAACGTTGTTTTAGGTTTAAAAACTTGAACTCGTTTACGAGCTTTTCAATACTTTGCTGAAGCTGCGATACAGTCGATACAGTCAACTCTTGTTGTAATAAATTTATCTCGATTATATAGGGATATACAAAAACGAAAATAAATATACTTAACGGCCGAAAACTAGTTTAAGCCGCCCGCTAAAGCTAATAATATTTCGAACCTATTAATAAATGGTATCTATAGATTTTTATCGCTTATAGATAATTCCTTTGATTCGAATAAGGCCTCATTCATATAATAAGGGTCGCCAAAAGCAGGCTTAATATAGTCGAAAAACCTTTTCGTATTGTATATTCCCTAGTATCTGCTGACCTCGTAATATGCTGTAATAGCCTTTCTTATAGTTGACGTATAATGATCCTATATATAAAGAAACATATATCAACTTCTCCCTATTTACATTTTATCCGCCTTTAATATAAATTTTATAGTTCAACGCGTTGTTGCGTACATAAATGTTAATACATTCAATTACGGTTAATCATATCGTTTTCGAGAACCTTTTAATATTAAAAAACTAGTACGATTGTCGCCAAATCGGCTTCGAATTGTTAAATCTTAATAATGACCTGGGTGAAATCGGACGTAAGGTTGAAAACGAAAGTCGATTAACTAGGTTATCATATTCACTTTACACGAAACGCGATATAACTTCTAGTATCCTATAAGGGAGATATATTTACAAAAGTAGAAAATTAGGTATTCGACGATAGCCCATCTTCCTCAATAACGTTCAAGTATAGCGTAAAATTATTAATATTTGCCTTTAATTAGTTTATTATAAGTGATATCCTTTCGAAGATATAAAAGAAAAGTTTGATAATACAGTATAGTCCGGCCTACGATAGTAAATTAAATAGGTACTAGTTGAAGTTTACTATTAAGGTATAGGCGTGAAACTCAAAAAGGCTATAGTGGTCTTTCGTACAGGACTTATAGGCATGGTCCGTATAAAGCGCTTCACATGCCCTATCACGTGCTGCCTACGGAACGCGCCCGGGCCGTGCCTGGACCGGGTACTGCATATACCGTTACATGCATAGTCACGTAATTTATAGACTTAATGACCAATAGCCTAATTCCATAACAAAGGGATAAAGTGTAACGTGGCACTATATAAATTAAGTGGGTTCTTACGGATAGACAATTAGCCGATAAGTGAATGAAGCCATTACTAAGGGCAAAATACGAAATGATAATATAATAGCTTGGTTTAGTTAACCTGGGTTTAAATTAAATTGATAGTTCATAAAGCTTTATACTACAAGTAACCTTATAATATTGCAATTATAAAATGATGGAGTGGTTTTGGTGTAAACTTTAAATATAAACAAAAGAATTGCTAAAAGGGTTATGGGTTTAAATTGGCCTATACAGGTCTTTTTTTCTTTTTGTATTTACGGATTTTTTTTTCTCTGCACTATACTTCCTTCACTTTACTGTTTACCTTTTTTTTTGTTTCTATTTTTGTTTCCTTTTTAAATGAACAATACCTCTTAAAAGAATGTGTTAAAATATACAATAGGTACAATCACATAGTACATACTTAACAATAAGGCCAATAGAGCTTATTAGTACTTGGTACAAACTTCAAATACTAAACCTCTTAACACCAAAAGATAAAACATTCACCGGAGTTATAAATATCTCCACCAACAGTAGTATTTATTAGTACAAGTACTAGTATTGACTAGTATGGAGAATCAGCAGGAAGATACAACCCAGGTTAGTATTTACTAGCACTGAAAAACTAGTATTAAATAGTACAGAGTCTCGACCTTTGATCTAGATCTCTATCAGGATACACTTGATCATAAATCAAGTCCTCCAAGTAGATTCTAGAATACTTAAATCTGCAAGTCTATATCATATCTTCTTGTTCATTAATTTGAATAAAATTTCAATTCAGTTAATTTATTTTTCCATTAAGTAAGTTAACTATATTGGCAATAAGTTGGGTATATTGTTTTATAGTTATACTTTAAAATTATGTATAATATGTATCAACTTTAGACTAGGGCACGAGTCAAGCAATTAGTTACAAAAAGTAGTGTGCAAACTTACTAGCGGTCTTTTAAACCTAAAACAATAGAACCTCCACTTAACCACGCAATACTACTATTATTTCAAACGATTCAAATCAAAAATATTGCTACGTCGAAAGGCCCATTAGGCAAGACCTATTAACAAACGTCGATATATACATGAGATGATTTTTAAACTATGATTGACGATTTTACGAGTTGCCCCAAATTATTGTTAACGACCGGTACTCAAATTAAACGTATAACTTTTAACAACTCTTTCACATCCTAACAAGGTATAATAATCACACTAAATACCCGTGAATAAATAGAAGGTGTCAGGGGGTTTATGTTAGCAGTAAGGTAGCAGAGGCAACAAAGGTGCAATATCAGAAGATGTTTGTTCGTGCTGTAGAATGATCATTAGCCGTTAGGCTATTCAGGTGTGTAGACTGAATACTTAGATTGACAACTGAAGAGCTATGAAGGAAATACTATCTATGTGGCGCTGACCGTGTCCTTATATCCTATAGCCTTCATACCATCTTCAGTACTGAGGCTCACCGGTGCTCACTGAGGCTCAGTGAGCACTTATAATCTAGATTACCCTAACCCTGGAGGGTTGCCTAGTCTGGTGCTGACAAAGAGATGTTCCCCGCCTAATGTGTTGGACTTTAGGCTCTCGATAGCTCAGCTGCATGCTGGCCTGTTTCCTGACCCGCCAACGTGCTTGAGTTATAATACGAGGTTGAGGTGACGCTTTAAGAGCGCATGCCACCTTGAGACGAATAATGCTATCGATTAAACCAACCAGGAAATTCTAACATATCTACACTCCTTCGTCGTTTACATTCAATTCAACCAAAGTCGTCTACTTTCTACCTACCAATTAACGTTAAACAATGAACAAGTTATAACCATCAGTATTCATCCATTTTTATAATGTATAATTACTACACCACCATTGTACAACAAATCTAACGTTTAATTATTCAGGTAACAAAGCTATTCATAAAAGTTGAAAACTTTATTCAACGAATTCATAACGTCACTAAATTCACAAAAATCATAATAATAGCTATAAAATAGTATAGAAAGGAAGAAAATAATGAGCACCGCATTCCGTCCAATCTATTTAAAGTTGGAAATAATATTTAAAACGTGAAGAAAACATAAATTAAACCTTTTTTTTAAAAAAAAAAAAAAAAAAAAAAAAAAAAAACAGGGCTAATTTTACAATAAGTAGCAAATAATACGTGTTATAAGTTTTTATATTGTCAAAATTGATATTGCATATAAAAAACACCCCTTTTTTTAGGTTCATTAACTTATTCGAGCAACTATCGACTCCCTTTCGATTCAATAAATTCGTAATAACTAACTACTCGAAGTCAACGTTGTCGAGGACAATGGTAATACCTAATATTCATACTATGTTCACAATATTCTAAAAACTCAAATCAAACCCCAAGCAAATCGTCTTTGAGTTGGAAACCACTCGCAACGACAAATTTAATTAAATAAGTAGATTACGTTTACCCTACTTATATACCGCTTTCAAACTTTTTCAATATCGTAATTTTCAATACCTTCAAATATCTTTACAACTTTATCAAAAATATTAATAAACCGTCTCGCCCTACCTGTTAACGAACTTATTTCCAATTATAACTTACTTCCTAGCCGCTTTTACAAGACCATTTCACCAATATTCAACATAATAAAAGTATGCATTCATTTTCCGTACAGACAACAATACATTCAAACTTCTCGATTATATCTTGATACTTAACCATACTTAAATTTAAATTCAAATCCAACTCCTTTTTAATGAATAACCTCTCCTTTATTATTATTGGCTTCTCCAACTTTCTCTAAATACTCCAGATGACCATCACAAATTCTTTTTCAATCTTTAAATAAACTTCCTGAATACTTTTTAGTTGTTATATTCACGTTTTAAATCCAAATGTCTTAATTATCAAAATTTTGAGTTATTTGTTCGAAGGTTAAATTACATAAAAACTACTCAAATGAAAGGAATTCAATGGAACTGTAGGAACCCCGTCACGCGTATCTATTTTCCCTGAATAAGAGCCGAACTTTTATCGTTTTCTTTCGCGAGAATAGCCTAAATTTACACACTATTTAGCGGCTCATTAGCAAGGAAGACACAACTCGGAAACCGGGTCGCCTATTCCAATCTTAAGCGTCGAATGAGAAACACATTTCGGACAGTTCTTTAATAACCTTATTCAGATGAGGATTCAGATCCAAAGAAGTACATGTGTAACCCGAACTTTTTTCGATTACGCCAACAACTAAATGCTAATATTTTATACTGATATTTAATTGTTCTTTAACAAATTATAAACAATTATAAAATATCTAACGCGTTTACATATAATATTTAAACAATACTTACGCAAATTATAAATTTTATTATAAAAACACTCGGAGCAAGTTTATTTTCCAGTATCGTTAGAGTCAACATTCACAGACCTTATATAAAAAAATTAGTTATGAGTATACTAGAGCATAACAAGTTCGAAATAGGGAACTCAAGTTAAAAATAACCTTATCTACAATAGTAATAATACGCATGTTTATTTTAAGTATGAGGGGAGAAAAGAGATATAATATCATTTATAAGCATTGATCATAAGGGTAGGAGAAAAAAATTCATGTATAAACCGCGTAAAAATTAATAAAGATTATTATTGGAGGAAAATTGTTTATAATCGTTTGCACCACAAAAAGGGACTATTTTCTTTTTTTAAAAAAAATGGATGACAATAACGCTGGTACCTTTATATAACTTACTAAAGCATTATACGATCGACAACAAAAACAATACTTTTTGCAAAATACCAAAACAATTTAGGCCGTTCATAAACGAGTTTCTCACTACTCAAGAACGTACCAAAACATTCTACATTTATAAAAAAGAACTCCGGTAGACCAGGGATAATATTACAAGCTGATGCCTAGGTTAATAGTCGCCATGTATCTAACTTTAACGATTACTATACTTTTATGATACTCACATGATACTCTTAAATGTGTTTACATCACGTGACTCATTACATAACTAGGTCATACCTTATGGCTAATTTCATAGCAACTACTTAATAAGATCATCTCTTCCTTCTTCATGGGGGATTATAGATAGTATCTGACTACCTTGCGCGACAGCTCTAGTCTAGTCTATTCACACGTTGTATGGACTAGTTAAAAGAAGTATTTATCAGTTTTTTATCTACTAATCGTGTTTTAAATTGAAAAGTAGTATAAAATCCTTACTTTAAAGTATTCATTTATTAATCGCGTAAACAGATTATAATCATTTTGTTATAGTCGGTATGCAAATTCACGATTTCCTTTTATTCAAACAGCTGGTTTTGTAATAGTAAAGTAACGCGTTTTTGAGGATTCATAGTTTTAGAACTGCAAGCGTATTATAACTTTATTTAAAGCAAAATACTTGGAATATAACCAATCGTTGATTTGTTTATATGGTAATAACATTATTAATTCCAGATACCTTAGCTTTCGCCAGAAAGAGAAAAGAACTATTTTTGCCATGATCAATAAGATTGATGTTGTTAAGACTCAGCCATACCTTAAGTAATGCATTCGTACCAACTATATTGTAAGTTTACGCTAGCCGAATATATGCTACGATTTATCAAGTACAATGAATATCTAAAGATTAATTATTAAAAAATTTCAGCGTATAAATGCATGTTACAAATGACAGATGAATAATTTACATCGAGAATTAAATATAATCCTCGTCGACTTTTCACATACTAAACTGATGATTTTTATAAACGTTTTTTTTTTTTTTTTTTTTTTTTTGCTAACAACATCGACCTATGATTACAGATTAGAATGCTTATATTCATTGTCAACAATGATGAATTATAAGATAACCATTTCTTAATTACTAACAACGTAATTCACTAAATGTTTATGAAATTTGAAAGGATAATTCGAAGCGTGTTTATTTCGGAAGTTCATAATATAATATCAGACTTCAATACAAGTATATTTACGTATGATTTTTGAATATTATAACATAATAATCAATGATTTTACTGATTTCAGATGTTATTTATACGGATTGACAAAGCATATTCGAATAGATTTCTACGCTTGAAACAATACATAAAAATATGAGATAATCAACGTCATGGCTTTCTATAAAGTTCACAAAAGCAAAGTAAATCAAGATGTCTAATAAATCTATGGTAAAAATAACCTACACGATAATATAACCAAAGCTATACTAAATGAAGTCTTTGAAAAGTTTAGGAATAATAACAAATAACTATCTGGATTAAAAGTTACTTAGATAAGCCACCTGAAAAGGTTAATATATATAATGATGAATTAAAAGGTAAATCTGGGGGACCTAGCAAATTAGAGGATTATCAGATTGATAATATTAATTTTGTTAATTGATATCATTAATACTTAATATACAGTAGTACTGAAATTTTCGTTTCCTAAAAATAGAAAGAATAGATATTGGGCACGTTGTACGAATGACATAGAAGGAAAAGGGGGGGGTATTTTTGTTACCGATTGATTGTATTGTAAGACGCACTGGTAATATAGAATAAAAAATATTAGTTTTGAAGTAATAATTAATTGTAATGGCTACAAGTTGATTATTGGGTACCCGTCTAACAAAGGGCTAGGGCCAAACTTTATCCTATACAAATTAGGGTGTCAGCTGGCTAATAGCTTATACAACTCAAATTCTACATCCACCACTTAACTTTGCAATACTATCAGTTACTTCGACTACGATTCGAATCGACAACTCGTTGCAACGTCTAAAGGCCTATAGGCAAAGCCTACCAACAGTTCATGAGTATTAGTAGGCTTTTATCATTACAACGTAATCGATTCGAATCTCTGGCCGAAGTAATTAGTATTACATTAAAAGTGGTGAAGTGATGTTCAAAGTTTGGCAAACCGCTAATCGGTCTGCACATTAGTTTGTATAGGCTACAGCTTAGCCCGTGCCCCATATTGAATTGGGCATTGCGCTTGCAGCCATTGCAGTTGGCTTGGCCATACTGCAATCGACTGCTGTCCCAATACATCCATTGTGAAACAATCAACACATATGAATTATTGGTAATAGAGTGTTTGATATATATGGAAGATTAATATAATTATCAGATATAATGTTTATCCTTATTGTCTAGCCCGCAATCGGGCTAGTAATCTTGCAATATACGTCGGATACGCCTCGGCGGCGGTTGCTGGTATTATAAGAAGTGGGTTGTAATACCCGATTTGTCAGGAAGGTAACGGTACAACCTAGTCGGCCAGGTTGCGTTTCGTGTAGTGGAGTTATTGTGTACGCCCACCTACAAAACATCGGTTATGTAGAATGATATTCTATGTTCATTCTTACTAGTCAATCGCGAGACTTTGTCATGGGACGCGTCCACGCATATAAGGGTATAATGATTATTGCCGAAACGGTTCATGGGATGGCACAACTGACCACAATACACATCTCACAACAGACAAGTCAAGAGCGAAGAGATCAGGCTATTCATTTTGGGATTATAATATACATCTCACAACATTTCTTAAGTCAAGCGCGAAACTATCAGGCTATTCATTGTATGATTATGATGATTAAGTATTAGCTCCCTGGGCACCGCCTATCAAGTGACGGATACCCTCGTGGGGATTAAGCGTCCAAGTCCAACGGCAATGCGTGTGATCTCCGCTGGTCCTCTTTTGTATCATCCACGCGCAGAAGGGGGATAACCACGCTCACAGATGGGTGCGGACAGGACTGCGCGAGTAGATGGCGGGAGAAATCAATGGCTTTGTGCCAGCAGCCAAGAATAAAACAAAACACCATTTTTTTCGCGCTCGCCATGTCAAAGTGAGGCAGACATGTCCCAGGTTTCCAGGTGCCAAAACGCCGCGCAATGCAGTGGGGACAACAATTCCCGTCCGTTCCAAATCCTAAACCCCCTTGGACTTGGCTCCGTCGCCAGACCCCCTCATCCTTTCCGCCCAAGCCGGGAAAAAAAGACACAGTCGCTATGCAGTTTGGGTATCATGATCATCAAGTCCGTAAGGAGTGTCGTCTGGTCCGAATGGGGCTCACCCTGCCTGGCCAAGTAGTTGTTGCGAAATGAGTGTCTAGATGAGCATTACATCCGTCCGAGACGCCGGTCGAATTTCGCAATAAAAGGAATGTCTATGATGGGTATCATTTCACAAAGGAGCGTTCAGGACTATCCTTCGAAAAGTCCGAAATGTCGAATGGAGGAACGAAGGAGCGTCGCCAGGTGTCCTGGAACACTTGGAGAAGTCCGGTGCGTCCACAGAAGCGATCGTGGTTATCAAGGAGTGTAGTATGCAGTTGCGGCTGTGTAGAAAGCAGAACGCGAGCAGCAGCCCGGTCGGAATTAAAACAAGTTGGTAAGATGTGGCATCGAGGCCTACAGAGACAAGACAGGCCACCCCAAGGCGAATCTATAGAGCACCAGCCATGCGGTCATTGGGGTGGTAGAAGGCTGGTGGAGCGGAGGCCGTGGAGAGGTTGTGTCGGTGATGGTGTGATCCAAGATGCTGCGGTGGCGTTGCAAGTGGAGACTCCGGTATAGGGAGCATGGAGAAGCCCTCGGGAGCCAGAAAAGGAGAAGCAGCAGACGTGGAGATCGACATGGTAGGTGAGTGGGAGTGGTGGAACTTGCAGTCCGGCGGCGGGAAGGTCGGAGTAGTGCTGAGATACGGAGAAGGCACTCTGTCGAAACTGTCAATCTCTGTTCCCTTCCAGTGGCCATGGCTGGGGCGGCCTAGTACAAAAGGCTGGGCTTGGAGGGGAAAGACGAACCCATAGTCGAATGGCCCACTCAAGGGTGAATGGCTGCCGACGTAAGCCATGTTGCATTGTTCGAAGCCGCTGTGCAGGTCCTCGGTGCTGGCCGGCCCGGACAGAGACAGGCGCAGGTTGGGACCGTTGTTGAAGCCCATATTGTACGGGCCGGAGTCCTCGTTGTCGCTGAAGAAGACAGGCGAGGTTTCGTAGTTGTTGAAGTCGTCGCCGATGCTCGAGGCCTCGCAGGTGCTCGAGGCTGGGCTGTAGCAGCCGCTGACGGGAGGAGGGATCTTGAGGTACTGTTGATGGGGATAAGGCGACGGCATGGCGACAGGGCTGACGGGAACGCCCGGAGGGCTACTCTCTGTCTTGATGGACAGGTTCTCGGTGCTGTAGCTGAAGACGGGGTTCCCGCAGTATGGCAGCCCGTCGGCCAAGGGCGCCGAGGCCATGGGCATGCCCATGTCATGGCCATGGAAGGGCGAGGGCGCGGGCGTGAACCAGCCCATGCGGGCCCTGAACTCACGTATCGTGTCCCTGGAGAAGCTCATGAGCTGCCTGATGGTCTCCGGATATGCCTCGGAATCGTAGACGCTGAGGGAGACCAGGCGCTGGTCAATCTCCTCGAGAGGCCCGATGGACAGATGGCCAAAGTAGGCGGCGCCAATGGCAGGAAACATGCGCTCCATCAAGATAGCCACGGTGTAGTAGAAGGCGATGACCACCAAGGCGTTGGGGGCAGCTTGGGTCTGACGGAGGTGCATTACTGGGAGCCAGAAGAGCCACTCGCGCAGGGGCTTGAGCCGCTCGAACTGGTCGGCGACAGGCATGGTAGGATCGACCTTGCGGCATCCCTTGAGAAAGCTGATAAGCTGCGCAACCAGCTTGGTGTCTTCCCGGTTCTGCTTCAGATGGGTCTCGAGCTTCTGCAGATGCTGCAGCGTGCGCGATACGGCGTCGGCGTCGTCCTTGCCAGGAAGCCTGGGCTTGTGGTCCGGGCTTGGCGAAGGCGGCGCGGTCGGGAAGGTGGTGGTCTCGGTGATGAAGTCGCCGAACTGCGACTTGTGCTTCCACGAGTCCATCTGGTCGATGACGACGCGAGTGCCTTGCATGTGCTGGGTCCAGCTCCTCCAGTCGGTGGCTTGCCACGACAGCACGAGCGAGGCGGCGAGGATGGCGTCCGAGTTGGCCTCGGAGAAGGCAGCAAGAGCCTTGCCAAGGCCGACCAGGGCACGGCCGCGGTGCTCAAATGCCATTTTGCCGACAAGGGGGCACCCGGTGATGCTTGAGATGTGCTCGGCCGAGTAGGCCAGGAGAGCGTCCATGACGAAACGGTGGCAAGAGCCGAGACCGATGATGCTGCCAAGCTTCGTTAGCATGCCATGAATGGAGGCCAGGACGAGGGAAGGGCGGGTGGGTTGTACCTGGGGATTTGGCGCGTCCACAGCGTGAAGCTATTGGCGTCCCAGGTGCCGAGCTCATGGCTGATGGAGGCAACGTGGTGGATCAAGCGCAGCTCCTCGGGACTGTAGGACTGCGGGTTCGGCGGAGGGCTGATGTCCAGGCCAGCAACGGGGAAGATGCCCGTGTGTTGCCAGTGGTCAATGACGGCCTCGATCTCGGGGCTCCACATGAGGTTGGGAGGGCCGTTGGGACGAGCATCCTGGACGGGGATGTCGTTGTAGGGGCATCTGATCTTGTGCTTGGTGCAGTTCTTGCACTGCGGGAAGTTCTCATCGCACCTGATGTGGCGCTTCTTGCACGTCTCACAGCCTTTGCGGGACTTGGTGTGGCTGTGCGAGGGCGAGGACGGTCAGTACTCAGTACGCGGCTTGGTCATGAGCCAGGCACAGTAGACAGGAGAGTGTGGACAGCGGACAAACCTGCGCCGAGGAGGACCACCGCCGGGACCAGCCATTGTTGCAAGTTGTTGGGTTGGTGACGCAAAGAAGAAAATACTCGACTCGTGTGGCTGCACGAGTGCGATGTAGCGAGTGTGGTGGCGTTGATGATGATGACGAGGATGACAATATGATGATGATACGATGGTTGCTGGGTGGACCGTCCGAGTCACTCGGGTGGCTGTTCCTGTACCGATTCCTGATTCTTCCTTCTCCTGCCGCCGGATTCAGCGTTCAGGGTAGCGAGTGTGCGAAGGCTTCGAGATTGCAAGCGAGTGTGAGCAAAGTCGAAGGGAATCGAGGTGTTTGATCAAGTAGCGGACGGGATGACTTGATCTGCTGTGTTGGGAGCAGGTACTGGATGGCTTCAAGGTCGACGGTTTGGATGGTGATTGTTGGGCGATGTTGGGCGAGACTCGAGGATACGGTTTCTGGTGTGATGGTGAGGACTGACTACTCTCGACTCTTGTCCAACGCGAATAGTAGGAATAAAACGAAGAAAAAAAAGCACAAAGCGAATGACAGGAGTCAACGAGGACTTCCTAGGGGTTGGTTGCTACAAGCGAACGTGGGTTGAGCACAGCGACGGAGGCTGAATCGGGAGATTTGGCGATGACGAGGATGGAATGGGGGAAATGGAAAAGAAGCGAGAGGCCGGAGTATTGTGGGCGCCCCGCCAGTGTTAAATAATAGGGCCCCACGCAAAGGCCCAGGCAAAGGCCCAGGCAAAGCCCCATGCAAAGCCCCAGGCAAAGCCCCGTGCGAAGCCCCCATCAACCAAATAACCCGCAAACCGCCCGCCCGCAGCGCTGCATCACCTGCACCTGCCTGCAACTGGCCTGCTACTGTAGGAACTGGATGTACTGTGTGTACCATGTACTGTACCTTGACCTGCACCTGCACCACCTGCACCGGCTCGTGCAGGGCAGGGGCTGCGGTCTTGACCAGGGGCCGAAGGGGTGCGTAATTGCAGGTCACCTCGTCCGAAGCAGGCTAGCCCGGTTTCCTCGTCGGCCACTGGGAGATGACGGCAGGGATTGCCGTGCCCACCTGCACCCTGCACGTGGGCTCCAGTGCTGGGATCAGCCGGGATCCACAGCTCCGGTCTCCGCAGATCTTTACCTTTCCGTGCCGGGGCCGACGGCCATAGCTGCCGACCCTCGAGTCCACACTGTCCCGGCACGGTATGTGGTGCAAGCTCACGCTGGATCGGCTAGCGCCCGTCGCACTATACCTGAATCCAACTACCAGAGTATATTTCGGAGGACTACGTTTCAACCAGGCCGTTTGTTCAACATGATCGTGGAGCCGGCTCGCCCACGCCGTGCATCGTGGGGGAGTGGTTCCGAGCTGGAAAAACATGGTTTTGATGTTTCCTCGTCGGCTGTCGGGAGACCGGACGGACCACCCAAGCGTGCGGTCGCACTGCGCTGTGCTGCGCACTGTCCGTGTTCATGATTGCCATGCCAGGCAGGAAGGCAGCGCCACTCCGCCCCTGGCCCCCCCCTGAATCATCATCTCCAGTTGAGGTGTTGCCGGTGCCTCTGTTTCCAACGGCTCCACCTCCCGTCAGCACACCACCGACCGGCACGAGTTGCTGCGAGTTGCTGCGCCCGCAACAAGCATTCGATCGAGTGGGCATGCATGACATGCACGTCCAACACACCCCATCTCCACCCAATCATGTCCTGTGTCCTTCTGGACATCGCACCCTGGTATCACACCCGCACCAGCCAAGCTGTCAGCAGCAACAGTGTCAAGCCTCACTGTGCCATCCTCGTGGCCATCCACCGGCATCCACCCACTGGGGTGCCGGCTGCATCCATGAATGATATCTGATGTGTTATGTGCGGCAGTACCTTCTTGCAGACCCTTGGAGATGCCTTCGCAGCCTGCAGTAGCACGGGCTGCCTGGCTACACAGCATCGTCCTCAGCCAGCTCGAAAGAAAATCACCGTGCCAATGACCAACGCCCTCCCACTTGCTCATCCCAACCAGTCGTTTGGACCAACACGTCACACAACAGAGGATTTGCATCGTGGCCTCCCGAGTGGCGCGCGATGCGGGAACCAGCCCATCGGGCTCGCGCTTATTGGCGAACAACCCTCCACAGCGCGTGGTCCTGGCGGGCGAAGGGCGCAGCTGCCTTTGACCGCTCCTCGACCCCGACGGATGGGCTACCGAGGGGAGAAAGAGAGCCTCGGCTGCCGCGCACATCTCAGCTCATGAGTCCCAGCAAGCACATGGACTCCAAGCACAGGACTACTATGTATGGTAATGGTACTACCTATACTATGTACTCGATCAATCCACTAGCCCAGCCATCTCTGCCTCGCTCGAAGAGGGCGCCCCACGAAACAGGAGCTTCACGCGGGCCCAGGGGGGCCGGGTATAGCCCCTCGGGCCTGCACTCATCCGCCCGGGGAACAAGACCACAAGGGCAAGGCCGCGGAGTCGCAGGGATAGCCCTGCACATCCGACTCGTTAGCCTCGCCAAGTGCACTCGGGACAAGGTCGCCAACTGCCGCTGTGGACCTCACATCATACCATTCTGCCATACAATCCCAAAGTAATCGGTACAAAGTACACACCACACACACACAGCAATCCATGGCATGGGGTCGCCCCTTCGCTTTCTCTCGCCGAAATAAAATCAATTCTTCCCACGGCTCCAGTCGCGCAAGCTGTCCAGTGCCACTGTGATGGCTTACCCATAGTTGCTGACTCCTGCCAGCACGTCGTCAACAACAACCCACACCGGGGACCATGCCGTCTCCATGCCCGGCTCCGCGACGGAACCGCCTCCACCGAACAGGTCATGGGCGATGCGGCCCCGGAGGGCGCAACTTTGTTGGACCGCCCTCTCCGCCCGGGACATATGCACAGTGTAATCCTTGCCACACCGTAACTTTTTGTTTTCATGACTCGCGTGGAGCCCATAGGGCTATGGTGGGATGGCTATTTAAAGCTACCATAAATCGGTACAACACATGTATACTGCACCGTACCTGGTTGCTTGATAGGCTGCTTTCTTTTCTGCCATACGGGCAGGCGCCTATTGCTTCTCCACCTAAAATTAGAACATGTATTGCAAGTAGCCACTACTATGGTCCCTCTACGTGTATGTGGTCTGATGGTGTCACGAGAAAAAAAATAGTACTAAAATAATGTTATCATAGTACGTAGGTTGTTTGGCGGGCGCCTTGGTGCCGCATCTGGCCTGATAAATGATTCAAGTTCGAATTTTGATGATCACCAAGCGCCGCTATTGGACACTTGAATTTATTAAGGAAAAACGGTACGCCTGATTGAAGAGCAGGAAACATTATAGAACAATGTTCCATATTCCTCGGCCTTATCATACTAGGCATTTTCACAAAAAGAATCTCACTCTACATCTGTTGGTAGATTTGTCCACAACAAGAATGAACCCAGAAAGAATACAAAGAAACGGGTATAAACATAGTATCCTCGACGAGCTCAACTTTACATGATACGAAGTATTTTGGATTTACAACGGTCACATTTCCGATCATAAACACTCCGACAGGTATTTTCGAACCACGGGTGGGCTGAGCATGGTTGCGTTGTCAACGACCTACCATGGCTTGAACATACCCCGTCCTCGGGGCTTCGGCAGGTAACCGAGGGGTGCCTGTCAGTGACAATTTCACTTTCGCTGCCTAGTACCACTTAAGCATTTAGAACCTTTTTGGGGCCTGACCGGTCTAGGTTCACCAGCCAACTGTGTTGCATGGTTTTGCTTATGTCAAAAACCTAAAAGGGACTAAAATGGACACATATTTCCCAAGCCCAAACAGGAACAGGATGGGTAAAATACTTAGTGATCTGCAATTTTGGATTTTGGATATGCAGGGTTGTGTACCCCTATGATCGGGCTGCTTATGTCATTCTTCTTCCACATAATAAAATCTGGGTGTGTTCAGGGAAGACTTGACAGCACCTTACACCTGTAGCAAAATGAGAGTATTGTATAGTATTGTAGTATTTTTTTTTTTATTTTTTTTACGTTACTTTCACGAAGCCCGAGGGCTAAGGCGATGCGGCTATTGAAAGCTAGTGTAGCGGGTCAATAAGTCGATGAACGGTTGAAAAAATAGAGTATAGACTTTGGAGCCTGCAATGCCACTCCTATTTATATAACAACATAGACTAGTATACAGCGACCTTCCTAACGTGGCATGCAAACCCTATGAAAAAGGTTTGTATGTAGCAAGCATGGGTTCAAGCTGGGTGTTATTGAAAAATCGTTTTTGTTTATATAGTGTTATAATCGCGATTCATATGATGCGAATAAATTATACATTTAATGTAAATTGACTGTTGGTTTTTCTTGGTTTGAAAACATTTTCTATTTTGTATTTTTCTATGACCGGGCAGTACTATCTATGAAGTGTAACACTAACTACTACAAAATAATCCTGTAGATACTGGCGAGAGGGAAATCCGGGTCCACTGAGAGTCTGTGCAGGTCTCAGGAACTCCGTGCCATCCCTCTAATCAAAACCTTAAGGTAACCCACAGTTTAAAAGCCTGTAGGCGTATAAATGTAACCCTAGTTGGGCCGGGAAACGCGGCTTTCTTCATCCCTGCCAGGCGCCTATTTACGTCGAGGATACAATTGAATGGAGCCTTAAAAAAAGGGCTTCGTAAAACATAAATTGTAGAAAAGTAACCCGTATAAAAGGTGGAAATTAAACGCGTTAAAGTCGCGTGTATACGTATGCATCGTAAAGTATTATTAGTGGACCCTTATATATATAATAGTACGTAGCTCGCATACCCAAAATAAACAAAACATATTTTTTATTAATATAAATCCTAATCATAAATCTTTTGTTATATATCACCAAAGTATTATCTATACTACTAAATACCCTTACATTCTGTATATAATAATTAGGGTCTTTATATTAATAAAAGTAATTATATCCTCGCGTAAGAAACGATATTTATATACTATATGCTGTTGTGTATGAGTCTATACTATGAAAGGACTAAGCCAAAGCTATCGCCTAAAGCGGTCAAATACTGTCTATTATTCTCGATGAAGTAAAAGAGAAAAAAAACTCTGCTAAGGAGCTGTTATAGGCTACAAAAAGGTAGTGGCCCAATTACGTAATAGAACAACTTTAGAGCATTGTAGGATATAGCAACTACTAGGACTAGATCTATCGTAACCACCAGCCTAGGTACCAGTCTGTGATATTACCCTCAGCGTATCCCTGTCCTTATAAGCCCCCCCCCCCCTCTCTTTTTTTTTTTACAAACCCGTTAGCTATATTAACCAACGAATTTTTAACCGCCTACTATTATCACTTAACTCATATAAGTTAATGTACCAAATACTATCACTAGTAATTTTAATCAATATTAATTCATCCTCTATTATTACTATTTAACCTATATAAGTTAATTTACCTAGTATTGTTGCAGGCTCTTTTAATTAACACAGGTTAATTCGCTCATTATTTTCACTTAACTAATATAGGTTAACTTGCCTATTGCTACTATTCACTCACGTGGGTTAAATTACCCACTACTGTCATTAATCTTTGAAGGTTTATTTGCCTATTATTATGGTCCGACCTATGAAGGTCTACCAAGTAGGTGCTAAATGGTGTTAATAATTAAGATACTAAGGAATGACTAGGGAAGTCTGTAGAGGTCTTTTGTGAAGAACTTATATGTATGGTTCTTGTATAATCCATTATATACCCTTGTATATAATGTCTGCAGATCGCGTTTAAACTGCACCCGAACCGCGTCTAGACTGAGTATTATATATTCCGTTACGTCTACAGTTACATAACTCATACATTTAATGGCCAGTAGCCTAAGTCTGTGATATACCCCCCCCTCTCTCTATCAAAAAAACCATTGAACTCATTCTATCCTACCGGTTGAAAAATAAGCACGGATAGTATTTATATAAGGCGTAAACTTAGTCCGAACCGGGCGTAAAGCACGTAACGTTATTATCCAATTACAAACCTCGCCGTATAACGTTATAAATCGATTATATATTTGCCAATCTTGGGCCGCCCACGTATATAAAAACGGCCTTTACTGTCATTCGTAATCCTTTCCTGCATTTCATTTTCCCTTCGTTAATTCGGTTTATTCTATCAAATTTCCATCGAATTTATTTATATGAACATAAGTTTTGATCCTCTTTTTTTAATTTGTATCATAATTTATATTATCTTTCGTTTTTTCCAGTAAACTTCATTTCAGCAACTACTTTATAAGGTATATAGTTTATTCGTACCTTCATACTCTTACCGTTAACCGCTTCATATAGCCCCCTCACGTTATAAAAGATTTATTTGTTTTCAGTAATAACAAAAATAAAGTTAAGTCCCTCTCTTTAGATAAAAGATACCTATATATCTCATACAAATCGCATGTTAAGCTTAAAATTACCCTTCGTTTACTTTTATATTTACTGCTCTTATAGATGTCGCGTTTACCATAAGATATATAATAAGGTAAGTTTAAAAATTGATTTTACAGGAAATCCAAGTACGTATCAATTTTCTTTATTATACGTACTATTACGATAGCTCGTATCCGTTTTTAGAGCGTTGTTAACATTTTATTTCCTGTTCTTAAGCTTTATAGAGACCTTTCGGATTGTAAACCTGCTTTTGCTTTAGTTTTTTCGAAGTTAGTAAACTAGTTTGTTTACTCACGCGATATGGTCTTTACATAAAACCTGTCGACTATCGCGGTTATATAGGCTGTAACGCCCTAGTTTAAACGCTCATGCCCCAATTTTTCCCCCACCTTTTTATCGACTAAAACGCTCACGTCTTTATCTTTTATTTACTGAAACCATATGCTGTTTCATAACCGTGCCTTAAATCATAATATTTTTTTTGTTTGATATCCATTGGAAGCCTGTATTTAATTTTGTCCAAAAACGGCTAAATTTATATCGTTACTTAAGTTAAATCCCTTAGAATTAATATTAGTTACAGTTTTTACAATATGTCGAGCAATATTTAAAACTTAATCATAAAAGCCTTGTCTTATTATTATCATTTTATTCGCTAATTGTATATAGAATCTAGTCAATTAAGTTGACTGGAATATACTAATAACTGCGCTTATATTCAGTGCGTGGTTTAGACGTTAATAAATGTATTGTGGTTTCTTATAACCCGCTTAGACGACTGTTTGCCCCGCTCCACCTTGCGTCGTTCACCACCATTAGCGTCTCTTAAAGCGCGCCCCACCTTGCATCGTCCGCTTACATCGAAGTTCCCCTACTTCCGGAGCTAGATATAGGAAGTGTTTTAAAGCCGTCGATATTTCCGCTTTTTGGAGCAAAAGGATAATAAAAATATCTTATAAAAAATTTTTAGTGGGTTCTTGATAGAAACCGCTTTGAGATCGAGTTAATATCTAAAGAGGATGGATAATATATATCTGGCCCTATTTATCGTATTATAGTACAATGTTAATAGAAGTTATCCACTGTTCGTTACTAATATATTATTTTTGATATAATAGCGATATATTTAATGTACGTTTTATAGGGTATGTTTGACGTTCACATTGAGATGTCGGATCATTATGGAACCAGAATTCTCTTTATTTCGAATTAAATTTATTTCAAATCGTAATTTACTGATAATTTTTGAACAAGTTTCATTTAAATTTAACGTATTCATTTTATTTAACTAATAGATAACAGATGTTACCATTTTCCGTTCTTACTATTAATATAGCCTGAACCTTCAAGTTCTTGTATATATTATTTCCCGTATAGTTTATAATGAGGAATGGGTTCGGGCAGGTGTTAAGTAAAACCTACGAGAAAACAGAGTCCAAAGCTGTACGTTTTAATCAATTGACGTGAAATATAAAGTATTTATTAAGGATATTCAACACGATATTTAATGGATTTAGAATACCTATTATATGTTATTAATTATATAATTAATTGAGTTTTTTTAGATGGTTAGTGTTAATATTACGTCAATTAAACCAGGTTTAATCGCTCACCTTATAGCGCTTTGCCAGGTGTTGCTGATGGTTTATAATTCTCTCTATTTATTGTTAAACGCTTACCATGATGATCTAATTAAGTACTATATCTATGTATAGATATACCAAAAACGTAAAGATTTATGTAGCCATATTAGTTATCGATTTCTTATCCATATCTACCTTACAAATAAAGGATATTTCGTAACCATTAATCAATCGATTCGTATTGAACACGGTAACTCTCAACTTCCGATTACTTAATATAAATTAAGATATCATAAGATATAATATTCTATTACATTAGAACAAGGTCCCGATAATCCCTAGCTACTTTGAAACCTTCTAATTCATCCGCTTGATAACGCCGTCAATTTAAGGGTAAAATACTATTGATACAAGTTGCTTCACTTTTATTAAGAAATATAAAGTTATTCAAAAGTTATTTACCCAATATGAGCTTTAATTACTAATAATAGATACGGGAAATTATTGAAATCGCTATTATATATTCTGAAAATTCTTTGCATGCATTTCAATACTTATTAGTTTTTTAGACTTTAATTGAAACAATTACGAGAATGGATTGATAAAAACAAAAAAAATACTAAGAATCATGATTGGTAACCGGCAGATTTATTATAAAGTCGATGAAAATGTGAAACAAGTAATTATTTTAGATAGTAAAGAATTTAATAAAATATTATTACAAGGTATAACGAGGTTTCATACTTTATATCATATATATATTCTATGTAGGTCTCAAATATTCATAACTATCGCCTTTTAACAGTAGTCCTATTAAGGAACCAAAAAAAGAAGGTTTTATCCGGATATTATATAATAGGCGAGTCGTAAGTTTATTAAAAAATCTTTTTCATTAAGAGTTTACAGTTCGACAATTATAAACGGCCCCGATAACGTAATATGCTCCTCGGGTCGATATTATAATTCGTAATTTGTATCGAGTGTAATACATTAGTTAGAAATCATTTAACGCTTCGATAATCGTTAATAATTAAATCACGTATAACAGGTCGTTCGTTACACTCTAATTCTACGATTTTACTAAAATACCTAATTGTTACGACCCAAGTATGATGGCGGGTTAGGAAGCAAGCCAGTGTGCAGCTGAGTCACTTAGAGTCTGAAGTCCAACACATCAGGCGGAGAACACCTTTCCTTTGTTATCAGGGAAATAACTAAGCTAATCACGTGATTAGGATCAGTGGGATCAGTACTGATCCAAGTGATACAGGATCAGTGGACTCAGCACTGATCCAAGGGATCCAGTACTGAAGATGATATGAAGGCACAGATATATAAGAACACGGTCATCACTACATAGATAGTATTTCCTTCATGGCTCTTCAGTTCTCAATCTAAGTATTTAGTTTACACATCTGAATAGCCTCACAGCTTTTGATCATTACTAGCATAGTTGCGATATTATTCACTCAGCACCTCTACTACCTTCTTGATAACATAAACCCTCTGATACCTTCTATATACCCACGGATATTTAGTGTGATCATGACACTAATCCGAAAATAAGATAATCGTGTAGCGTTACTAAAGTCGGAGATATTAGTATGGGATGAGCCCAAAAGGGTACCGTAATATTTGTTTTCACAATATACAAGTTTATCGTTACCATATTCGATATAATTATGAAAATAGGTTAGAGAATCTACGTACAGCGTATTCTTAATTTCGGATTTATCCTGTAATGTTCGGGTTAACATATTTGGACAAATGCCTTAAACTACGAGTCGATAATATAAGTAATATTGAAAACGGAAAAATATTGAACCTAATGAAATTAATGTTATAAATCTTAATGGGGTAAAAAATACTTTAATATCTCATAACCCGTTAAAAAGATGAACAGTATACAAATATTACGTAATCTTGCTAACCACGTGTTTCAATAAAATATTACCGCGAAAATCTTTCTGTTATAAATAATATAATTGTGCTCCATGTCCAATAATTATGCGAAATAGTACGTAAACAGTTTAAAAATACCGTGTTTATTCATTTATGAAAGATTCACATTGGAATCTATTCCTGAGGAATTAATTTTCACTACTGTGAGTTGGTAGGATTCCTAATATATTAAAATCGGGGCCGAAGCGGATACCTATTTTAACGTTTAAGAATCATATTTTTGTTATCCATTGAAATTTACGGGTTTTTTTTATTTCGTGAATCGAATAGATCAATGAAAACATTCGAAAAAATTATTAATAACGTTTCGATAAAAGATTACAAACCCCCAGAAACTTTTAACCTTTCTAATAGTATGGAAAGACTTTTATTCGCGAATAACCCGGGCTTTCTGGGGGTTGATCCGTATGCCCACATCAGTTGTTATAATAAATCCAAGTTACTTTACCTTTTTAACCACGAAATCACATTTTTTTAGGTCCAAGATTAACCTGGTATCGCGAAAGCGTCCCAAAACTACGCGAACCTTTACTATATGCTCTTATTTAGTACCTGTGAAAAATACCAAAAGAGCATATAGATAAACTGTAATCAAATATTTCAGGATATCCGTTATTATATGATTAATGTAATTTTAAACCGTTTTTAACACTTCCGATAACCTGAAGGAGATAACCAACTATTCTAATAAATCAAAACTAATACAACAGTCGTCAATTCTTTTTATACAGGTACGATCTGAACACTGTAAAACATTATTCTAATATCTAATTTTGTTAGTTACCTTGATTTATATAATACGCATAGGGTATTTTTTAGTTTAGAGTAGGAGAAATTAATTTTCGTCGTTAAATTTATTTAGAGTCTGGTAATCAAGGTACAATCGTTATCTCTTCCCCAGCTTGAAATTTAATAATGTCTGTGTCGTGGCCGATGAAAAATTTGTTTATACCTAACCCTTATTTATACATTTGGTAACCTAATATAGAATTTCGAAGAATCAATTTCGTAGTATCGAGTATAACGGCCTTTATGGTATATATTGTAGGAATCTGTTTTCATTCGGTTTGATATAGATATAATGGTCGAATTTCTCCTAGGAAAGGAATAAAGCCATTGTTTCTTCATTATTAAATTAATTGTAAAATTTCTTTAATTCGGGCGGGAAACGGAACCATTTTTTCCCATTTTCTATAAACATTAGCGCCGTCTATTGTGAAATGCACCTCATTTAATTAAAGTATATAACAAAAGTCTATTAAAATTAATCCACAATACGTTATACCGTTAACTAAACCCGAATTGTTAACTTAATAAAAAGAATTCCTATAATACCCCAATTAATTTTCGACTTGTGGCGTAATATTATCGTATCGATTACCAACCGTCTCTAATTTTTAATAATTAAGCGATTTATACTAACGTTTTAAGTTGCTGGTTATTATTTCATCTATAGTATATTAAGAATTATATTACGTATTATTTCCTGAATGATATATATTAATATTCAATTGTACTTTTTAATAATATTTATGTGAAATTTTACTACATATGTAGATATTATTATATATCCTTATAGTTAGTATATATAGGTCAAGTGGCAGTGCATTACACTGCAAGGTGCACTACTGAAGAGTGTACGATAACGTGTTACGCTGTAGGCTACACTGTTGCAGAGTGCATCATGTATGGCGCGGTCTAAAAGAGGTGTTCTAGTGTGTATGGAAAAAGTGCTACTGCCCATATAAGAGGTTTATAGCCTCCTATCCGTAGTATGCACTCTTTAAATGCTTTTTCCTAAACTTATCTATCTTTACTATTAAAATACTAATCTTTACGATTAATCTTCTACTTTTTTACGTTTTATGTAAATAAACAAACTTAACCAACACTAATTAGTAGCCAACTAGGTCAATTGAAGATAGCTAAGGAAAAAAAGATCAACCGAAGTTAAATACCTATAACGTAATTCTGTAGCGGTTCTAAATGTTTGTGCTTTACCATTACGCTTTATAAGCATTGTATCGGAGTATGGGATTACGTGTAAGCGCCTTTAAAACCCGAAACACAACAAGATATATAAGATTCGGAGTAACTTTAACAAAGACCACTTGAATACGATATTATTAATTAGTTTGTATTCTGTCTACTAAAAGCCCTGTTACGTTAACCGTTAATTTATTTTAGCGTTTTAAATATACCCGGATACTTTTTAAAAAACGTCCTATTATGTATTAGGCTACGTAAGCCAAAACCACTAAGTTTCAGAATCTTTCGTTAGGACCTACCCGATTTAAACATAGTATTCAAATAGTTTACGAAACTTAAAAGCGGTTACAAACGTAACACTCAAACTTCTCGTAATTACCAAAAATTCTCATAATATAATAATTTGAATGGCCTATTAAATACGAACTAGGCCTTATATACCGGATGACACTATTCATCCCTTAATATTAACATTTTACTTTTCCATTTTACATTGATCTTATTCATATCGCCACGCTCGCCTTACACGGCGTATTTTGAGTTTAATATTTGCGACTTTTATTTCTAGCCGTTTAATTGGCATAGCATTAGTAAACACTTATAAAACAAATTCAAATGGTTGAATTAAATTATATGTACGCTTTATCTATATATTATTTAAATTTTATTTGTATTAGTAAGCGTTAGTCACTTTATTTCCTTTTTATTTATGTATTTGTACACTTTTTCAAAAATATCGAACGTACCCGAATCCTAATTACAGCGCGGAATTGAAAATTTACGCCGCTTTAACATTACAGGTACATATGGATATTATTCACCCCAAGTATAACTATAGCCCTACCAGTGACGAACCTGATAAAAGTCAACGAATATAAAAGTAAATTTTTACAAATACGTAGTTTCGTAATAGTATTTTCAAATATTGAGACCTTAACCTATACTATAATAAAATCAAGTTATTTGTAAAGAATCCAAATCAATTTACGGTAGACACTTATGTTACTAATATAATTTTAACTATTATAGTGGCAAAATTCAAGGGCGCGACTTATTCGATGATTTTAGAGAGAATTTTGCAAATTGGACGCCGGATATGTGATGTATAATCGATAGTACTATTTTACGAAAACAATTACTAAACAAAGTAATTAATACGATCGGTGGAAACAATAACCGTATTACAAAGACTCCATTAGTACCGGACCAGCTTACGCAGATACTAAAGTGAATAAACAATAAAGTAATAAAAGTGAAGTTTGTAAAGGGATACATATTAAAGAAAAGTCAAAATCACTTATTTAAAATGAAAGATCGAAAACGAGAAAAGCTTCTATAAATGAAAAATGCTTTTATTAAGGATAAATACCTGCCGCAAAGTGGAAACGAAATTAAAATAATCGAGGGAAGAAAAGGAAGTATCATAAAGATTATCCATGACGCGTGTTAAATACGAACTCTCACTAAAACGCAATTTTAACTAAAAACCAAAATAAGTACACGCTCCGAATACCGTTAATAACTAGTTTATATACTATAAAAACGGCGTAAATAAATAAAACGCTCTGCTTTAAAAATAGTAAACGGTAGAAAAAGCTAATACGTAACTTACAACCAATACCTGCTAACTATGACCTCTATCATAACCTTTAACCGCACCGCTTTCCCAATAATAAAAGCGACTTCATGAAATCTACCAACTTCATGAAATTTTCAAATAAAAACGAAAACTATAGTGGAGAACCATACAATATACTTAAGAATGAAATACATGTAATATTTAATATATATAAAACTCTAAATATAGAATCGTCCTAGTTTTACGTTATTTTAACTGATATACCATTTGGGAAAATTAAAAAATATTATATATACTACCGCACGAAGGTAAATACATTTATAAAATATTACAGGCGTTTAAAATTACACTTGGATATAAAAATTCACCACGAGTTTTATCATAAGGACTAAATTGGCATAACCAGTGAATCAGTAAAAAATTCAACGTAAAAATTCTAATAAAAACCTATAAGAGTTACTTAATGCCGTATTAAAGAAGTTCCGAAAATTCTAAACGGCCCTTAAACTGGAATACAAATGTAACAAACTATTTATACAAATATTAATAAAAACATGCTGCGAAACCCCAAAGTTCAACCTTCTACTATTTAAATCCGAAAATAACTTAAAGTCCTTTTATAGAAATTTTCAAACATTGTTTAAAACCTTTTTACGCCGCTAAACAAGTCTCTAAATAGCATTCGTTACCAAAAATAAAGGAGAAGATTAAATTATCAAAACTAATCTTGTTGAAACTATTTATAATGTTCTATATCGATGGTTCAAAGTATAACCAAGATAAAATATAGGCCCTAAATACAATTATTAGAAAGAAGAGTATTAGAAGAAAAGCTCTGAAAATTAAATGGAAAGTAGCTATTATCGAAAACAATCCTATAATTAGGAACGAAACGTACCGCGATTATAATAATACTTACCAAAAGGCATATGAAACTTAATGAGTATGTAAAAACGTTAAATTATATACGGTATAATCTGCTACTAATTTACTAATCACCTATTATACGAATAAATTCGGACCAAACGATAGTTTTGAGCCAATTATCTATTTGAAAACAGGATAAAGGCTAATTTTACCATATTAGTAGCCTAATACAAAAGCGTAAAAAAATAAACTTAACGCTTACATCTATGAATACAACTTCTAGAAAAGAATATTTTCAAAGTAATAATACTTACCTAATGAATTAAAACGACGAAACCGCCTAACTCATTTTTCTAGGCCTATGAAACGCCTTCTTTCAGTATAATATAGGCCTAAAATACGTAAATGGAGTGATAAATACCAATTTAACATTGTAATTCATGCTTTTAAACAGGTACAGCAGCCTATTTCAAAGCATTATGCTTAATACCAGCGCGGCCGAAATTTTAACGACTAGAAAACGACAATTTGACGCGCTTTTAACGATATTTCCGAAGTTTTAACTCGACCAATTGAAAAAATATCGAAAGTTTTTATTCAGTAAAGGTAAAAAATCTTCATTTGAAACGGTCGTTATAAATATGCGATTCAAACCGGTTAAGTTTTACGTAATAGACTTTAAAACGCTATTTCTATTTGGATTATCTACTATAAATAAGTTCGGAAAAAAGGTCTAGAATACAACTAACTAATTTATCCACGCCTCAGATAGCTTATCTATACCGTTTCGATTTAAATTCAACTATTTATAGTTTTTTCTCGAAACACATACAATTAAAGTCATTAACTTGACATAACGAGAATTATGAATATTATATTGCCAATGCGAACATCCAGTTATAAAACGCCTTATATGGCTACTTCACGCAAAGGGTTATACGAATATAATAAAAACCATATTTAAAGTTATTGAAAAGTTTGGTTATAAGTATTAAATATACTTATAATTTGTACTGAAGTTAAAGTTCCGCCTTTAAAATGACGTAAACTTTCATTACAAGGTAATTATCGATATTATATACTGTCGACACGACAACATTATTCCAAGCCACCAGGTTTATACGAAACGCTTTCGCTATAAATTATTGGGACATTTGAATTAACTATTAGCTAAACGTCTATTTAGAACCTCCGAATTAGATTACATACAACGTTAGAACGGTTTTCTATTTTACTAAATGACGTACTAAAGCTAGAATCTCTGACAACGAATATAAATAAGTACTAGTAGAAGTAATATAATTTATTAGAAAATGTAAAAGATATTATGAACTATTGAAAAAGAGTAAACGGTGTTGTTATAAAAGTTAAAGGGTACCAGTTTTAAGGAATTTATTTTACAAATAATGGTTAACACCGTTAATAATACCTTTGGTAAGAGTAAACTAATCCCTACACTTTTCGTTTTTAATATTTACCTAAATATTTAAAAAAAACTTCATAGTATCGATAGGTACGATATAAAGAGCTAATTTTATAACGAAAGATATAATAGCGTTACGTTCTCTAAAGGCTAAAAAGAACGTTTTAAAAACGTTGACTACAGAGAATAGCCCAAGTAAAGTAAAAGTTTTCAACCTATTATTATAATTTAAGGTCCTGGTCTGAAAAACTAAAGATAAATAAATTAATCCTTAAAATATGAACGAATGAAAAATTTATCATATACTATTTAATATGTTAAACGGTATAAGTTCTTTCCGTTGAATAATAGTACGGGAATATGAAAGAAAAAAGATAAAAAAGTGGCTTAAAACTGTGATTAGACTTAAACCGCGGATAAAGCTACTTTCAAAACAACGAATTCAAACCGTTTCCAATTTTAATACAACCCCCAAATCGTTCTTCCGAACCGCTACTACCATATAAAAGGGGCCCGTTTATACTAATACCACCAGTACCTCCTCGTCGGGGCCCCACTTTTAATTAGAAACCCCCAAAAACGCCTTAGGAATTTTGTCGCAAACTCTTTTATTACTTGAAAGGAAATGGTAAATCGTGAATTAAACTTAAAGCTCCGTCTCGGAAGTATTATCACCGCCTTAAACGCTCTATTTAAATAATTTAGTTAACCAGAAATATCTTCCATTAATCGACCAAGGAGTTTTTCGTTTTAAACGGTTCAACTTATAGAAAGTTCGACCAAACTATTCATGGCGCTTATAGAATTTTCCCCATTCGCCTTATATATGAAATAAAAAAAAACCCCGCCGAATTATAAAAGGGTATAACAGGGACGGTAAAAAAGATATTATAACCCAATCGTTCATCCTATAACGGGTTAACCACTATTTAAATCTTATACTCGCAACTTTATTTAATACCCTTTATAATTCATATAGTAAACTTCATAACATTACGTAGTTTTATATACAATTTGAGGAACGATTTAAATAACGTATTTACACCAATATACCGACGTATTTTAAAAGACACCACCCGTCTAAAACGATTTTACGTCTTATAAAACCGCTTTACGGCCTAACTAAAGTTGATATTGACCAGTATAATACTTATCAAAAGCACTATAAAAACGGTTAGAAATAACTAAATTGACTTTCGACCAGTATTTATGAGTTTTAATAACCCGCTCTAACGGCTTTACACTGACGGGCATATAAAAGAACTGTTGGAATAGTATTACATGTAGTGGAGTAGATCAACTTTACTGTAAGTAAAGTTGACTGTACTGCAAGTTGAAGTGTATTGCTTTGTGCGGACTTACTGCATTGGGTATAAGTCGAATGCAGTACACTCTACTTCACTCTAGGGCACGGGACAAGCAATTAGCCATACAAATTACATTGTAGACCGGCTAACGGTCTGCCAAACCTAAAACAATACATCCACCATCTGACTACACAATACTACTGTTACTTCGAGGACCAATCAAATCGATAACATTGAAACATCTAAGGCCTACCAACACGAACGATATATTAATACTATATAATGCGTCGTTTTCCGTATTTAAAAAAAGAACACTTCTAAAAGTCGGCTTAAAGGTAAAACCCAAAACGTACCCAACGAAAATCATTATAATGAACTTTAATAACACTCCTATCACTTTTCGAAACAAAATTTTAAGCCTTACGTAAAAATTACATTTAAACAAAATTACCCTTATCGTTTTAAATAATGCAAAACGTGCTGACGAATATAGGTGACAGCGCGTATGCAGTATTTAGTTTACTTTAATAACATAACCCGTAGCGGTATTCGATCTCTTGATCGCCGCTTAATGCTAAACCGCCTTGTTAAACGATATATAAAAGGAGTTTAATAAACGACGAACATAATAAATATACAATCTAAAACACGATTTAATGTTGAAACTGCTAAATATACGTATTATAAAGCTATTTGTTTTTACTAACGGATTCTTCTCTAATAATAACGATTATAATTTGTAAATGAACTTCGTTTTAGTTTTCGGTAACTCAATACTGGCCCAAAACGGCTTTATATTTCGTAAAAACCCTATTTATTCAAGTTGTACAAAATATAAACAAGTTACAAAAAACCTTTGAATCTCAATAATCTATAGTATAACTAAAATATTCAATACAAGAATTCCAATGAAGATAACGGATTGAATAATTATTTCCAACCTTAATTTAAAATATATTCCTTTCATTATATACACTAACTTCTTTTCTCTTTACGAATATCTAGTTAAGCTTGGCACCACAAATGAAAAACGCTTAATAATCAATATTATAACCTTAATCCAGTTACATAAACGCCGGAAAATCGAGAAAACGAGGTAAATTAATGGAAAATCAAATCTAACGGATATAATAATTAAAAATACCCCAAACGAAATATTAAAAATATTTATATCAAGAAACACACTGTTTATTAATATTATTAAAAAGTTTTACGATCCCCATAAAGTTAACTTACTACAATTTACTTCCTGTCTTTTATTTCACGCTATTATACCATGATAGACATTTTAAATCGGCTTGAAACTTATAATTTATACCGCTTTTACGAATTTTCCCTTATTTTGATTTACTAATTCGTATCGCTTATAACATGCTATCACTTTTTATTTTGTATAATTCGGCCTTCCTAACCTTTTTACTCTTCACTCTTCTCTATTTAAATCTACAATTTCACACCGCTTCTAATATATTTTTATTTTATTTTATACATGTTAAACATACTTTACCTTTTGTATTCATTATTTATATTATAATTGTTTTTATAAAAAGCAGTAATATTATTAGGCAGCGTATTACACTATGATCAGGCGCACCGACCCGGATAAAAGAAGTAATTATTCACTACTTAAAAAAATGAGAACAGGCGACGCTGTTGCATTCCTACCATCCTTTTCGTCACCCTCTTCCATTATATTATTACTACCGTTATTACCGTTATAGACGCTGCTATCAGCTTTAAAAAGGAGGTGGTTTTATGCCTCAAGCCGCATAGCCTTAGACAAAAACGCGAGGGGGTCTTTACTCTCCTTACTGTAACATTAAATAACGTCGTCGAACTTAATTATGTAGTATATATGCAAGATTCACTTCCAAGCGGTAATAACGGCTACCGATTTCTAAATCCACCGATTAATGTCTATTACTAATTAAAATTGACTAATTTTGTTATTTATAAACGTAGTTAATTTTAAAAACGCATTAAATATTACTTTTCAAAAAAAGATTTTAAAGAACTTATCAAACTCAATATAAAGCGGGTGGGTGCGTAATATAGCCTCGGCTTATGGATTTAAAACTAACAAAATGGGGGCGTATTCATTGCCGATCCGTTTGTAACAGTGGTAACAGGCTTAACAATATCCGCTTTCGTAATAATCGCTAATGGATTTACCCGCGACCATTGACGCGATATACGGCACTTAAAGCTTATTTATTAATGGCTTGGTGTTACAGATCCGAGTATGCTGTTTTAACGCTTTATGCGTTAAAAAAAGCCCTATAACGTACCCTAACGATATGTAACTCGAAGCGGCAATAGAGGTCCGCCTTGACCTCCTCGTCTATAGGAATATTAAAGGCAAATAAATGGGTGCATTTAATAAATACAAATCGCAGCGTAACTTTATCAAGTTACGTTTACGACGTAGGTGCGTCCCCATAAGTAAAGTAGCTTTTACTCATGTGAAAAGGGTAAGGTTTATAACTTTAAAAGCTTTCCGCTGCTTTACCTAGGAGTTAGGGGTGAAGGGGGAAGAAAAAGGAGAAGGAAAGAGGATAGTAGTGTAGGCGGCGGGGTAGCGGCGGCGGCGGCGACGATACGTCGACGCTTATGTGCTAAACGGTGCCTAATAATCCTGTTTTTACGCCGTATTTATTTAAAAGAAAAGTTAATATATAGCTAATTATCGGCGCGATTTAAGATAGATAATTAAAACAGTAAATTGGATTCAATTGAAATAGGGACTTGTATTAGCTTTCAATACGCGCTGTTAAAAAGATTTTTGTTTTACCTAAACCGATAACAATACATCATTTTATACTAATCTAAAACATTTAACAACGTAATCATCCTTACGCAATCACCCTAACAATACCTACGCAATCATATCTCCATCGTAAATAACAAAAAAAAATATTAATAACTATATTGCCACCACTTGACTATATTAACTATGTCATTACTATAATCACTACTGCGACTAAGAACTGATAATTTGAACCTTTACAATTAGTAACGCAAAGATAATATTATTATAAAAACTACCAATTGAAACCTTTACAATTTATACTGTAACTATACTATTATTACAAAACTACAGATACTGACTTATTGCAACTACACTATTATTATAAAACTACGGATACAAAATTATTAAAACTATACTACTATTATTAAACTACGGATATAAAAGCGTATAAAAAAGAGGGGGGAAGATTACCTATATGGATATTATTATATATTATTATAATTATTATATGTGGGTAAAGTAATAGTATATTATACTATAAATTATACTCCTACAAAATGCATAATAACGTGTCACACTACAAGCTATACTCTTATAAAGTGCATTATGCGTGGCGAGGTCTAGAAGGGGCGTTCCAAAATATATAGAAAAAGTGACACTACCTGGATGAGAGGTTTATAACCTCAAATTCGTGGCGTAAACTCTCTGAATGCTTTTTCCTAAACTTCTCTATCTTTACTACTACAATACCAATCTTTACGATTACTCGTCTACTCTTTTACGTTTCACGTAAATTGGCAGACCTTACCGAAAATATATATAATAAATGTATTCCGTCAAAATCCTAATACGATGTTTAAACTTCAAAGATATTATAGCTAAATTTGCTTAAATATTTAATTTTTATGTTAAAACCTCGTTTACAACACAATGATAATTATAGTTAGAATTAAATTAGGTATCAAGAAAGAAATATTATTAAAAAACACAGAACAATCGAATGTATTTTCGTTTATGTATCTTTTAATTAAGTTAAACTTATTTTTATTCGATTTTGAAATTGCGTTATTAAGGTCACATAACTCCTAAATTAGATAGCGTTTAGAAATTAGGTTTTCCTTAAAGTCTCTAATAAAAAACTTATATTAACCTTTTTGACTTGAATTGTATGTACTTGCATTGAAGAAAAAGCCGGATAAAGTTTATAATCCTATTAAAAATGTCCGAGAATTTATAATAAAGCTAAGACTTAATAGCCTGCTTAACTAACAACCCTCTACTATTAATGACGGATGGTGTCCATAGATTTTTATCGTTTATGAATTATTCCTTTAATTCGACAAAAGTTTCATTCGCACAGTATGGATCGTTAAAAACAGGTTTAATATAATCAAAAAACGTACTCGTATCTTATATTCCATCGTACCTCCCGTTTTATAATACAATATAATTATTCAATTAACAGCCGAAGTATAATATCCACGTACATAGAAAAAGGGTATACCGGCTTTTTCTAATTCATATCTTATTCGCATTTAGTATTAATCTAATCATTTAACATGTCGTTGCGTAAGTGAAAATTTATTTATCAAACTGTCATTATTTGTATCGTTTTTGTTCACTTTTAGGCGTTGGAAAATCAACCCGAGTAGTTGTTAAATCGGCTTTAAATTCTTAAATTCGAATACCGACTTAGGCTAAATGATAAGTGAAAAGATGCGAAGCAACAATGTTAAAGGCGGAAGTTGATTGAGTGAGCTGTTATATCTGCTTTGATATAAATACGATATGATTTATATCGTTTGAAAGACGAGATATATCGGTTTAAATCGGCCTTAGGAGGGTAAAAGTTCTTGTTAAGCCTTTATCATTGCAACGTAGTCGATTAAAATCACTATGATCGAAGTAACTCATGCTGCATTAAAATTAGTTTATGGTTAAGTTGCAAATTCTAAGTTCGAAAGACCACTAGCTGGTCTACACACTAATTTGTATAGCCATATACTTTGGTCTATACCTTATATTAAAGTGAGCACCTACTGAACTACACTTGCAGTGCAGTTCCACAAACTGCAGCCAATTTGCAGTTGGTACAATCAATTAAACTGATAGTTTAGTTGAGTTAACTTTACTACATTTGACTACAATTATAATGAAAGGTGTATTTATAAAAGTGGAAGACTAATTATTCACCAGCAGCCTATCTTCTCTAATAAAGCTAATATATAACGCGGAATAATTAATGTCTGCCATCTATTTATCCATTATAAGGAATATACCTTTAAAAATATTAAGAGAAATTTCAATTATATTTTATGGTCCGACCTACATAGGTATGATAGGTATGTTCTAAATAGTATTCATAATTGAAATACTGAGGAATAACTAGAGAAGTTTACAAAAGTCCTTCGTGCAAGATTTATGTGTACGGTTCGTATACGGTCCTTCACGTTCCCTTGCACATAACATCCGCAAACCGCGCCCATACCGCGCCCGGACCCCGCTTGGACTGAGTACTGCACATCTCGTTATATACATAGTCATGTAACCTATAGACTCAATAGTTAGTAGTTTATGTCCGTAATACGTATAGCTCAAGAACCATAAAATAATGGTTTGAAAGTAACCTAGTAAGTAAAGAAAGATAAGATTAAATTAAGCTCATCAGTGTACTAGGTAGGGAAAGCCGTTCGTTATCTTTAAGTAAACTAGTTAGTAGGTTAATCCAAAGGACTTATTACATTTTTAACCATGTTATAAAAAGATTCGAAAACGTCGAAAGCCGCAATATTGGAAATATTTGAAATCGGGTTTTAAGTCGGATATATATAATTTACTGGTTTAAATAAAACCTATCGCTTTTTTTTAAAAAAAAAAACTAATACAAAGGTAGTCTACCTAAGGCTTATTCCATGTTAATAAAATGCCCTTTACTTGAAATTTAGGGTTGGTTTCGCTATTATTACCAATAACTCTGAGAGTAGGTGGTTGATAGTTGTGGACTTATTAACTCAAGAATGGGTTGAAAATGGCTCGAGTAAGTTAGTCAACATACATTTGGGGGTATTTCCTACCAGAAGTATTAAGTTCCATAATAATAAAATCAACCATACACGTAATGAAATATCAATTATAAAGTTGACTTATTTTTTTTAAGAAAAAACTCATCCGGCTTCTAATTTTCAGGAAAACGTTGAACATTATTACCTAATCGTAACCGTTTCTAAAAGAAACTTATTTATTTATAGTTTTCTCTTTACATTGTTACGTATTCGCTATTACGACTTATGAGAATTCAATAACATCGCGAATATATAAAATGAAAGATTCGGCTCTTACGCGTAATTTTGTAACTAGAATAAATAAATTTTAGAGAGGTTATATAGGGGTAGGATAATAGCCTCATGCTACGAAAAAAAATCCAATATTATTAGAATGGTATTTTATTATCACATAACGTTAATTAGAAACCGAATGATAAGAAGCCCTAATCGATTTAGCGATAAATAAAGAAAATGTAGATATTTATAGATATACTATATATCCCTATAGCTAGTATATATAGGCCAAGTGGCAGTGCACTATATTGCAAAGTGCACTCCTGCAGAGTGTACAATAACGAGTTACGCTATAGGCTGCACTCTTGCAAAGCACAAAGTGCATCATGCGTAGAGCGATCTGGAAAGGGTATTCTAGAGCGCATAGAAAAAGATCCACTGCCCAGATGGAAGGTTTATAACCTCTCATCTATGGCATATACTCTCTGGAATTCTTCTTTCGGATCTATCTTTCACTACAATACCAATCTTTCTGGTTACTCTTCTACTCTTTGAATTCACATGAATTAGGCAGAGATCTTTCCGCCAGAAAACTTATAAGTTTATTAAACCCTTTTCATTATCGCACTTAGTATTATTATTTGATTTGTAGTAGAATACGGTATTTAAATTCTATTCTACCCCCGTCAAGTTTTAAAGACGTTTTCAAAATCTATTAGTTAAATTCAAATTTCAATCATTAATAATAACTTCAAAAAACTTGTAACATCGCCAAGAACAATTTAAAAAATCGTTTTACGTAATCTTAGGCATCCATAATATTTATGACTTTTTAAGTAATACTATCACTTGAACGATTCGTAATAAATATAAGGTAATATAAGCTATTAGTTTATTCTAAAAAAAACATCGATTATTAAGTTGATTAAAAATTCGCCTTAAAGTTACTTAGAAACTGGTAAAAGTTTGAAAGGTTCCTTCCGATAAAATCGCTTATAGTAGTTCGTTAGATAATATCATAATTCCAGTAAAAACGTTGAACCGCATATTATAACATAGGTTAGAGATATATTTAAGTTGAAGTGCTCATTGTAACATTGCATCTCAGGTAGCTGATTAAACGTAAATCGTGTACAACCAAAATTTACTTGGTAATAAATGTCTTATAAATATAAACATTAATACGATTATGAAACTATAAAACATAATATTTGTTTATTGAATATTTCGAAATAAAAATCCTAAGTATTTGGCTGTCGTTAATAAGAATATCGGTAAGGAAATCCCGGTCGTTTATGCGTATCAAGCGAATGAAATGGGGGTAAATAGCGTTCCAGTTAATAACCGCGCCTTAATTATCCTAAAAATCTGTTTTGATGAAAAATTTATAACTTTTCGAAATATACTGGTTAATGATAATAAACTGGAAGATGTATTTGCATAACCTCGATTTAAAAAGATTCATTTGTGGCATGAAAGTTATAATTCCCAACTAAAAAAAGTGAGGGTTGGGAAAGCTTTTGGTAATATATTTATTTCTTTCAAATGATATATCGGGTGATATATGATTAATTCCTTGATTATATATTAATTTGAAATAAAATTGTAAAGATCGTTCTGATTAAAGACTCTGTAATTTGGGAAATCGTTAGGGTATTAATAAAGTATTTTAATGTCTTTTAATTTGTGAATATAGTAAACGAACGAGTTGTATCTCGAAGTTCCGCGTTCAATACTTTCAGATAATTTCCAATCTTTGGTCATTCCTTATACCAATCTCGTAATGAAATTACGAAGGTAATAAAATAGTAAAGTAATACACAACCGGGCGTAATATATTATAATTGTCTCGTTAGGATAATAGCTTACTAAAACTGAATGAAAATAATCGGCCTTCAAAATCGTTTCCCTGTTAAAGTTTTACTAAGTGAAAATTGGATTGAAAAAAAAAAAAGCTTAAGCTATTAAAAAGTAAATTTTTCTTTAGATCCTTAATAAAACCTCTTAGTTTAATGAATTCAAGGGCTGAAAATGATGAAGTAATTTCTAATAAATTATCGATGAAAACCAACAATGTACAAAAAGCTATACTCTTACTATAATCTTAAAGACTGCTTATTCCCGGATAACACGTGATTTTTCCGGGTTTGTATGTATTTTAATTCCTCATTAAATAATGAATCCTAAATACTTAGTTTTTTGAACGCCGGTTTTAGATTTCGATACATCGACACCAAAATTAACAGCGTTCAATTCTGAATACCCGCTTTATCTTAATGTTATAATCGTTGAAAGAATTATTCTAATATATTAAAACATCGTCAATATAGAAGGAAAGAAAAATATGGAAACCTAAGAATCAGTAATATATCGTTCCAAAGTAATTGATGTACCGGAAAAACCGAAAGGGGTAACTAGCTATTTAAAGAGTCCAAAAGTATATAGAACCAAATCTTTAACAAATTACTTTGTTTAATGCATACTTGGTATAAGGTTTCTTGAACGTCAAAACTATCAAACCATTTCATTTGTAGAATATTTATAAATATTTCTTCAATTAGAGGAAAATAATAACGGTCAGACTTTATAATAGAGTTAAATCTACGGTAATTGATATCAAAACGAAGTCCGCCCCTAGGTTTCTTAACGAAAAATACGGGTGTACCTGTGAAAAAACGATTTACGCAAATGTAACAATATTTTAGTAATTCAGTTAACGTTTTCCTCAACATGAAAACTCCTCCTTTTACATACTTTATAACAGCTCCTAAAAACGTTCCGAAAATTAATCTTGATTATTATTTTGAATAAATATTTCGTAATCTTTTCCAAAGCGATTAAAAGTAACTTGTCCTTCAAAGCACTTTCGAATAAAAGTATAAAATCCTTAAAGATAAAAGGGGGTTTATCGTTAACAAAAACAGCCAACTTCGAGTCTAACGCCTTGTCAATATCTTCAAAAAAGACGGCGACAAGCTACGTCATAACAACTCAATCCCTTCAAACATTACGGAGTATAACATGAAAGGTGAGAAAATTAATACACTTAATATTTTTTTACATCAACATCAAATAGCATTCCAATACACGATGATTACTAGCTTATCTTGAAAACGATATATACTTTGAAACGTAGTAAATTACCTGTTTATCATTTATCAGAACTTTACTCAAAGTGACATTGTGTTATAAGTAAGGAATAATATAAACCTAAATCCAGTCCTGGTATCCATCAAAGTTAATATTTGAATAAGTTATAAAAAAAGTTTTAAACCAGTTCCAAACATATAACGAGTAGCTTCATCGAATCGTCCGAATAAGAAAATAATACGTAGTAATTTAAATCGACAGATAAAGTACTAACTTATTAAATTGAAAAATTCATCCTTTATATTTACTATAATGTTAACAAATTAAATAGAATTTTCAATGAAGTTTATTATAAACGGGAAGATATTTCAAAATTAGGAGTAAGCTAACGGGTTGAATTAAAGTCTGTCTAACTTTTATATACAATTATATGTAAAAGATATACTTCTTCGACCTAAAATTCGATAACGTCGTCGACCAAAAAAAGGTTCATACCGATATTAGCTCTGGTATCGGAGTTACTTAAGAGTAACGCGTGATTCAATAGGTAAATATAAATATGATAGCTATTCATACTATAATTTATGTATAAACTAAGATTTTTACGATGGGAAAGTTTTGAATAGTTAATCAAGATAATACTCCGTTTGATACTGGTTCGAAAAAAGGTAACTTTGGTTATAGTAATATCTCTCTAATTATCGAAAACTAAATTATTATTATTATTATTCCAGCCACAAATAACACCATCAATACCAATATTACCAGCATAACTAACGCCAACATACCAAGTACAAAGGTTATAAAAACGTTTGCTAATAAGTTGCGCATGACCCACTCATTATAATACGCGGTAATATAAAGGGAAAACAGCACGTTAGCTAATATATCGTTAATAACTATTTCTAAAATAGCGAGTAAAATGGTGGGTCTCTAAGTTATGCCGCCAGCTTTCGCAAATTAAGCTTTTCAAACGTTGAAAAAGAACTAAACCCGTTTGCTAACTTTTTGTCTTAAATTCGTAAGTTAGTCAATAACGAATTTTTCCGCGTTTAAATTGTAATAATATTTGCGAAGCATTACCATAAGATTGTAGAAGACATTGTAATTTCTACTGTAAAAGCAAACGTAATATCATTCCATAACGGTTTTTTAAACGCTTTTTAATTATCAAAAACAAACTTTCTTTATATCGATTAACTTCAGATTACTACGTAATTTACGTAATATCGTAACATTTTATATTTTAAATCGTAATTAAACACCAGAGAATATAATCGGCTAGTTGAAATGTTTTTATTCAATTCATTAATTGCAAGTATTAGCGGATAAACTGTTAACATTATAATTAATGTCGAAAAAGTATAGATCATCGTTATCGTCGACGTGGTTCCTTATAAGGGGCAGCGCTATAGTTATATCGTTTGTAAATAACGTAAAAACAGGACCCCTTTAGTGGGAGGGTTGTGCCGAAAACATAGGTGTGCTTATAGTGACTTTAAGCTTCCAGATTATATTTATTAACGTAGCTTGTGCATCTGTATATCCTTTTTTTATACGTAAAGCGTATTTGTAAAGAACTTAGTGACATTTGATGAACTTCGTATGTAAAATCTTAGTAAAAGATTCGTATTACGTAATCAAATAATGGTATTATGTGATTGAAACGCTTTAAAATTTATCTCAAATGTGTAAGTAGAGAAAATATTTCGAAACCTAAGCATCCAAGTTCAGAAAATTAAAAAATAATAATATGAAGTTATAGTCATTTACAAGTAACTGAAACACTTTTGGAAAGAAATCAATACTATTATGTAAAGAATTTAAACTCAAGTTGTCGTTTAAGACGATCAGATACTATTTATTATCCTCGATAAAAAGAAAAAGGAAGAAACCTTTGTTAAGGAGTTAATGTAGGCTACAGAAAGGAAGTAGTCTGATTACTCTACAGGATTACTCCATAGCATTGTAAGAGAATGGAAACCACTAGAGCTATATTTCGAGTGACCATCAGCTCAAGCAATAGCCTATGATATAGGCTAAAAAACCCTTAATTCTTAAAAAGGCTAAATGTGCCCGAGCTAACCCCCTCGCTTTTCCCTCTTCTCCCTTTTCTTCCACTCTAACCCACGTAACCCCTATCTATCTCAATTTACCCAAAGGGATATAAATTTATATAAGTTGTATACGAGCCCTTTTTACAGGGTCAAATGACGGGATTTACGTCGACGGAGGTAAAACAAACGTTAAATACATTTGTTATCTTCGAATAGATATTTATGATTTCGGTATTGCGTAAAGAGATTTTATATTAATAAGTAATAATAACTAAATGAAAAGACGGATATATACCCGTGAACGTCTATTCTTCCGTGACTTTATCCACTTACCGCGTTGCTATCGTTATGAAAACGCCTTTTAATCACTTAAACACCTTTTGGCGGACATTCTGCACCTTTATTGAGGAGGCAGATGATAATGCAACGTAAGTTATGGTCGCGGCCTTAATAACGCGACGTGTTTCTCCCAACGGCGAAGTTAACGCTAACGGCGGCAACAACTACGATAATAACGATGACAGTAAAACGAATTCTATTGAAAACAAACCCATCACTATCACTTTTATCGCCGCCTCCACCACTCCCTTTATCTCTAGGTTTGTTTTTACACCCGGTCCCTCTCCAAATCCTAACCCGCTTAATTAATAAGGTTGAACCCGGTGAAAGACAACTGTCAAAGCTTTAGTAATGACCATTGTAAAATTACTGAATAAGTAAAAGCTTTAGTTGATATTTATAATAAACCGATAGGCGCATAACACAATGAGCTTCAATGGGAGTAAAACTTTTTCATTACCGGCGAATGGTAAACTCAGGAATATTTGAATCGTAATTTAATTTCTCTCCATTTTAAGAAAAAATCCGTAACAAAAATAAAAGCCCGTAAATTCTTAAAGTCTGAAAAATCCTTTCGCATATAAATTTCTTGTATCCGTTAATCTAAAAGCTTCCGAAGAAGCCGTAACCAAATTTGTGCAATCTTTAGAAAGGCTAGAGTATTTATCAAATAAACAGCGTTTGGCTTTTTGTCGTATCAAACATATTATATTTCTGTACGAGGAAGTATAAAACGCTGATAATATAATATTTAATCCCTATAATCCTACCTTATCGTTAAAATCCGATATAAAAATGCTGGAATAACGAAAGTAAAAGGGGTAAATGGCGTGTATACTGACATTTACCCAATTCCGATCTGGATTTAACGAAATACATCAATTGCTATCGTTTACATGAGAAAAATAACTTGGTTTGTTTTTAAACTTACTACTTCTTTTCGACTTCTCATACTCCTATGCTAAATATAATTTTTACTCCGTTAATAAAAGGTTAATATTTATTTTCAAGGCGGGTAGAAAACATAACTCTCAAACTTACGAGTTTATCTGCGGTTTCGTTTCCATTGATACCTAGATACCTCAAATTTTATTTTATTAGTACGGGGTCGAGTCAAGTTTCGGTTACAACGTTAAAGCTTTTATATATTCATCGGTACAATATAATTAAGTTGCCTTTCTAAGCTTAAATTATAAAAGTATTATCATCATATACCATATCTTTCTCCTAAAAAATACGGGTTACCATTTTAAATCCCTGAAATACTTCTATAACCTCAATACTGAATACTTATATAATAAGGAAAAGGTCACCGGACCCTTTTATAACAACGTTATCATAATGAAGGAACATGTTTCCATATCTAACATATCGTTATCCATGAAAATATTGTTCGAATTTTTCAGAAAATATAGTAATATAGTTTACGTTAAATTTTTCATATTAGTTCTTCAAAGTAAAACAGATATTTTCTCAATTCTCCCACACGTAAATTGTTCAAAGAAGCCTGAAAAAAAAACATATTATTCATAACAATACAGGCCATGCAAAGGTAGAAAAATCACCGTTTCCTATAGGTAAATATAGCCTAAACTAAATTGTTCTGCGACTTGTGGGACGTAGTCGTAATAATTTATCGAAATCGGAGGAGACGTGTATAAGTGTGTTCGTTGTCGCAAGAAGCTGAATGGACCGCCTAAGTACATATGTAGGGTAGTAAAACCCGCTGAAACCTGATATTAAAGTCACAGTGTCTTATTACATGACTAACGTCGACAAAATACTAATCAACGTTATAATATATAAAATAAGGTGGTTTCCAGCGATAATAATTTTTCAACAAAAATCGTATCGTAAACGTCATTATTCTACTGCTATTTTAGCACGTGGTAAACTGGCTTTACTAAAGGTACCAGTAATAAATAAGGTTCCATAAAACGGGATGACCGCCTTCTCCGTAGCAACCAAAAGAACTATAACTTATTCCTAAAGGCTTTTCCACATACAACCGATATACAAGTTCTCGAAGAAATAGTTAAAAATAAGTACAACGATAATGACGATAGCTATTCGAAAAAAGTGCGGCTGGGGCTCTTGTCTCATATGAGAAAAATGTTTTATAATAATATACGACTTTCAAATCCCTCGCCACATATTCGCTAACATACACTCTCCATAAAAAGGATCGGGTAAACCAAAACCATAACAATCGCATCATATGGAATTTTATATCTAAATAGGGGTTTATAACCAAATAAACCGGCTCCACGGAAAATGGGACAGAAAGGTTGCCTCGTTTCGTAAAATTAGTCTGATTATAGCGATCAATAATATATAAAAGTCAAGAATTTTCGGGGGCAAAAAGAAGTTTATTACCAGCTTCCCACAAGTCCGCCTACTGCACATCATCTTCGACAACCGCGGCTTCAAAATCCAATATTTATACGCTATTTATTGCAACCCAATTGAATAGCAACTACAACAATAATTTTATTACAAACTTAACGTAATATGTAATGTAGTATTACCTTCATATAACTCCAGCTAAAATATAGAATGAACTAACATTTTCGATTAAAAAACTATGAAATGATGTATGATCCTATCGGATAAGCTGATGGTAACCGAAATATATAATACATAACATAGAGTTATAATACAAGTATAGGGAAATCTTCAGTTCGAAATTATCAACCCGATATGCAACATTTAAGAAAAAATCTAACATTGCATATTGTTCATCGAAAAATCCATAATGCTTTTGAACGGTATATAAACGTTATAGTTTGGAAATCCAAATGTTTTTCATCATTGTATAAAAATTAACAAAGTGGTTAATGAGGGTCTTATTGTGAAAAAGAACGATAATCTAAAATATCTTGAGATATTGAGGAGGAAGATAGTGAAATCAAAACTGACTGAGTAAAAATGAGTAATCAATGAATTAATAACATTTAAATAATTATTGAAACCGATAAACTAAAATAACATTTTTGATATTTTTTTTTCTTGAAGTCAACGTTTGCTAGGTTTCGAACTATACGAGGAAATTTCAATAAGGCATTGACAGAGTAATTTTTATCTGTTTTGAATAAAATAGCGTTTAAATGACGATTAATATTGTTAATTTCGTACATGTTAACCTGATATATTCTGATCGTAACGACCACATCATCAATAACATATTGTTAGTAGAAAAAAAAGGTTTTAAGTCACCCAGCCAATTGTAAAAATGATATTTCAATCGAAAACAACGCGTATAATCGTTTGGAAAAAAGCACTAAGACATATAGAGACGGTAGTGAAACGTATTAACAAAAGCGGTAAAGCGATTCTTTGGAAAGGAAAACGTCTTCTGAAACTAAAAGTTTATTTTCTATAGTGAATGAACGACTAAAAAAATCTTGAGTGGTGAAAGGAGTGAAAGGTAATATTAGAGATTCATAAAAGTAATCAAAATATGTAAAGTTACACAAATATGTAAAACTCGAGGAATATAACGTCTCTTAGTTTTTTTCTATAGATATCAATAAAGCGGGGAATTTTTTCACAAAATGAAGAATAGTTTTCACCATATTTCGAGCGGTGTCAAAGGTTTCACCATTTCAACCAGTGGAAATTAGTTAAATTAAAAGGTAAAATGATAGAACAAGGGATTTCCAATGAATAATATGTACCATTCTTGTAACAAATTACATTTTTATAAGTTGAAACCTATAGGGTTTATATGAAAGAATTCGTGTATAAAAAGTGGAAATATTCAAAATGAGTGGGCGTAGCAGAAAGAACTATACTATTATAGAAGTAAGATAACTAGCAAGAGTTAATACAGTGAGAAACTGGTGGTAATATATTGTTTTAACCTATCACTTCACTATCAGAAACTAATATTAACTTCAAATTTTTCGTCATTATTATGGATAATAACAAGAATTTATTGCGCGGCAGTTTATAGGCCAATTGTTCTATATATAATCCTCAACATTTTTCATTTTTAATAATATTTGCATTTTTTCGTAGTAACTATTCTTTAAGTTTTTCTTAACTTCCCACGCTTTCATAACTATTTAATAAGCGGCTTTTAAACAATTTCTTAGCACGCGGCTGTATATTATACGTTTAAATGATTTGGCCGCTCAAAGGGAGCGGTTTAGCATTCAATTCTATGATGGGTTTCAGTATATTAATACTTCATACGCCTATATTCTTTCGATAATTATACCGCTTTTTAACAACATTTAATTGTTAGAAGTTAGAGCTTACGTTACGGTCATATAACGTTTTATATGACAACGTTACGGCCTTATAGATTCCTACTAAAATTCTTATGATTTTTTTTAAGCATGATGATAACAACAAGAACAAAAACTTCAATGCTTTTAATATCTCGTATGCTACATAGAACAAATTTTAATCGCTGATTTATCCAAAAATATACGGGAGTTCAGATATTTTTCTACTTAGCAGAATATCATCAAGTAAAAAGCTTTGGGGGATTAATTTTTTATTCATGATAAATCTAATCGGTTTAATAACTTTTTTCAATAGTTTACCATACTCGTGAAAATGTTAATGAAGGGTTATGAAATTTATAGTAGGGATTACAGTACTAGGGATCGTAATAATTATTTAGCTTTATTAAAGTTATATTATTTAGATCTTAATACCGTAAACCTTTCACAATCAAAATTGTTGAATGAGAAGTAGGATTTCAGGGATTCTTTACAATTCTTTTGAATTTTTAGAATATATTATTGATCTAAACTCAATTTGTGAATTTTATGAGTTTACTAATATAGTGATTTTTATGTTGTTATTAGTGATACATTGGTACTGGTATTTATATATCTTTATGTAAATTAATTAATTAATTAATTACTTTTATCACGTGTAAGTTATCGAATAAACTTATATAGAACCTATTGTATATTGATGCGGTTTATTATATATACTCAATTGTGATAATTTGGGGGAAACCTTTGGTATTAGTATGAATGTAAGTAGTCGGATGAAAACTCCTCGGTAGTAACTTACATTGGATATATCTGTTCATTCTTGGCAGGTACCTTAAACGACTCGTTATTGACTGTTTCGGAGTAGTTTGCTTTATCTTTGCTTAGTTTACTCTAAAGATAAAGCGTTGATCGGTATTATAATATTGTGTTACCCCTTTTATTCTTCCTTTATACATATCATTTTCCTTTATATACTGTAAAGGGACTAAGGCCGGAGCTCTTGCTCAAGGTAGTCAGGTTCTGTCTATAAACCTAGATGAAGAGTGAAAAGGAGAATTCGCTGCTAAGGAGCTATTGTAGAGCTGAGAAGATGGTACAACCCGGTCACGTAACGTGTGGAAGCGTATTTTCATGTAGCTTTCCCCCTAATCTAGAGCATCGTAAAAAAGTATAGAATTACAAGGGTTGGATACTTAGTAATACTAGCCAGGCACTAGCCTGAAACATTACCTTTAAAAACACCTCAAACCCCTACCACCCTTTTTTCCTACGCAATGGTACGTAACGTGCGGAAGGTACAAAGAAAGGTAAGTGTATCGCTTCATACCATTCAAAACGTCGTAGTTTTATAGGAAATCTGTTAAGCCGAACGATTTTTACGTTACGTAAAAGGAGCCCTAACGCCCTTCACCTTATAAATAATTCGTAGATTTCCGTTTCGAAAAAAGAAACTTTCTCTTACTCTTCACCCTTTTTTTAAAATATCATTAGTATTATAGTATGGGTATTATAATAAAGTCTACTTTGAATAACTTTTCCCTATATTGGCTTCATCTTTAATAATAAATCCTTAACTGGCTCAAGGGGTCGACAAGGCTATTAAAGATCTAAATGAGCTTTTCTCGGAAATTACTTAGTCTTTACTAACAATTTACAAGTTACCTTTCTTTCAGTAAACAGCTAAAAAGAAAAGTAACTTGTAAATTGTTTACATAATTTACAATCGGTTGTTTTCGGATCAGTTTTAATAAAAGCTTTTGACACTTAGTGGTTTTTGTTTACGTGGCCTAATACGTGATAAGACGTTTTTCAAAAAGTGCCCGGATGCGTTTAAAACGTTAAAGCGAGTAAACGGATAACATAACGGGGCTTTTAGTAAACAGGGTACTAATTGATGAATCATATCGTACCGAAGTTATTTTTTCAAGTGAGTTCGGATTTTATAGTCTTACTAAACGCTAACAACGCTATAATTACACCGAGCCCCGAGAATAACATCCGGAACACCCATATAATCACTTTTATAATTACAAAACCTACAAAAATAAGGCACTTCAGAAAGCATATTGGAAACGTTCTTGCCCATGCCGAACGCTTCAAATTACGTATTCGAAGCGAGAGCTATTAACTTTGTATTCAGCAACGCTAATAGGAAGGTTATATAACCTAAGTTGCCCTAACTTTTAATTTATGAAAAAAAAAAAAAAAAAAGAAAGCGGTCTTACTTAAATCGATATTATACATCACTGTTATTACTAAATTAAGGATGCGGGTCGTAATACAATACATCACTATCATTACTAAATCACGGATACAGGCCTTAATACAAATCGAACTATTACTACTAAATTACGGATATAAGACGTAGAAAGAAAAAAGAAAAGATGGCTTATGTAAATATTATTATATATCACTATAGTTAGTATACGTAAGGACTATTTTACAGGGCATATGGCAGTACATCATGTTGCAAGGTACACTCCTGCAGAGTGCATAATAATGTGTCACACTACAGGATGCACCCTTTATACTACTGCTTAAAAGAGAGATTAGCAAAGTGTATGGTAAAGTGTTACGCTCTAGATAAAAGCTTATAAGCTCTTATCTAAAGCGTGCACTCTCTGGATGCCTCTTCTCCCTTAACGTCTTATCTTTACTACTACAATACCAATCTTCCTAATTACTCTTCTGTTACGTTAATGTATTAGAGACTTTACTGATAAGTAACGACTGTTTTGTTAAATAGTGGTGGTGGAAGCAACTCACTGGATGCTTTTAAGATGAAATAATTTTGAGATATACTAGGAGACTAGAATGAGTTGAAGGTTATGTTAGAGAAGGAATTCATAAATGAAAGTTAGTTTAAAAAACTTGGTTGTTAGGCTGTGTAGTTGAATCGTATTATTCATAAAATTGAACTGGTTGTGAAAGGTATAAAAAGTTAAGTTTCTAATATATAAAAATTAGTAAGCCTTTTGTTTATGGTGATGTAACTAGTTCTTTCATTAATTTAATATTTAGCTCGATTGTTCATCAGCATTTAGATTTTTGATGAGGATTTAGATTATTGATTAATATTTAGGTTATTAGTGAGAATTTAAGTCATTGATGGGGAATTATATTGTCGATAAGCATAGTAATCGTCGATAAGCATTTGAATCGTTGATGAGGATTATTTTGAAGATTAGTTGAATAATGATAGTCCATAATAATTAATTAAATTGTCAATAAGGATGAGTTTGAAGATTAGCTTAATCGCCGATGAATATATTACTAAGCCCAAATGTGCCCATCGTTTTCAACAGATAAACCCCTCTCCCTTCCGGAAAAAGCCAGTTCAATTAAACTTTTACAACCAATACACCTATCATACAAATCTTTCCCCATCCCACCCTATTCTTCTTACTGCCGTGTAACGACAATCAACCTTCGCTGACGGTTTTGCTTGTACACGATGAGTCAGCAAGAACGCAGAATAGACGAGCATCGCCCTGCCGGGATTCACATTTTTCGTCCCCGAATGCCATTTTTCCACCACTTCGCATAGATCAAACACAGCTTCATCAAATGTCGTTTTGTGTCCGCTTGGCGTTCATCTTAGAATAATTTTGTGATGGACGTATTACAGACACTCAAGAGACTACTATATATTCATCGACACCCCCATTTTGCGAAATCATTGCCGTGGCCTGCCCGTGGACACAGGTTGGATGGGATGGCCGCTTCACTGTATTGTCCCTATAGTCCGTAGGAGTGTTCCTCTTCATAAAAAGTGCGATCACACTGAGCTGTGCGCAAGGACGTGGCGTACTAGTCTAGACCGGGACACCGAAATGAAATATCGGTTTTTGACGTTGTAGGTTCGGTCCCGGTGGTCCTTTAACATCTGAAGACGTTGAGCAGGTCAATGCCCATCAGTTCGCCCTGGTATCTTTGTATGTACCTAGGCCGACCTAGGTATATAGGTACGCCAGCGGTACCACATGCACGCTTGGCCCTGCGTGTGGACCAACTAACCATACCGGCACGGCACCATGGACGTTGGTGGCGAAAATGGACATGATTATTGCAGACGAGACGGCAACACGGTGCAGTTTCTTCACCGTGCTTTGGACAGAGGGCGTCCTGTGCACGACTCATGGGCGGCGGTAGCAATTTCAACGATTCCGTCCGCAGGACCCTTGGCAGGCCCACGAGCCCACTCGTCGAATGATTAAAAAGGGATGCATCGCAAATCACTCTTTGCATTCCACCCATCTGCGACAACCACTTTTCTGTCGCATGATCTATTCACAGAGGCGTAAGTTGGTTCGAATCGGGGCTGGGCCATCTTGCTGTGCCAACCGCATCGAACCAGCCCAGGGTTGTGTGGACATGCCCCAACAAGGCGAGGCAGTCATTGCCCTACCGAGAGGCCTAGTGTCTTCTTTGGGAGCTGTTTTCGGGTTCCTATTGCCCGCTCGGTCACGGGAAACATCACGGCCCCGGCCCCGGCCAAGGGGTAAGGGGGTAAGTGAGAAGTTGTGCCAACGAAATAATTTGGTGCGTGTTTCCATCTGTCATTGTGCGTTCGTAGACTTGTGGACCTTGATATACCTAGGACTTACAACATCGCTCCGGTGTGAGGCTGTCGAGTCTATAAGGTCTCTGTGCAGATGTCCTAATGATCTCGATGGAACACAAGACCAGAAGGGTCATGTTATCTGTTTTTTTATACATTTATTTTACTATCACCGGCCAGCGCCCACGATTTGGTGTGGCACTTGCTGCTACAAAACAGACCTGTAGATACCGGCGGGAAAAATCGCAACCCGGGGTGCTCAAACCAGTTACTAAACACACGCTAAAACCCCTAGGCCGTTCCTTTAAATTAGACCTTAAGGTGCCCTATGGTTTCGAGACCCATAAGCATGTAAATTATAACCTTGGTCGGGCCGTGAAATACGGCTTAATTAATTTCCGTTTAACACCTATTTACGTCGGAAATATGATTATATGTTTTTTTTTAAGAAAAGGACCCCGTAAAGTATTAATATAAAAATCTAGTTTGCAAATAAGTTAAAATAGACTACAGTACGTTCGCATATGTATCGTTAAACCTCTAAAAAGTATTCCTGGTTTTTTTTATCCCACCGGTAACCTGTATATCGCATGCTTAAAATAAAGGTCATTCAATAAAAAAAGTTATATCTCGTTCTTTCGTTTTGCTTTAAAAACGATTTTGTAAACAGTAAACAAGTCCTATTTTTTATGACTATTACCGTTTGTATTTATATAAAACCTTATACTAATATCACCAATAATTATTTTAAAGAGAAATAGGCGGCTTATATGCGCGCAGCTGCTATATATGTTATCCGTATACGCTATTAAACCGCTCTATCAATCTTTTCAAAACCTTAGCAAACCATTTGTCCCTCCATCTCTAATTTCCTTTCCTTTACCTAACCCAACTTATTATAACGAGTTTAGCCTATGAATTACATCCGTTTTTTAACGTGGTTAAGCGATAGGGTTTATATGAGAGGATAGGGTTTATATGAGAGAAATAATACGAAAAATACGTTCTGTGCATTTGTAAGTATTTTTGTTGTTTTCTTTATATAAATAAATAACCTTAAGTAATAAGTAATGGTTATTAAATATAAAGGCAGTTGTATCTCCATTGTTATTACCGCCGCTAGACAGTTAACCATTAACTGCATTGACGTCACTACTAAAGCGTCGGCTAAGCGTTTAATAACATTTCAGCGACCTTTTCGCACCACGATTAAGGCGGCGCAAAGCAACATCATGTAAGCTCCAGTCGCGGCGTTATTAGATAGCTGGCGTACCGTGCTACTATACTTATCCTTCTCTGATTATGGTAACAACGATAACAACAGCAATGATAACGATAAAAGTAACGATATGGGTATTATTAAAATCAAACCCGTCTCACATACCCCTACCATTGCATCCGTCTAACCTTAACCCTTGTTAATAGAACTGGGCGCGTTGTGCAACAGCTGTTGAAGCTTTTGTAAACATCATAATAAAGTTATTAAATATTTAAGAACTAGAATAAAGTCGGCGCCTTCATTGTCGCAACGTTGTTAACATTAGTAATAGTATTAAAGGTAGTAATAAAGATGGTATAATTATTATTCACGAATTTAAAACATAAATACTACCGATTGAAATAAAACACGAGCTTAGATAATCCGTAATTTAATTTATCGTTACTAAAAAAAAAATAATTATACGTATTAAATCCCTGAAACTTTAGGGATTCAAAAAAAACTTACTCGAGTAAGTCTCGTATATTCGCTTGTTAAAAAGCTTTTTGGATAGCTGGAGCCATTACTTTTAAACCTATAAAAAGGCTAAGTAGTAAATTAGATACGTGATATTCCACTTTTTTCATATTTCATATAATGTTCATTCGTGTTAGTAAAATCAAAACGCGTGTAATATAACGTAAAATCCATATAGTGGTGTCATATCATTAAAAATCGATATATTAAAAGCCGCGATAATAATGAAGGGAAAAGAAGGTAATCTTTTCAGAGGGGATTACTAAATTCCGACCCGGGTAAATTAAATAAGTAAATACCTAGAGTGCATACAAAATGGATGACTTATTTTATTTTTAAACGTATAAATTGATTCTCAATGCTGTTGATTTTAATTTCAATAAGAATTCAACGTCATTAATTACAAATTCATCGTTAATATTGAAACTAATCTTGTTATAAGTATTTTCATTTACTAATTTATTAACAATTTCGTTTCCGGTAATATGTATATACATAAAACTTTATCATTCCTCTAATGAAAGCGTCCATATAGTTCAAGGTTTACTAGGAAAAGAAAATATACTTTCTCCTTGCGAATTATATAATGAAGGTACTATTGATATGAACCGTAATCTATCACAGGGAAATGCGTTTAACCTTTCTTAAATACTCAGGTATACCAATAATCTTGGCGTAGAAAATATAGATAATACGGTAAAATTTACTAAATCCGGTGACAATAACATAAATTTTACGAAAAATTATGTACGTATAACCGACTGATATTTATTCGTTCTTATATTAATTCTACCTGTACGTAAAATATGTAGTATAATTCGTTTTGAAGTTAACGTACTACGTTCTTAATGCGTAACCGATTATTTTTTACATATATTTTAAGGAGAAATCTCAATAAACCCGAGGAAAATTTTATAGGGTGTGAATAAAAACCGTCCGAAAGTAAAAAATTCGTCATTTGCTTCTACTCAACATGGCATAAAGGGAGCCGATTTGTGTTTGCGGTGGTTCAATTGTAGTGGGGTTTTTAAATCGAAGGAATTAGGTAGATGTATAGTCGACATAATGCGAAGCTATGTGGACCATTTAAGTATAAGTTAATACCTTCCAATAAAAACCGTGTATTGATTCTATAGGGTCTTTTTATGAAACTAATGGTAATAATACTAATAGTACGGTTATTTTATTACAGATAAAGAGGTAATTCGCGTCAGTTGTTTCTTTACGAAATGTAAACCGAAAACGTTATTATTTTAAGGCTACTTCATTTAAAGAACCATTTCTTTAAAGATAACGGTATAAAACGAAGTTTTTTTTACAAAAAAAACAACTGTTTTCTATGTAATAACTCAAGAAAAACCGTACTTAGCTCTTTCAAGCCTTATGAACTACGCCCAATATACCAAGTTTTAGCGTCATAATAAAACATGTATAGAACCGCAAAAACGATAGTTATTCGGAAATGATTCAATGGAGACCAGCATCTGTTACGTTTGTAATACTGCACGACCTCAAAGCTATAGCTATACATTCTCTAACGTAAACGCATCCTAATATAACCCGATCGAATTAAAACCCTAACTATCGTGAATTTGAAACCTTGATATTTGATATAAAACGTTTCCACTTTAATTTGGAATAGGCGGAGGATTGTAACATAACTATAGATATATAAATTTTTAACTGTTATACTTTTTATCATATTGAGGTTTCTATTTGTTACTAAGTTTGACGCTTTTAACAAATGAATTCATAAGTAAAACATGATGTATGATAGATTATTTATTTACATTTATCCACGTAATTTTTTCAATTTTTTTTTTGTATTCTACTATCACTAGACAATTCGCGCCACGAAGCGACGCACTAGCTGCTACGAAATATCCCTGTAGATACCGGCAGGAGGGGTCGTAACATGGGCCGATGCGGCTTTAGTGGAACGTTAGTTACCTGTATTACCACTTTAACTAAGACCTTAGGTTGCCTTATAGTTTAGACACCCGTAGGGATGTAAATTGCAACCTTGGTCGAGCCGTATAGCGTAGCTATTTCAGTCCCCGCCTAACCTTTAATTACGCTGGGGGTATAATGAGTTTGTTTCTTTAAAAGAGAGATACTATAAAATTAAAAAGAGTGTGGTAAAATCGCTTAAAAGGGGCGATCGTAAGAAAAGTATATTGTTACGCGTACGCGTTAAGAAAACTACCAAACCGACAAAAACACCTTTTATATATACGAGGTAATTTGTACGCCGTTGCTTTATATAAAAAGCCCCCTTTATTAATGTAGCCCCTAAATCAAAACCTTATCTTCATCAACCTCCTAAGTAATTAAAAAAAGTAAACGCCGCTGTTTATATCTCAATACCTTATGTCTCTGACTTTCTTTTAATTAAGGTATCTTAGCTAACGTTTATCCTTTAGTAACACCTACTTGTAAAGATCGTATCGCCCCCTCAACCTGCTTGCCTAGCTTTCGCTTCGCCTTTAATAGGGAATAGCTTTATACAAGCTACGTACGGTTTCTTTTAACGAGGGTAAGTAACAAAGCTTATATTAGGACAGGAAAGAGCGTAAAATACGTCTGTTACACGTGTATAATCTCATAAATACCTATGATGAGAGTAACCGGCTTTAATGTATAACATAGTAATGAAGCATAAAGATGAATATATATTACTGTTACCTTCAACGTCGCCGAGTTATCAACGGCTTATCGTGTTGCTATCGCAGCAGCAGTACCTATTGGGTGCTTAACCGCCTTACATATACCCTTACGCGCCGCTGTAGAGGTAGCAGAGGGTAGTGCGGTGTAGGCCGCTATAATAGCCTTGTTAAGGCGATGGGTCACCGTTACCAAAGGAGCCTAGGCAGGTATCAGCGGCGACAACGAGACTAATAATGGGTGGAAGACAGGCTTTATTCTTCATTAGCTCGCTTTCCCTTTCCCCGTTTCCGCTTTAATCGTCTTTCGCGTTTTCGCCCCTACTGCTACCCCGAGTCCCTCCCTAGTACTCGTAACTATTTCTGGAGGGATGGGCTTGTTGTGTACTCGTCGTTAAAGCATTGATAACGGTCGTGATAAAATTGGCAAAACTTTAAACTTTCTCGCGATAATAGTAATAGAGGTAATAGTAGTGTTAATATTAACGTTAATGTGTATATATAAGCCGGTGGGCTACGTATGTAACCACCGGTGGGTATTAAATATAGTCGTTGCCGGCGGGCGTTAACCGTAAGCTTATATGGTTATAATTTAAGTACGTTTGTATTTCGATAAGTAATTTGTTACGCGAGTGAAATCATGGAAAAATCTAAAGTTCAAGAAGACCCTTTCATATAACTATCGCGTATTCGCCCGTTTGAAGGTTTTCTATAAGCTCTTGGTTAGAGTTTTCAAACCCTTAAAGAGGCCAAGTAATAAATTAGGTAAGCTATGTTACGTTTGTTATTATAATGATAGTATTTTCCCTTTATTGTAAGCAGTTAAAATCTTCGAAACTATAGGGCGATGTCCTCGTTCCCGTTCCTTATCATAATAAAACGGTGTAAAAAAGGCCGTAATAACGGTATTAAAGGTGTCAAAGTGCCGGATCCGCAGGATATACCGAATTCGAGTTTAGACTTAATTATATTCGTAAACTCTTAGCGCGTATATTACAGAAATACCTTAGTTTCTTTTTAAACATATTATATATTTTCTATGGTTTTAAGGTTAAATCGTAACAAAGATTTTACCCCGCTTATAAAACCTAGGTCATTATCTTTACGAAAGGTGTAAGACGTAACCTTTAAACCGACGAACTTATTTGTACTCTCGTTATCGATAATCGCCATATAACCAAGGCTTTATTTAACTTTAAAAAGGTTTGGATAGGTTTCGACTACTGCGTAAAAACCTCGGAAAACCTATTAGGAAAAGGCGATGGGATTCTTAATGAAGTATTAAATTATGGGGGTATTATTTACGTAAACTATCATTTTGTTTAGGATTTTACATGAGGCCTCTTTAAGGCTACGAAAAACGCTAATAACTTCCGCATTGAAAATATACGTATCCGAGTATAAGTTACCGAATTCCTCTATAATTAAGTGCCTATTCCGGTAAACTACGTACTTATATTCAATGTAAGGCCTATTATCAAAATACTATTCAGATACGTCGGTAAGAATTGTAATATAGTGACGATTCAGGTTAACGTATTAGGTTTGAAAAGAAAAAGTTGCGTTTTATTTAATTAACTCGCCCGTAAGATTATCGAAAAAGCCGGGGGGAAACCGTAAGGCTGATAAAACAGGTCGTAAAAATTTGGGAAATTCGTCATCAGTCGCAAAAAAACATAAAATCGTCTTAGCTAGCCTAAGCCGTTATAATGGTGGAGAAAAATCGTCGAAGTTGTTGTGGACATATTGTACCAGGCGTATCTAAAGCCGAGAAGATTTCCTGAAAGTTATAAAGCCGCACGTAACTTTTCTTTTATGGGCTGGCGTAGCTGTGTGGGTAAAATTTTCTCCTTTAAAGGTTTTTATTACGGGTATTTTTTCGATTAGTTATATAAGCGGATATCCGGCGTTAAGGGTTTTTAAGTAGTATATGAAACGAAATCGCTATTTATTTAATGCAACCTTATTAAAGGGTAACCTAGAGTTTCCTAAGGTGACAACTTTTAATGTAATCTAACATTACGAAATAACTGTTTTCGTTATGACGACTAGTAAAACTATAACTCATTTTTAAAACCCCTTTACTTGCATTTAAAATACCAACTTTAAATGTAATAGGTAAGTATAGAGATAATCACGATAGAGGATACCGTATATAAAAGATACGACGGGGGCTCATATTTTGGTTATAATGATCTTTTATAATGCTGGACGATTTTTCAAGCCCTCTATATATATTTCCTAACATAAACGTTTCCAAATAAAGTTCTATCGAATTAACACTTTAGCTATCGTGTCCCTTGGAATTTTATATTTGGTAAAAAGCCTATAACTGAATAAATCGGGTTTTCAGCGGTAAAAACGAAGGCTATTGCCCGTTTGAAATGGTTCGTATAACTTCAACATTTAGTAATATATTATAGCTCCTACATTTCTAGGGTAAAACCTATCCGGTTACTCTTTACCTACGCGTATTGTTTCCGTATATTAACTTTAATGATTTCGACATATAAATCCATTAAATTCGGAATCCGTAAAACAGTTATATTATAGGTATAAATAAAAAATCGGCTCTTATAATATTTGTTAAGGTTTAATATACAAATTACATAAAGTATTGGGAAAGGGGAAGAATTGAATAGTGAGATATAACTAAATTTTAAGAACCTCGTAATTATCGTTTAATATTATACTTGTATTAAACTCCCGGTTAAAAAGTTTTTAACGAAAGAATATAAATTTTAGTAAAAACTTAGTCGTTATATACTTTAAATAAATCGATTTTGAAGTAGGGGGTTAAAAGCCCCTTAAACGTCCTTAGAAAAGATTAACGCGACATTACCATTAATAAATACGGATTTAATATTATAGGATTAGGATGCGACCATATTGACGGCAGATCATTTAAGTATTTTTTTCCGTATTTAACCTTCATAAGACTCCTTATAATTAGTGAATAAAAGATTATCCAGGTTACGATAAATTTCAATCCTTTCAAACACATCGAGATTAACGCGATCGGTTTTTAAAAACTTGGTTACGATAAACTCCAGTCTCTTAACTTAGGTATTATAAAACCTTCGACTTTCGTTAAGTTTGCGTAAAACCCCCTAATAGGAGGAATTTTTTATAAAAGATACGAAAAGATCCAGTGATATAAGCCTAATAAGCCTTGAGAAATCGTACAGTTATATCGTTTAATCCAGCGGACGTATTACGGACGTTTGTTGTATTTCGTTATACTTTTTATCGGAAATTTCAAACATTTACTAAACCGTGTACTTGGATTTATTTCAGTCGTTAAAAAGGTTGTTAACGAAATCGTTAATAATTTAAACCTTATTTAAAATATCGTTCCAGGAAATTTAGGTTTTTTAGCCTTTATCTATAATAAATTAGCTTCTTGTTTGAAAAGAAAGTACTCAAAGTCGCATAGGAGATAAATATCAGATAATAATTTTATATATCTTCGTAAAGTTGGAGGCTCAATCAAGTTCATTTTTATAGGTCGATTTGTGTTTTATGTACTTTAACCAGGAAATTTTTACGTTTAACAAACCAAGCCCATTGAAGCCATATTTCGTTAGTTTTTTATATATAATATAGACGCCGATTCAATTGAAAAGTTTAGTATTTTGTAACTTGAATATATGTTGCGGTAGATCTTCTGACCATATATAAAGTATCTAAATATAGTTGTATCAAGGCCCCCGTTTAACCGTGTATCCCGGATTCGTCTAATATATTAGAAACGTTTGGTAGAAAGGTTAGTTTCATGTTAATCATATACCTGAACCATGGAAGGCTGGCCTTCGAAACCCTCATTCGCGAAATTGTAAAAAAGTAGGATCCGCGGGTAAAAAAGTCGTACGTAGGACCTTGTAATTAAATACATTATTTATGTTAAGGAGGATGACCGTGGTAATCCTAACAATATTGGTAAAAGTAAGGTCGAATATATGTTTTAGGCGGTACATATAAACCTCTACCTTATCGTTGAAATATATATCAGTAGTTTATATTCAGGCGTTCAAAGCAAGACTTTCGCGGGTATTATTTTACGTTGGTCTTACCCGGCTATATACAAGGTTAAAGACGACTTTGACGATATTATGGAATTCAGATGCCTAATGATGTATTTGCTTTAGGACTTCGTCAGTGAATTAAATTTTGTATATATTAATAATGTAAATCCTGTTGACGCATAATTATAAAGAATTATAATCGGGATTTGGTTTTGTAAGCGTACCGGTTAAAAATGCCCCTTTTCGAATATATATTAAAACCCGTGGCCGAGTATTTAGTAATTGTTTACGTCGTTCTTTTGAAATATAAGCGGATCTCCTTTAATTAAAGATAGGCGAAAAAAGGTCGTACGTTAAGTAACATTATATAGACCCTTATCCGTTTTTTTTACCATCCTACAGTTACTGTATATTAATAATATCAATTTATTTATTAGCGCAGCTTATAAGTAGGGCCTGATATTTTGTAGTTACCTTAATTACATTTACTTAGATAATTGTAAGTCCTGTATTTGTTTTCGGCGTTCGATAACACCTAATTATATTATACGTTTTCGTAAAAGGTATATATAATATTGAGGACTATTAGGGGTAATTAAATCCGCATACGTGACAAAGCATACGTATGGCTTAATACTCTATTTTATATAATTAATAGGGTTATAATATATAGTATTGGTACTTAGAAGCGGTGGGAACTTGGACGCGGATATAAACGTGGCCGAGTTCAACAAGAGAGGTGTGATATCACTTAAAACTTTGGAAACGGCCGCCAATAATATATAAACACTAGTTGTTAAAGGTTTGAAGGTATTGGACTTAGGTTTTTTAACTTTAAATAAATGGTATTCTAATAAAAGTAACTTGGAATTTATAACCTATTCACCTATGAGCCGGGAGTCGGGTTTGTCAAACGTAAAGATTTTAGAGACCAAAGCCGTTATCAAAAGAGCTTTATAGCCTTCGCTTACGGTATCCTATAATAGAACTTCGTTTTGGGCGTCTTTTAACCTAGTAACCTCCTATAACATAAGATCCGAGAGAGGCGAGTTACATAATATGTTAATGCTGTTTAACGAAGTAACGTAACCTTTAGCACCGGAACCAAGTATAGGGAGGGTGGGTCGCGCCGCATTATTTTCGGCGAAGTACTACCAATTACAAATATAATAATGTTTTAACTTCATACCCCTTTTCGCTGAGAAAATATTGTTTTCTGCAGGTTTTAAAGCAGTAAAGACGCTTTTATTTAAAGTTTCCGTTATCACTTTAGTATTTTACCTGGTTTTATAGAAGTATTCAATTTTCTTAAGCCGGAGCCTCGAAATGCGGATGTATTTGCTCCCATTTTTTTAAAGGCCGCCAGATAATAGTCGTATACCGAGGTAAAAGGCCCGTAACAATTATAATACTACGAAGTCGCCACGGACGTTCTGAAAACGTAATTTTTCATTAAAACTAAGTGGTTTGGATAACGGATCGGCTGGATAAATTTTGTATTTATATACCATTTGAAGTACCTGTCGCCGTATAATTAATGCCAATATTGTTTATCTATCGTCCGAGCCTCTTCGCTCATGTTAAAAGAGAGGAAATCGTTAAGAGTTTAAAAAAAGAGAATAATCTAGGTCGGTAAACCTGTAAATACGTTTTAACTGTAAACTAATATATAGGAGTCGATTATCGTAATATTATCCTATATAGCGATTTCTCTATCGATTACATCCGAGACCTCAATTAACATGTTTTAAAAGAATATATAAATAACGTAAGGGATTCTATTAACCACGTAAGTATATTACGTATGATATAACGTAATGAAAGTCTCATTTAAAAAGTTTAATAATACTAATATTTTTGAAAAAAGCTTGGTTTTAATATCTATATTCGCATACCATATAATTAATCCCGTGAACGTTTTATCTACCAATTTAATAGCGGCTGGATTAAGTGATATTTTTTTGATAAAAATCTATCGAGGAAAAAACATTTCAACGTTCCGTTTAAATCCATTAGGGACCCTGATAAGAATTTTGAAATCCCTGTTTTTGTCCATCTTTCAAGATATAATACGTTATGCAAAGTAATATTTCAAATAAATAAAAACAGGATTTCAACATCCTTTTGTAAGCGTAAAGGGGCTTTATAATGTTAAGAGGACTGGAGTCCTATCCTGCGCTACCACCATAACTTATATAATATTTGAGATCGTTATAATGGAGGTAATTGGTGTAAAGCCCTTATTTACCGTGATTACGGGCGAAGTAGGAGCCGTCGAGTAGACGATAAGTAGAGGGTTTCTTAAGGCCTTTCGGTTTTTTTGAACTTATTCGTTTAAAGTAAGGAAAAGTCCCACGGAATATGTAGACCTATTTTTAGGCCTGAATGCAATTTTTATTGCCCGCGTTCTTAAGCTCCCGTTAATTAGATACTCGGTAACTTACGTTATAATATATGATGTTAACGTCTGGTATTTCTTAAAGCCGAGCTCGTAAAAACGTATAACGAAGGTATTAATAACTTATTCGTACGCCATTTAAACGGATTTTCGAATCGAAAAGTCGCGCTTCTGCATATTGAGCGCCATATGTAAAGACTCGGCGTTGAAACTTTGGGTACGGTATTTAACAGCGTTTTTTCCGCCGCGGGAGGTCCAATTACCTAGCGCTTATGTTAGAGCTCTTGGGAAATCTGTAAAGGTTGAGCTTCCTTTTCAGGTGTACTAAGGGTACGCGTGGTCGGTTTGGCCTCTCTGGCTGTAGCAATGGAGGGAGCCATTGGAAAATATTTTCTGCGATATTAAGATATAGTATGAGAGTTCGATAGCGTTACTAACAAATGTGGGGTCCGCTTATAAATGTGTTGGGAAGGATGTTATCTATGTAATTATAAACCACGTATTTGTTTTTGACGTTGAATAATATTTAATCGTTTTATTTGTGGTTGTATAAGATATTTCTAATATTTTTAAATACTGGGTCAGATTAAAATCGAACGTGTAATGATGTTACGATTCGTTAAATCGTTTTAATTCAAGTGATTTATAAAGACCAATTAATCTGCCAGTACGACAAAAAAAGTGAAATCAGATATAAACATAACCAAATACATTGTCGAAACCGCCTTTTCATAAAATCGTTGAATGCAACGGTAATGAAGACTTAAAACCAAGTTAAAAGGGTTTTGATGGCTTTAAGGCTCATTTTAGTAATTTAGAAATCTTTTTCACCCAATTTACGCGTTTCAAAATCCACAAACTGCCTATTAAATAAATCACCGATAATTAATTGACATGATATAAGAATAGAATTCTTTACTTTGAAAACAGATTTCGCATAAATTTCAAGATTATCAAGGCTTTTTTCAAAGAGTAAAGATTTCTTGGTGTCTACCATTGAACTAAATAGGTACCTTGAATTCAAATAGCGTATATCTGGAGTTTCTATTACGCTAATGAATCCGATAATAATAACCATAACGATTTAGTATAGGGGTATACAGCGAAGAAAACTGGGTTCGTATATATAGCCATGGGGTAAGAAAACAAAGAAACGCAGATATAAAGCGAAATTCGTTCCGCTTTATTTTTGGTAAATCATTAACGCATATTAATAAAACAAGGTTAGATTTCATGGATCCTTTTCACTGATCGGATATTCGTTACAACGAACACAATTTGGAAAAAGTTTTTAACCAAGGCCTATATTACCAACTTATATTATATCAAATCCTACCAAACGATAAAATATTTTTTAAACGACGCTTCAAAAATCGAATATGCTGTTCTTTCTCTCATTTTAAAATCCTTAGGCAATTAGTTTCTATTGAAAACAAGATTATGATATTGAAAACATTGAATCGTGAATTTATACTATTCCAAACGTGATGTTGTACTGGAATTGTATAACGAGACACTATATTATGTGTATATATTGCGCGTTTACATACTATTATAAACAATCCTTTTAGTGAAACTTGAGGTTATATCGCTCATTCATAACTTACTCTTGTACGTTATTACGAAATGGAAAAAAAAACTTCATAGGATTTAAAACGAAACGATTTATTTAATAAAACTTATATGATCATTTTATCTATTGAATGATATATAAATATTAATTAACATGAAACCAGGGTAGATCAAGATCCAGTTTTTCATACCTTTGAAACCATAATATAGGCTTTTTGAAAAGGTGTAAAAATTACATGGGAAATCACCTTCATTACGAAAGTATATGAATATTGTGATAGTGTAACAAAGATTCTTTCCAAAAAGGTAAAAAATTGTTAATATTTTTTTGTACAAAGTTTATTGTTTACAGTAAAGTTGTGATTATAAAGAACTAATTCGGTCTAGGTCTTTTTTACCGTTTCAATAATGAAATGATCCAATTATTTGTATTTAACGAAGATGTATAAAAATGTATACTTTTGAACATTGCGTTTAAAACCTTTTAGGACTTTAATGCGAACTCAAAGATTTATTTGACTTACCGCCTTTTCAATAACTATTCATTTAAAGAGATAATATTTATAGAGGTCGCCGGCAACTCCTTACAGTAACTACATAAACAACGGAATGATTTATGCAATTAAAAAAAACCGGCGTTTTATATCAATCTATTATGAAAGTTGATATAATTTTTCGTATAAGCGGAGCTAGGAGGTTTAAGCTAACAAGAAAAGTCGGCGCGATGTTTCAAGTTAGTATAGTAACAGAAAATATTTATGAAATAATATAATTGAACTCGATAGGAAAAGAAGTATGTAAAATCTTACGGGATTATTCGCCCTCTGTTTAAGGAAACATTTTTAATCAAAGGCGCATATCCCTGCTCACAATATTATTAGTTACGTATATCGTAATATGTAACTTTAAAACGCGTTATTCAGTAAAACCAGACCCGGCTAAACGGGCGACAAAAAGTTAATAGATTATTAGCAAACCCGATATACAGATTAACAAATTTATAGGTCACGCTTTTGTATATTAAGGGCCTTTTGAAGGGCTTCACGCTCCAGCGTTAGGTTTGATACGTATTTACGTACTTTTCCACTGGAGCCGAACTAGTTGCCTAGCTCTTCTGCTGGAGTCTTTATCATATTTTAAAGGCCTTGTTTCCTTAATAGGCGCGCTAGGGGCGCGCGGCATAAATTTAACCCCTTTGGATTTCGATATGGAAAGAGCCATTTAGAGAATTCCTCGGCCATATAAAGAGATCGTATACGAGTACAGTGGTAGCACTAATAAGTGTAGGAGCTGATTAAAAATATATCGGAAAGAATATACGCTTTGTAGAGGAAAGAATTTTACGAAATACTTGTATGGATTGTCTTGGTTTAGCACATCAATAAGTAAAAAATACTTCTAAATTACGTCGGGTTTTTTACGGAAGTTGAACAGTAGTAACGGTATTTCTATTGATATTACTAAATATATCTATTAAACATATGTTAAAGAAAACCATTAACTTAAACCGTTAAAAGTTATAAAATCAATCGCTAAAAAGCGATCACTCACTTACCAAAACCTCCAAAGTTAACAAACAGCTAAATCTCTACTACTATTACTACCAGTAATCAAAAATAGCAAACCGCTAAGTCCAAAGCCCTTCAATAACAAATGACAATTTCAACGGAAAACAAACTAAAAATCATATCCTATACTATTTTCCACTTCTTCCATCCTAATATTATAAATTAATAACATCAGAAAAAACTTTAAAAATAGCCACGCTAAGCGAAAATCATCAAGATCTCCAAGTTGAAAGCATGCAAACAAACACGACAATATTGTATAAAAAATCATCAAGTTGTGATAAAAAGCCTTTTTAAACACCTTCATGCAATCTTCAACGATTCAGAAGATGAGCCAACATTAGATGATGTCGTTAGATGCAAGTTTGAAGGTAGGTACTGATGGGAAGTTCACCCTTAATAGTCGTGACATTAATCAATCGTATACAAAATCTGCTACGGATTTACAGAGCATCATTTTACTAGAGTTACTTCAAAAATTACTTGATGAATACGTTTTAGATATAGTTATACGATACTTTAAGCAACTGTATGAATTTTCCAATACAAATATTTATTAGTTTTGAACTTACCAGTTGTACCTCAATTTTAAAACATGTTTAAACTTCTTAATTTGTTACTCACGCCTATTGATTTCATATACGTATCATGGCTTTAGAAAAGTAGTCATAAAAACTGAAAATATACTTTTTATCGGAACTATTGGCTTTATAGTAGTAAATTAACGTGTGATTAAGAACTCGAAGTTTTGGAATTATAAGTTGAACGTAATTTTAACTGAAGGTAGATCCTTAGAATTATATGGATCGTTAATCTGTATATACATTATGAACGGCCCTAATATCTAATACCTTGGTTTTTACCCAAAATCGCAGAGAATTCGGTCGGCTAATATTGATAAAGCTAACGTTTTTATCGCTCAATCTTAGAACAACGTGCTTATAGAAACTATATCTCGAATTTTTACTAACTGAGGGTATTATATGACTTTTAGTTGCAATGTAAACCCAATATCAACTTAATAAATATTACAGTCGCTTGAATAAACTATGAAAATGGCAAAACCATGATCTAAACCAACAAATTAATATCATTTTTATTTACATATCAAGGGTTAAGTTGATATTTTTGTGAATAGTCTTTTTACAAATAATATTGACTTTTCTTTTACCATTACCGGTAACACACAACTGCCATAGTTGCAGTAGCTGTTACAAAATATTCCTGTAGATATCGGCGGGAGGGATCGTAACACAAGTACCTTTAAAGCCCCTACGGGCTCACTGGACCCTACATCATCCCTCCAATCAAAACCTTAGAGTTCCCAACAGTTCAAAGACCCGTAAACATATGAAATTAAACCCTAGTCTGGCAACGAAACGTTTCCGTTTCAGTCCCCGCCGAAGGTTTATTTACACCGGATATATAATTGTATAAGCTCTTGAAAATAAGGCTTTATAAAGTTTTGGTAACGCTAGAGATACCCGTGTAATAATAAGAGAAAGTAAAGCGCAAAAAGGCTCGTAAAGACCCGTTCACGTGTATATATAGGAGTATATACATACGGATCGTGGTCTATTATTATTAAAACGCGTCGTAAGAAAACCTTTATATGCAGTATAACCTGTATATTAAGTTCTAATAATAAAGAGGGGATTCTTAATTTAATGTATCCTTAATTTAATTTTTTTTCTCAATAATAATAAAGTTTTATATATATCAATAAATACCCTGACACTTTATACCCGATGCCCTCAAACCCTACAACGTGATTTCCTATAATATTGGTCGTTATACTAACTCATATAGTAACTTTATTTCGAAGAAAAAAAAACGCTTTTAGCGAGTCGCGCGCCGTCGTACGAGCTTTTAAGCCCTTTTCAAGTAGTTTTCCATCTATAAGAAAACTTTTCGAGACTATAGCCGCTTTTTTCCCCCTTCTCCTCCCTTTATGCACCCTTTTTGCAACCTCTACCCACTTTTCGTAACCGGGTAAAGTATAACTTTATACGGGTTACATTAAGTCCCACTTAATAGGGGCCATCCGTGGAGTTTTTATTAAAGGGGGAGGGTTGAGAATCCGATACGTTTATTACGTTTATCAAGGTGTTAACGACATAGAAAAAAAAATAAGGAGTGAATATTGATCAATAACATTGACCAAGCGTAAAAGAAGATATATCCCTGTCGATAATGATTACGTGTGGTTTTTAGCTTACTACCACGTTGAGGTTGCCGTAGAAGCGCCTTTTCAATATTTAACCGCCTTACTATAATCCTTGTGCGTTACCATTAAGGCAACGGAAGGTAGCGTGATATAAGCCGCGGTCGCGGCATTGAAAAGTCGACTAAGCACCACCACCGCCTAGAAAATAACTAGCGACAAAAATAAAAACTTTAATAATGAGAGGGAAACATATTTCATCACGAATAAGCCCGCACCCGCCGCCTCCATTCCTACCCCCATTTCTGCCTTCGCTTCTAGATCTACCCTCGCCCTCAATCCGTCCCCGAGCCTTACACTTTCTAATAATTAAAAAAGTAATCGACGGGCGATGACCGTAAAGGTTTTGGTAACGTTGGTAGTGGAATTGTTAATTAAATAAAGTTTTCAGCCGAATAAAAGATGTAAGATGAATCGGCGGGTCAGAAACGTAAATATATTGAACGAACATAAAACGAATTCATTATCAACGGACGAAAAACACGAACTTATATAAACCGAAATCATACTTTTTGCCTCCTATCGAAAATCAATCCGTAATATATATAAATACTAGGAAATTCGTAAAATCCATAAGAACTTTATATATATAAACTTTATGAACCTTTTTATTTAAAGTTTTCCTGGAAGGTCGTAGCTATAGTTTTCAAACCTTTAAAAAGGTTAGATAGTAAATTCGATAAGCAATACCTCATTCTCCGTTGGATCAAATACAAAACCCATTGATTTTTCAGAACCGAAAACGCCGATAACATAACGTAAAATTACTCAATTCATATTGTATAACTACGGAAAGATGAATTAAAAACATGGAGAAAAGTAGTCATAACAAAAAGGGGCTTCAAAACCTATATTTATCATATTTCGAACTAGGTTTAACGGAATACGTAAAAACCCAGTTTTTGGACTAAAAGAACAAATTACTCTCTTTTTAAATATACCATATTCATTTTACCGCCTTAAAACTTATTTTGAGGCAAGGCTTAACTCTATTAGCGAAGGGTTAGTTATCATCATTAAGGCGGATAAACGTCCTTATACTTATACTTACCAGTTTATTCGCGGCCTTGTTTCCATTTAATATTTATATAAACTGAGAATTATTTTATCGTAATAAGGTTTATATAAGAATTGACTATCTCGTGAAATCCCCCAAAGACCCCTTAAAAAAATATTATTAGGTCTCCTTCCAAATACTATATTAAAGATGTATGGTTAATACACATCGAAATTTCAGCTATTATAATACAGGTAACTGCTTTTGGACCTAAAAACGCGTCGATAACCTTTACGTCGATAATATGTATAGTAAGATAAAGCCCACCTAATCCCTCTATGAATATACGGCCGTTATAGTGAACCAGGTATTTGTATCCACCTTGTCATTACCCGTGAAATAATTGTTTAAGTCCGTACATTAATATTATAATATAACCTCTATCGAGGTTAAAGTACTATTCCCTAAACATTATACCAACGTTTTCTTTCGTTAATCTATTCCTAAAAGAATCGAAATATTGAATGAAATATTGTAGAGTTAATGAAACTGGTCGTAGAAAGTTAGGAATCTCTTCGTCGGTTATAAGTAAACTTGATTAGTACTTGTTTGTTAGGCTTTCTTGTTATAGGCAAGGAAGGTCTCCAAAATCGATAAAGACGTTATATATAGTTAAAGTCATTTGGAGTTAGGAAAAGCGCCGGCAGACCATTATAACATAATAGGTTATTTTTTATCGTCTGTTGTAACGACTGGAGGTTCAAATGAGGCCTTTAACAATTGAGCGGTAGTTATTGTCGTAATCTATTATATAGAAGGTTTTTAGGCGTTGTTGTATTTTTGGCGATGAGCGAAACGTAGACATTATTATTTAAGGATAATTTTACCGCAAGGTAAACCGAAGTTCTTTACGGAGACAACATCAAGCGAATGTTGCATAACGGGTGACCGTTCTCATCGTAACAATTAACGGACCATAATTTATTTTTGAAGCTTTTTTACCTGTATTTGTTATACCAACTTTCGGCGTAATACATTAATATAGGTACGATCGCGGAAGCGGTAACTATATATAAAAGATATGGCGAAAGTCCGTATTTCGTATACGAAAGCCCTTTGTAATACCAGATGACATTTAACAACTTTGTTGTACGTTTTTCAACATTAACCCTTCCTCATAAAACTTTATCAAATCAAAACCCGAGTTATTGTATATTCGAGAATTTACTATATGGGGACAGGTGCGTAATGGTGTATACCGGATTTATAATTATAAAGGCTTGAAAGTTTCTCCATTTAGCGAGATTAAAGAGACCCTAACGTTTAATGATATAAAAAAGCTTAAACTTTTCCTGGACGGAAACGAATCTAATATTAGCCGCTAATTAGTTAGCTTCCATTAGGTTGACTTTAGCTCCCTTAATGTTTTACTTTAAGAACTTCAAAATTCGAAAAGAAGAAAGTCGTTTATGTAAACAAATATTCGGTTGAGGAAAAGCTTAACTTGATTAAATATATAAATTATATAAGGGTTTAGGCAAAGGGGGAATCCCTATAGAGTCTCGTAATTAAGGTTTGAAAATCCTATGATTACCGTTTAATAATAAACCATAATTACATTACCTATTAGGAAAACTTTGACGATGGTAAGTAAACTTCGAAAAAACCTTAAACTCATTATTCCTTTTATACTCAACAATTATAGAATAGAACATCGAAGACTCCCTGAACTTTGAGTGATAAAATCGATACGACCGTTTCTTCGACTATGGTGAACTCGACGTTGTATGCAAGGGATGTAACCAAATCTGAGGCGAACCGCCTCGATATCTCTCTCCCGTACTAGGAGCTGATAAAGCTTTGGGTAATAAGCGACCAGGATATCCTTCGGGTTACGATACACTTTAGCCCTTTATAACAGACTGGTATCAGTGCGATAGGCCTCCACAATCGTGGTTTACATAGGTTCCAGTCGCCGAGTTTCAGGATCATCAACACCTCCGATTGTCGACATACTTGTGGAAAAAAGCCTCGTTTCAGATAGTTGTTATGAAACGTAAAAATAATATTAAATGATCGTTACAGGTCGTATTAATCATAGTAATCATTAACGAGGATGAACTACAGCATAAAAAATTCGGTATTACCGGATATTTCAACTATTAAATCTTAATCTAATTTGAAAGAGTTAGAAGAAGCGATTTATTTCCTCTAAATTTACGGTATAATAACCGGCTTATATTTAGGAATATTCACATAAAGAAAAAAAAAATATAGTCACTAAATAATTATAAATGCTACTAATTGAGGTCGTTTTTTATACCGTTTTATAATGCTCATTAAAATGGTTGATAATAGACTTTATAACGTTTAGAAAAGCTTTAGAAAAAAACTGAAATGAAAGAATTCCAATCAATTGATAATGAGACGAAACTGGACGATGCTTTAACAAAAGACATCCTAAATAAAAATTTAAAAAAGTTTGTAAGTAGTATGAAGTTCACATTACAAATCGAGAATTACGTGGAAAAGTTAACTGGCAAAGCCATGTTACGTAATAATGGATATAATAGGAGGAAGGAGTACCCTAGCAAATCGAAAAACTGCCAGGTTATTAACGATACAAACTTCAAGATTTGACACGTTAAAACAGTATGTATATTAAGAGATCAAGGTGGAAAATAATCAAGTACTTGATACCGTAATTTCAAGTAGTAAAAAGTGAAATCTTTATATTTATAACAGTGGTAAACGCATAATGAAACACTTTTGTTACTTGTCAATAATTCTACAAAAGAATTTACTACCACAGAATAAAAAGCCATCAATATAGAAACAAGGTACAAATACGATAAATATAAAGTTGATTTTAATGACTAGAAGTCGATCATAGTAGAGTATCCAATTTAATAAGGGGAACGAGCTATATAATTGCCTATACAAAGTAGTATTGACACTAGATAACGGTACGATAAACTTCAAAGAAACAAGAATCTACAACCGGTCCTTTGCAATACTACTGTTACTTCAATTACAATTCAAATGGATAAAGTTTCAATGTATTAATGCCTTTCAACAAACTGGTTCATTATTCTTATACTAAATTAATACCTGATATTATATCAATAAAACAACATTAAGGATCAAGAAATTCTGTGGTTGAATTTAATAATCAATGGACTAGACATACTATTATATGTAATGAATACTATTGAGCTTAAGTTTTTAGTTTATTTACTATTTTCAAGGTTTACTCAGAGTGTCATATATCCGAATAATAATCGTTACCTTCATGCTGTTTCCCACCAGATGAATGAATGATAACTCAAGTTAAGGTTGAATTTATCCGCGATAGGATGTAGAAGTGTAATTATAATATTTTTGAAATGGTTAAAAATTTGAAGTTGAATGTTATTCTTGCATTTGCAATAAAACTAGCTCGTATAATATTATCAAATATCGGGATTACACCCTTTTATAGTAGTTTTTCCAAGATTCAAATAGTTATAACAATATCTTTGAGCGGTTTTACTTTAGATATTCTGAAAATCCAGGGTCTTTGATTTAACTTTAACTCTTTTTGAAGGTCTAAACACTTTAACCAAAAGACTTTTCGAAATCAACACTTGTATTAGTCACAGCATAACTTATGATACTTGTTTCGAAGTCTTGGACGAAACCTGAACCGACATTGTATGCAACTATTTCATGGTGTTTAGTCTGCCTATGAAGTTTGTTGAAATAAAAAACCTGAAATTATCTAGATAGAAAAAGTTATAACTTAAGAATAGTATTCGTTTTTATTTTATTTTGTGGATTATACCGTTTTAATATTTTCAATATTAAGGTAAATCTGATATCTTTTTATGCGTTTAATTTATATTATGTTTTCTTTGTTGAAAACAAGTTAAAGTCTTATACTACATAATGATATTTTTAAATGATATATTGTTTCTGAAATAAATATTACGATTAATGACTATATTACTACGCAAAAGTCTTATTGCTTAGCCTTTTTTTGATAATTTGCCTTTCTGTCCTTTTGCATTAACGTTCATATTTACTAATAATACTTTGAATCTTTTAAATTGATTTTTTGGAGGATAATATCTTATTCTTCACGTTATTTTGTGACGAAAACTGTGTTAATATTGGAATCTTTGTATCAACCCAACATTTACTAATTGGTATATTGTACAATATTTTTTTAAATTAGTTGTACCCTACCCATAAGTCAATAATTCTTTCTTCTTCATAGATATATGATGGAAAATTAACACCATAGTCTTTAGATATGGATAACAATGATATTTGTTTGGTATTTCTAAGAAATGATAATCATATTATATATTCGTTTTAATAAACGATGCCAATCGGTTTTAGACCATTATCGAGAACTCCATTAATGAAGTCATGTTATTGAATGAAATTATTATGAAAGTTGAAGTGTATTAAGAGAAACTGAAATTGTATTTTGTATGTGATGATAGTTAATTACATATGTTTTTTTTCGTAATGTAAATATCGAGTTTCATATAAATTAGAGTGTAAAAGAGTTTTTGTAGCATTTAAAAATCAAGGTGATGGTGTTTTCATTTTTCATTATGATGTTTTTGGGGTTAAAATATGTTGAATGAATGCGATTTTAAATATTGAACTTCAATATTCATAGAAATGAAACGACGGAATGAAAGCATAGTTTTCTAGTTTTGTTTTTAGCAGGATTTGTGTTGATTTATTTCAATATGATCATTCATACGACGGAATTTGGAAGAAGATTTCAAAGTTACGGGGGTTTCGTCCGAAAATTGGGTTACTTTTTAAATTGCAAAATTGATTGAAGAGTAGGTAATTTGTAGGTTTATATGAAAATATTTAAATGTAATACCGTGTTTATATCTATATTGTATATCAATATTCTTGATTTATTCTTAAGGTTTCGTTTTATGCATTACATGATGAAAATTGAGAAATCGTAGATATTTCAAATATTTTCATAGTTAGTACATGATTACACTGCAAGTTATACCCTTGAAAAGTGTACGGTAACGTGCCACTTCACAGGGTGCAATCTTGTAGAGTATATGATAGCGTGCCACTGCCTAGAAGTGGCATTGGTAATGTGTACTATAGAGTGCTACTGCCTAGAAAGAAGATTAGCAGAGTACATGGCAGAGTGTCACTGGCTGGGTAAAAGGTTATAAGCTTTTACCTGCGGTGAACATTCTCTGAATACTTTTTCCTTTTGTATTTTATTTTACTATTTCAATTCAATTCTAACTTTTTGATTACTTTTTTTATCACGTTAACATATAAAAAGCTTTGTTAATACTAATTACTAGCCTACTCGGTCGACGATAGAAAAATTGGAGGAAAAAAGGAAAAATATAAGTTAAATGTCTATAGCGGAATACTCTAGCGATTTTAACTATATGTGTTTTAATACTAAGACTTATAAGAACTATAAGTGAGTGTGAAAATACGCGGGAGCGTTTTAAAACCCCGAAATATAAAAGAATAGTAATATCTAAAGTAACTCTAAAAAGAATAACTTAAATACGATATTATTAATTCGGCTAGTACCCTGTCTACTAACAGCTTCATAACGTTATCCATCAACTACCTTGACGCTTTAAACACACTGGAGAACTTTTGAGAAAGCAATATGTTATGTATTAGGTTACGTAAACTAAAACCACCAGGTTTCGGAACCTTTCATTAGGCACTATCCAATTTAAATATAATATATACACCGCTTATATACTCTAAAATAAGCTAAAATGTAATATTCAAACCGCTTGAAAACCTTAAAAGCGACCAAAACAAAGTATCTAAACCAGTTAGAAATTACGAAAATACCTAGGGTATAACTTTTGGAATGCCCCGTAGTTACCTACGACTTAAAGGCAATAATTGACCCGCTAACCAACCGATTTACGAACTAAATACAACGTTTAATATGCCTACTAAGCCTCTTATACCGCACCGAATTATATATATACACCTTTTTAAATCTCCCACCCCTCTTTTCTCTTACCTCGTTTGCCTTCTCTTGTTTACTTTGTATAGTTTATTTGATTTTATTATTTACAGTGTTTAAGTGTACTAGATTATTAATTACGGAAACCGTTATCAAGTGCTAAAAGAGATAATTCAAGGTATATAAATAGTTTTTGATCATGTTTCATTTACACTTTATTTGGACTTTACCAATAAGCGTTGAACTCCTTACTTTCACTGCTTAATTCTACCTTATTTACTTTTCCTTTATATGATATACGTCTTTATTTTAAGTATTTGAAACTAAATTTTTTATATAATATATTTCAAATACACCAGAATTTTATACCTTACGAAAAACTAACACCTTCACTACTTTAGCATTTCCGGTACACGTATAAAGTAGCCTTTCAACCGGTTTAATATATTTCCTACTTTTATAATGAAATATTCACTTCTAAAAAATTTAATAAAATCTAAAGATTTTGTAAACTATTTATTTACGAATACTTCGTTTCGTAATCGTATTTTAAATAAGTTGGATCCTAACTTATATGATAATAAAATCGAAGTATCAATAGAGACTTGAAATCCTTGTATAGCAGATATATACGTTATATATTTAATTTTTAACTATCATAAAAGAGAAATTAAAGTACGTAACTTATTCGAAGATTTTAAAAAGTACTTTGTAAACTATATCCTGGATATATAACAAGTAATCGATAGTATACTCTCCCGAATATTATACAAACAATTATGAAGTAAAGGTATTAATATGATAGGTGGTAATAATGACCGTATTATAAAGCCCCCATTAACGACTCGACTTACCCAGTTAAAGAAAATAGTCTAACGATAAAATAATATAGGTGAAATTCATAAATAGATTCTGGTTAAAAAAACGTTAGGATCGTCTGTTGAAAATTACGGATAGTAAACGATAAAAGACTTTGTAAACATAGGATCCGCGGCGCTTAACAAGGCTTCACGCATGCCGCGAAATGCAAACGGATTTGGAGAAATCTACGAAAAACGAGAAAGGGCTATAAAGAATATTTACCACGCAGATCGAATACGGAACCTTCCTAAACCGTATTATTAAATAGAGATGAAGATAAGATTATACCCAAGATAAAGTTAATAACTAGTACGGCCGCAATAAAAATGGCTCGGATAGAGAAAACAGCTTGTCCGAAAATAATACAAACAATATAAAACGTTAATATGTACCTTACAGACTAAAAAACATTAACTATAACCCTTATCGTAACCTCTCATCCCACCATTTCCCAATTAATGAAAGTGATCCGACGAAAATTAACAACTTCACTGGACTATAAGATAAAGATAAAAATTATGACGGAGAACTATAAAACATATTCAACAATATAATACGTATAATAATAAATACGTAAAAGAAATTAGATATTAAACCATTATAGTTTTATGTTATTTTGTCTGTCATACTATTTAGGTGAGTTAAAAGTTGATATAAGCATAATCTTACATAGGTAAATATATTCACGAAGTGTTATAATCGCTCAAAATTACATTTCGATAGGATATTTTACCATGAGCTTTACAATTATGATTCAATTAGCATTACCTCGAAATTTGTAAGAATTTAACGCGAAAAAGTTGATACAAACCTATACAAAGTGTTTCATACTTTATTAAAAAAGTTCCGAATGTATCAGATGACCTTTAAACCGGAATATAAAGGAGATAAACCAATTATCCAATCAATTAGAAATAAGTGTTGTAAAAACTCAAACTTCGACCTTATATTATTCAAGCCGTAAAAAGACTTAAGGGATTTCTATATAAGTTTAAGAATATCGCCTAAAACTTTTCTATAATCCATAGACTATCTTTGTATTAGCATTTATATTATAGAAAACTAAAGATAAGGTGTAGATTATGAAAGTAAACGTCGTCGAAATTATTTACCACGTTTCAAACCAAAGGTTACAAATATATCGAAGATAAAATAAGCGCCCCAAGTACGGCTATTAAAAAAAGAAATATGAGAAAGAAAGCCTCAAAAATGGAAGGTAAAACAATGACTATCGAGGACTAACTTATAATGAAAGGTAAAAATTACTAAACTTATGGCAATATTTAGAGAGGAGTATACGAAAGTTTGTAAATTTTTAAAAATGTTGTATTATATATGGTAAGGTCGGTTATTAGTTGATAATTACTTAGTAAGAGAGTAAATTCGGACGAAACGTTAATTTTGAGCTGATTACCTACTTAAAACCCAGATAAAGAACAATTTCATAACGTAAACAGCCGATTGCGACGGCATAAAGAATAAAATTAAAGTTTACCTTTACTAAAGAAAAATTTAAAGAAAAACATGTTAAGGGATGTAATGTTTACCTTATGGCCTATGATAATGTAGTCGCTTGACAAATTTTTACCGGTTTATAGGACGCCTTTGTTTTCTATAAAACAGGATTCAATTATGAAAACAACGTGTTAAACGTATATATAGCGTCGTAATTTAAACTTATTAATAGGTACGGCAATTGGTTTCAGAGTATTATACCAAATACCAGCATAGCCGAAATTTTAACAGCTGGAAAACGACAATTCAACGCGTTCATGGCGAAATTACCAAAATTTCAGTTCGACTGAATAGGAGAGTATTGGGAAGTTCTATTTGATAAAGGCAAAGCGTCGTTTTTAAAACGGTTGTGGTAAATGAACAATTAGGACTGGATAAACTTTAATTAATGAAATTGAAAACATTATTTTTATTATCGTTTGTCAATATAAATTAGTTTGGAATCGAGGTCGGAAATACAACAAACTTACTTGTCTGCATTTCGGATAGCGTATCCGTACCTCTTCGGCTTAAGTTTAGATACCTGTGTTTTTCTCCCAAAATACTTATAATTTAAGTCATTTACCTAATATAGTTGGAATTACGCATATTATACCGCCGATTTGGATATCTAGTTGTGAAATTCCTTTTACAGCTATTTTATGTGATAAAAGGCGCTAAAGAATTAAAGGGAGCGCTTAAAGTTATTGGGAAGTTTTATCACGAATGCCAGCTATACTTGTAAGCCCTACGGAGATTTAAATTCCGTCGTGAAAACGATGTGAACTTTAATTACGAGATAAATGTAAATATAATATTCTTTAATGGCCAACTAGTATTACATGCTGTCGATGTAATAATATCGTTTTAGGGCGCGAAATTTACGCAAAACGCTTTTTTTACGGATTATTAGGAAAACTTAGTAGATTTTGGATTAAATGTCCAATTATGACTTTCGGATTGGATTACCTACGACGTAGGTACGGCTTTCGACTCGACTAAACAACATACTAAGGTTAGCATCGCCGGAAGTAAATGAAAATAAGTACCGATGAAAGTATTATATCTTATTTGAAAGTTTAAATAGTATTATAAATCGTTTGAAAGATTGTATAAAGTATTACTAATAACCTTAAATAGTATTAATTCTAAGGAATGGAGCCTATAAAAAGCTGTAAGCGCTATAAATAATATATTACGCCCGAATAGGCTCATTTGAATACTCCTTGTTTTCATCATTAACCCCAAAGTTAATATAGATTTAATACCGTCTTCAGATACAATATAAAAAGCAAATATTGTAGAAAAAGTTATGGTAATACTACGTTCCCTGCCAGATAGAAATAGAGTTTCGAAAGTATTAGTTATAAGGAACAGCTCGCGTAAAACTGGTGTTTTAGATCTACTATTACAATTTGAAGTCCTAGTTTGGAAAACGAAGGACGGATAAACTGAATAATAGAGAATGAACGGATTTGGAGGACACGATATACTCGTAAACTTTCCAAATAATATAAGTTCATGCTGTTAGACAATAGTACGAAAGTACAAGAGGAAAAAAACTTAAAAAAAAACAATTTGAAACTGTAATCCAATTAGTAATACCGATGGAAATATTTTTACGATAATGGATTCAAGACGCTCCTAATTTAAGTACACTCCCCGGATAACACTTTCGAACCTTTACTATTATATTATGCCGGTTTTCTTATACTAGCGGTACCAGTTATTCGACGCCAAGGACTCTTACTTGGTTCTAAGAATAAAAAACGTTTCAAAACCTATATTACAAATTTCTTTATAACTTAAAAGGAGACGGTAAACCGTAAGCTAAGCTGAAACATCCATTATGAAGGTATTATTACCGTTTCAGGTTCCCCGTTCGAATAATTCACTCAAACAGAAATCTTTTCCTCAATTGAATAAGGTATTTTTCGATTTAAAAGGTTCGATTTAACGATTGATAATGCTTGCAGTATTTTTCCTACACTTATCGTATATTAATTGAAGGATAAAACCGGAAAGCCTTATAAAAAAACCTTTGTATAGTAAAGGGGTATAATAACGACAGTAAAAAGGATTGTATAACCTAATCGCCCATTTTGTAACGGGTGAGCCACCGTTTGATTTTAATATTTACCGCTTTCCTAAACACTCCTTATAATCTTTGTATTGAATTTTGTCATATTATATAAGCTTAAATAAAATCTGAGGAGTAGCTTGAACGGCGTATTTATACTTATATACTTACGAACTTTATAAAACACGATTTACTCGAAACGATTTTACGTATTATGAAACCGCTTTACGTATTTGTTAAAGTTAGTTTATACTGGTATAACACTTACCAAAGGTATTATGAGAAACGTCTCAAAATAGTCAGCTCAACCTTCGACCTTTATTTAATAGTTTTAAGAATACGTTTCAAAGGCTTAATATTAACGGGTATATAAAAGGATCATATGTTAACGTCGCGTAACACGTCGTTTTCAGCATTTAAAAAGAAAAGGCTTTTAGATGCCTGATTAAAATTAAAGCCTAAGACGTAACTGATAGAGAACCATATAATCAACTTTAACGGTGTTATAATCACTTTTCGGAATAGCGTTTTAGGGCTTATATAAAAGGGGTAATTGAATAAAGTTGCCCTTGTCACCCTAGACAGCGTATAACAGTCCAAAGACATAGATACCAGCGGGTACGTAGCGCTTGGGTTACATTAGTTATAAATCAAGAAGCAGTATTAAATCTTTCTGTCGCCTCGTAATACCAAACCAACCTTTCGGATGATAAATATAAGGCGTTAAATAAACGTTGTACGTAATAAAGAAATAATCCGAAACGAGAACTGTAATTTATACCGTTAGATATAAGTATTATGAAGTTTTTTGTTTTCCCTAACGGCTTCTTCGCTACTAATACCAACTATAGTTCTTAAATAGGGTTCGTAATTGTTTTTAGTAACGAAATACCGGCTCGAAACGGATTTATACTTCATAAAAACATTATTCATTAAAGCTCGACTAAGTGTAAAAAGATTATACAAAGCGTTTTGGCCTTGGAGATTTATGGTATGGTTCAAAGCTTCGATTTAGGAATTATTATAGCGATAACGGTCCAAATAATCCTTTTCAACATTAGTTTAAAACACCTCCCTTTCGTTTTTTACAGATACCTGAACAAATGGGGTACTACGAATGAAAAACGCATTATAATTAATATTATAGCCTTGCGCGAATCGTATAAGCATCGCTAAATTTAGGAAATGAAATGAATCGACGGGACTTTAAACCCTGTAAATAAAATAACTAAAGGCTCCCCAAACGGGATATTGAAAGCATTCGTTATAATGAGTACTATTTTTGTTAATGTTGTTGGAAAGATTTTTCAACCCTATTCAGGTTAAGTATTTTTCTCATTACGTTTTTTATTTCAATTTTACTTTATACGATTATACTGATTTTTATATTTTGTCGCTATTTGTATTTTCCGTTTTTACCGTTTTTACCGATTTTTATGAGGATAAATTTATTATTTACACCGCTTCAAACATATTGTTACTTTTCATTTACACTTTCAATAGCGCTTTTAACGTATCATTACTCTCTTTTACCCACTATTGAGAGTGCTTTTCATACATTGTTACTATTAATTTTTAGCATTTCAACCCAATTAAAATTACATTCACTCATTACCTTTAGTATTTGTTTTCAACGTTGAATTTCTTTTTAAAGAATAATTGTATTACTATAAAGCGAATTATACTATGGTCGGATGCACTAGTCGGCGGCATAAAAACAGATAGCTAGTCGCTGCTGAAGGATGAGAGAGAGGACAGCGTCGCGTCCTCGTCGTCTTTCTCTTCTCTGCCCTCCCCTTTAATACTGGCCCTACCGTTATTACCGTTATCGATTCTATTATTGGCGCCACCAGAGGGGTAGCTCCGCCCCTTAGGTTATATACCCTTAAGCAAAGGTATGGGGGGGGTTTTACCCTCTTTATGTCGACGCGTAATAACGTCATCAAACTTGCCTGTGTAGTAGATACGTGAGCCCCGTTTCTAGGATAAAAAAGAGGCTATCGTTTCTTGGGTCCACCGGTTAACGCTTACTAGTGATAAGTATCGGCTTATTTTAGTCATTAACAAAAGTATTTGTTTTCAAAATCTGTTTAAACAATATATTTGTATAATTGGAGGAATTATATTGGCTAACAGGATTATAAGTTTAAAGCAAATTTATTGTGGGTATAGCGGGCGGATAGTACAGCCTTAGCCTACAGCCTTAAAACCAACAGAATAAGGGTTTATCCGTTATCAATCCGTTTGTAACGATAGTAACGGGCTAACCCATCCCCGTTTTAGTATTAATAGCTAATGGATTTTCCTGCGGCCGCAGATACGATATATGGTACGTAGGGTGTATTTATTAGCGGTCCGGGGCTACGGACCGAGGTACGCTGTTTTAACGCTTTATGGATTAAAGAAGCCTCGCGGCGTACCCTAGTAAGTCGTGATTCGAGGCAGCATACGAGGTCTGCCTTGTATACCTCGTTTATAAAGATATTAGTACGATATAATATACAGGGAGAATCAATAATACGAATGGCGTTATAGCTCTATTAAGTTACGCTTATAGCGGCGAAGGGGGGGCCCTTAGGGGTAGTAAGGTTTTTACTCGTAGGGAAAAGGTCAGGTTTATAACTTTAGGGGCTCTTTACTCCTCCCCCTAAGGGGTAGAGGGAAGAGGGAAGGGGGGAAAAGAGGGAAGGGGGGAAAAGAAGGAAGGAGGGAAAAGAGGGAAAGGGGGTGGAGGCGTGATCGGCGGCGGCGGCAAAGGATGCGGCAAAAAGGAAGGCTGGGATTAATAAAGTATTACCCGATAAGGGAGGGTTAAAGGTGGGGGTGGCGGCGGTGCAGCGCGCGGTAGCAGCGGTAGCCTATTTACGCTTACTCTCTCACGCTCAACGACGCTGAAAAAGACTATTTTTACGCGGTATCTATTTACAAATGTGTTTCGTATATGTGGTTAACTTAGTAACCTATCCAAAAGAGTGGTATAAAATGAGTAATTAGAATAATAAGTGAAGTTTGAATATAATAATTAATTGCTTACGATTAACATTGGTAATAGGGGCGTGTTGTTAAAAGGAAAAAGTGAAGAAGTTTTACATAAACCGATAACAATATATCCTTTTATACCAATTCCAAAATACGTAATACCGTAATTACCATTACGTAATTACACCCCTATAACATCTTTGTAATTACACTCTTTTGAAGATTAATAATTATATCTCTATCAATTATTTAAACTGACCAAACCTTTGTTACAATTACTATCGCGCTTAAATATGATTAATCTGGATCTTTATAATTTATACTGTAACCACTATCATAACTTAACCATAGATACTATTTATAGTACAAAACCAAAAATATCATTACTTAAATACAGATACAGTTTATACAAAGGGGGAAAAAGATTACTTCTGTGAATATTACTAAATATTTCTATAGTTCCTACGAAATCATATTCCAAGTTACATCCTTACAAAGTGTATGGTTATGTGCTACTTCATAGGGTGTAATTTTGCAAAGTGCATTTTAAAGTGCAACTGCCCCAAAGGGAAATTAGAAAAGTGCATAGCAAAGTGCTACTAGACAGGTGAAAGGTTATAAGCTCTCACCTGTAGTATGCACTCTCCGAATGCTTCTTCCTTCTATATCTTATCTTACTACTACAATGCAACACCAATCTTTGCAATTACTTTTATACTATGTAAACGTATCGAGACCTTATCTACAGAAATAAAATTAAAGTGATTGGAATAATCGTTGTGAAAGAGAGATTATAAGTTATTTGATAGAATTAAGGGTATAATTAGTAGTTACTTGGGGTTTTATAAAAATAAAAATAGTGGTTTCAGGTTTTTAGGCGAAAATTAAATTCAAGACCTGTAGTTTTGACTGTTGTTAAGTAGTTTTTCTTTGAAAAACTAACGGTAGGTAGTTTTTTTCATGTTGAAAAGTTTAAATAAAGTGAATAAATTACGTAATAAGTCACGAGCCAACTGAATAGTATTTTCGGTTTTTGGACAATTAAATTCAAAGGCTTTCACTAACAATACTGTATACTGTAGGTAGGTAATGAAATCAAGACGAAAGTTAAAATTGAGGATTATTTCAAGCCTGAAAATACGCAGAATAAAATAGTAAAACTAAGAAAATCCGAATTAGAAAATAATTTCGCAACTGAATGAAATTAATAAATGTTTTACACTTTTATTGTTCGGTTCTTAGGTAGTATGATACAAATGAGATTTTGTAATAGTATTTATAGTTTTATAGTTGTTTCAACAAGAATAGTAGAATTGAGGTGGAACGTTGATTATGATTGAATTAAAATATATAATAGTTTGATCGGTAGAAACATATGTTCTAGAAAAAGAATCTATGAAGTTATTCGTAATTACATTGTAACGTACAGAAAAATTAGTACTTACCATAAAGAAAACTTTAATATTCCGTTTGAAAATAGATATTTTTTTCTTCAATAATGTCAATTTAGTTATCATTATAATAATTAAAATATTTTTGATAGAGTGATATTCAAGCATTATTTGGTTGATATTTCGTTTAAATAAAGTCAAGATTTATAAAATAATCGGTGTTCATAATATTCTTTTTAATGTAATCAATACTTTATATATAGCCAATGATCATAAATTTCATTTTAGATTCATTTCATTTATTACTATAAGAATTATTCGTTATAAATGAGAAATAAAGTGTTGATTTCATTGATTGATGTTATAAGGCAATTGAAGATGAATATTACGGGATATAACAAAGTTTAGGTGTCAATACCGGTATTAACAATGTAATAACCCTTCTAATCGTAATTTGACTCGCGATAAACATTACAATTGTATTTTTTTACTATTACGATAACTGTTAACTTAATCGCAGTACAGTTACTATTACTTAAGTGGGTAAGCAAGGGATAATATCAAGCCAATTTAAAATTGTATTATACCGACCCATACTTTATGATTTCTAAGAGATAAGGTACAGCTATGGAGATTTTGCATCATACCACCAGCTTTTTCAGCTTAAGGACGCGGACGGACTTTGCACTCAATGCGATAGAGAACGAGGCGCCGCCCACCTAATTCACTGTCATGCCTCCTTAAAGGTTTAGAAATTATGGCCACGACCTCCCAGGAATGTTCCACACAGAGAGGCACATAAAGCCTACATATTCAGAGTTTGTACGGACCATAACAATTTCCGAGAAATTCTATATGTTATGAACTATTTTTCGAAAGAAAAAAGAAATTAAATTTTTGACTAGTATAGGTCCATATTTCTGCCCGCCGGCAATATTCGCGTTTTTGACTCGCCAGCCTATTTTATACACGCTATCCGGCCGAAAGCCTTATTTATTTCATAAATTCACTACCGCCGTTGCTAAATTCTTTATAACCGTAACCCGTCGGCCTCGTTTTTGTTCATTAAAGGGGGTAAAACCTAAGGTTGAATCGTGTGTAGGGGCGGATCCAGTAACGAAAGGGGAGGCGGGGGCGAAAACGGAGGCGGTGGATCCTGGCTTATTAACGATAAAGTTCGTTTATCCGCCGTTATTCAAGTTGTCGTTTTCGTCGTTAACCCCCCTTCTCCCCTTAGCGATAGTAGTACCCCATCTACCTATTAACGCCATAGCCACGGCTTAGGCTAAGTTACCTTTCGCCGCTTTAGCTATAGTATAAAAAGGTTATCGTAAAACAGTTAAACACCAAGAAGGCGTTTTTATAGCGACCGTAACGCGTTATTTAGTCAAAAGCCCTACGATGCCGATATCGATAGGGATACACCTGTTTTTACGTTTAATTATTATTATTTATTAATATTCAATTTTTCTTTATAATATTTTCTATGATATTGAAATCCCTTTCAACTTGATAGGCTTATTAAACTCCCTTACCTCTTTGTTTAAAACAAACCCTTATACTAACCCTTATTGCAAAGGATGTAATATAGCCTATATAAGGTCGTATTCTATGAGGTTATAAAAGGTGGATCGGAGTTATGAAGGGGTGGAGGGGGGGTAAGGTAGAGGAAGAAAAGAAGAGGAGAACAGAAGCAGTTACGGGTACGAAGGGCTTGCTTTAGGGTGGCAAGATATTTGGAAAGGGTTTCGAAACGCATACGATGGTGCGCGGCTCGCTAGTGTTATGACCCAACATCTGCAGGGCGCACCAGCGGCGGCCCCGCAGCAGATAACAAAGGAAATCGGTTGGACACAGCCTCTCGGCAGGCACTAGGGATCCACAACAGACACACCGTACACAAGGGTTAGGGTCAGCATGGTGTGAGACTCGATGGACTCGGTATCGAGCCAGTCGAGCCTACACTGAAGACGTATGAAGGCGCGGATATATAAGGACACTTTCATTACCAAGATAGATAGTATTTCCTTCATAGCTCTTCAGTTGTCAATCTAAGTATTCAGTCTACCCTGAATAGCCTCACGGCTTCTGATCATCACTCGCACGAATACAGTCTTGATATTGCACCTTTTGTTACCTCTGCTACCTTACTGCTAACATAAACCCTCTGGACACCTTCTACATACTCACGGGTATTTAGTGTGATCATTACAGCTAGAAGCGATTCTTACGAAAAGATATTACTATATACGTCAATATAAAGACCTATATTATAAAAGGGAACGTTATAGGGTCCCACGACTTTATACATGGCGTATAAATATATTTGCTAACGTAAAAGTATTTTTATCATTATATGAAAAATCTTGAAAATTAAGGATAGTTTGAAAAAGAGTTCTCATTTACTATGAAATTTGACTTACGGGTTACCCAGCGTACAAAAGTTGTTCCATAACGCGTTTTCATAAAAACAAAACACGAATTACTTGCACATATGCCTATATACTGACTATTTTGCGATTTTATACGATTTTACACGTTTTTACTTTAGCTTAACATATGGGCTCTTTTCTCGTTACCAAAACTTTATAAAGCCTTTTTTTAAAGGCCTACATAATTATATTCCCAACGTAAATGAATGTTAGGCGGGAACTGAAACGGAAACTTCATGTTGATCAACCAGGGTTATATTCTATACGCCTATAGGTTTCTGAACTATGGGGAACTCCAAGTTCTTTACTGGATTGATAGCACAGGGAACTGCGAGCCTACACAAGCTCTAAAGAAGCCTGTGTTACAATCCTGACCGCCGGTGTCTACCGGAATTTTTGTATCAGCTAGTTTAACTCTTATTGTCAGCACCGCCCAGTGATAATAATAATAAAATTGTAACTCGCATTACGAAAAAAAAGTTATATTCCTTCATTTAAAAAATAAATATTAAACAATAAACTTCTCAATTTGGATCAAATTATTGATAGTGATAACAAATTGAATTGAACTTTATAAAAATTATCTCACATTACGGTGATATATAACTATTAGTAAACGTTTCATACTAATTTACAACTTTGATCAACTTATTTTATCAACAGTCCCCAGTATTTACTTCGGTATTTCATTATAATTGGTACCTCTATCAAAAGATTATATACCAAAAAAGAACAAATAAAAGAAGTTATATTTTGATATACTTCAATGTACCACCGATGTTCAAATAAAGTTGAATATCATCTATTACCCAGTTAAAGTCCCTTAACATGATTTTACAGGTTTTACTCTTTTAATAGCGTAAAATATAGGTTATTTGTAGTTTTGAGAAAACTGTCAAATGAAAAATGAGGGGGTTATTTTCAACAAATTGGAAATATAAAATGATTTCTAAATATAGATGTAGAGCTCGGTGAAATTCAAAACGAGTAGAGTAAAAGAATTAAAATCTATGAATTGACAAGGATAAAATGACGATGAAAAATCAATAAATTAAAATTCTTATTTTTCTACATTTTTTATCAACTTTAAAATCCATGAATCTTTTGATAACACTTTGAAATATTCGTAAAGCATTATATGAGCGATTTTTTCAGTTTTAAAGCAATCGCTTATTGAAATTGCAGTTAATTATAATAAGTTCGAAAATGATAGCGTTACATTTAGAAATCCGAACTTTCATGCTACTAATTTTGGATTTTCAATACATGAATAGTTTGTAGGAAGTGTCATTGGTTTAAAAAAAACTATACATATAACAAGAGGGTTACCTATATCTGGTTTAAAAAAATTCAAAATGAAGGTTACGAACGAACGATTCTAAAGAGTATTCATAACTACAGTTTATTAAATCATCGAAAAATGTACCATTTTGTAATTGAAGAATTGTTTTTGTAGTTATTAACCATCAGTGCCTACAAGCGGGTAAAAGGATTGAATAAGGTATGAAAAGTTAGTAGAAGGTATTAAATTGAAGAGAACCGGAGAAATAAATAAGATGAAACAGTTAAAGAATTATTTCCTATTGAATCATAATGATTCATACGATAAAAGATTCTTTGTGAAGTAGTTAAGGTTTTTTCATCGTTATTTTCAGGTGTTTTAGGTTCAATGAGTAAACTAAAAAAAACCAAGTCAATTTTTACAAGAAGTCAGAGATATGAGAAAAACTTGAACACAAAGAGTGTTAATTATATTAGTAATCCATTATATTTTTGGGAGTTGAAAATATAATGTTAATATATATGGATTTGTTTTTCCAGCGAAAAAAAGGAAACATTAGTGTATATAGTAGAGAAAAGTTCATTAATATTGAATTCGGATAATCATTAATGTTGACGAACGTAATAAGATTTAGGTTTTCAATCATGAAGCTATTGATGTTCACATCAATAGAGTGATTTAACTTGGAAACCATTTACGTTTATATACATAAAATTATTTCAGATTATATGCGCTGAACCGTTTAGCCTTACACGAGTAAAACTATATGGATTGGGCTATTAGATTTAATCGTGAAAAGTTATTTTAGTTTGCATGCGTGGGAACATTTTTGTTTCAGGCTATTTGGGTTTTAATACGTAAGAGTATGTTGTATTGCAAATTACATGTTTAACTCTACAACATGACTTACAAACCAACGGTTATACTGGTTTACAGCCATATGAATATACATATTGCGACCCAAATTTGACGACTTCATTAATAATTTTTGGAAAATGAATATAGTGATATAAACTATAATCTTTTTTTTAGTATTAATTGAATCTATCTCGTTATGACCATGGATAAAAATATTTATTATGAACTAATTGAAGTTAACCTTCCCATTCTTTTCTATTACAATTTCAATAAACCGATCTCTATATCAATTGCTAACGGTTGATAGTTTTCTTTTATCTTAAATAAAAACGATTAAATCATCAGCCATAATAATTTTAAACATAGAAAAAGTTGAAAATATTTACGTGTGTCTTAGATGATGAATTCCTCAGTATCTGCCTATTCTAGTGGTAGGTTACCTTAGAATGAAAAGTATTATATTTCGTAACATGTTTTCTTTAAATCAAACGGAAATATCTAAAGATACTTGTAATAAGCTAAACGTTGGCAATTCAAACCACTACTATATGAATGCGAGAATTTTCGATGAATATTACAATCTTAACTTTTCCCTAATAGATAAAAGAACCTATATTTCATAAACCTGATGGCTTTCGTCTGTAATCGTTGAATTTATTTCGAAAACGGTCCGCGGATTATATCCAAGTACTTATTAATAAAATTTCTTCCATTCGCTTGTTCATATTTTTTCTATTACTAGTCAGGGCCTACGGCTTTATGTGGCTCTTGTTGTTACGAAATATACCTGTAGATACCGGCAAAAAAGATAGAAAGCTAAGGGTACATTTCTTTACTACCAGTGCCTTTAGACATAGACTCTAGATATAACATTTTTCAGTATTCAGACCTTAAGGTGTCCTGATTTTTTTAAGACCCATAGACGTAAGAGCTACAGCCCTAGCTGAGCAAAGGGTTACATCTTTTTTAGTTTCCTCCTAATGCTTACTTACGTTAAGGATATGGAAAAAGGGTCCCTTTTTAAATTCGAGGGACCCATAACAGTAAATGTGTAGAAAAGAAGCCTATAAATCAGTGATAAAAAAGCCTAATATATTTGGTGTTTATAATCGATAACCTGATATTAATTCTATGTTTGAAAATTTGTTATCATGGAATCCTTATCAACTCCATGGGACGTCAATACATCGTGTAGCTAGGCTTAAAATAACTAATTTGTTAATACCGCTTACCAAACTGTTTCTCATTTTTTGTCATAACTTTGGTTCCTTTAATATCTAGATACCCATACCTTGAACTCATTAAATACGTGTCGTAATACTAGAAAAAAAATCGTAGATTTTCAATCCTATAATTCCTTCAATAGTGAAACGTAAGTCATCCCTTACCATTTATCGTTGAACGTCATTTTGTAAAGCATACGGCTTTATAGTCTGCATTGTTTATAAAATATTTCGTACTAACATAAATAGTTGTTTTATTAAAGAAGAAAGAAGTTGCCTGGGCGTACGTCGTAGCTATACATGCCGCCCGCTTATGCGGACGCGCTTGAAGCAACCCAATACAACCCATGCGCATCACTTGCCCCGCCGCCCCCCTCCCACCTACCCTACTTATGTGGGTATAACCTTATATGAATTATATTCGATCGTTGTTTTTCGAAACAATCTATGGAGGTTAAGTTACCAAAGTTCCAATGGGAAATCGCATTCGATATACTGGTAACTTTCTTTACATAGTATATTTTGAATCGTTTGTTAGTACAAAAATTCATATAAAGACTATAAGGTGAGATGTAGCAATATAACCATTAAAAGTAACATCGAATATGTATATTTTGTTGAAACTGTCACTATGTCGTTTGTTACATACTGAGTCAGCGAGATTACATCAATATCTTGCGCTTGTTTAATTACTTTTAGGCGCCCTCTTTGCGCCGCCATCAACGTGATAGAATTGCGATACAAACGTCGGCCGCAACATTATTAGGTCGTAACCTTGCGTTATACCCGGTTTTTTCCTGATAGGACTACAACAGTAACATTAAAAATACAGACAAATGGTTCATTGAAAATGAATCCGTCTTCACAGCAGCTGTCATCGCTCCTACTACCCCTACCCCCTTGAATGTCATTCTATCTCCTTTCCACGTCGCGTGCTCTGTACCAGCCGTCATCGTTGAAACATAATATATTCTTTTAACGGTTTTTTTCAATAAATACCTAAACGTTAATGCCGACTTATTCTTAAGGTTATAAGTGGTAGATGTAATCAATTTTTTAACCGAGGTCCTTAAAATGTAAATATTCAGTTAACGGGTTTTTTATATGTTTATTTAGTCATAGTATTATATACGTAACTTATTGAAGCTCTGCGTAAATGATCATTGTTTCTTATCGCAATGAAATATTATATTATACGTGAAAAATTTGGGAAATTTTTTGCGCTAAAGAATACTCTCTTGAAGCAGGTTTAATATATATTTTCGTCTGGTAGCTTCGTGGGAGGAAGTAATTATTCTTTTTCAAACTTTTTCAATATTAGGATATATATAAAATTAGAAATTCTTCTCTCATTTCTATACTATTTACAACGCCTATTTGTGTTTATAAATTTAAATCGCTTTTCATATAACTTAATTTCCTTTCACTCGTGTTTTGTAGTTATTAAATGATGTAGTATAAAACTCGATAATCGTGGCGTTTAAGGGGAGCGCCCTTTACGAGGTACTATTTTAAATTTAGGCACGGGCTTTGTCGAATAGATGGAATTTTCACGCGTATAAAATAGAGATATCTGTTATTATTTTCAGGCATATTAATTCTTAGTTTAAAATTTCGTATGCCTTTGTAGAATTAGCAATCCTATCGATTTTAACCCTTCATGACCCAACCCGTACCCTTTACACCCTTTTAAAGATTTTTTTACCTTTAAAAGACCTAGTAGCTCACAGGCTTGCTGCGTTTTCTTTCCTTATATAGCATCGAAACCGGTTGAGTAAGGCTTCTATTACGTAATAAATTTCCCTTGACTTGAAGCGGGTTTTCTTATTGTTTGTAAGATATTTATTTATATATAAGTAAATGATTCTATTTACGCGTGTATAAAAGTGTTTATATTAAACCCATGACGAGTGATATAGAATTAATTCCTATGTTGACAATATTTTTAAACATTTATAGGTTGGCCTCAAATATCTGGTTACGTGTAAATAGGGGTTGAATTTGTTTATATATTCGAAACATGAATAATAAAATTTTAGAGTACGAACCTTTATTCATAACAAGTTAAATAAATTTGATAATCCCTTTGATATTTATTGAAGGAAAGTTGATGACATATTTTATACTATGTGTAAGAACCTCGACCATTTCGTTGAAATGTATACCATTTATAAGTACATAGTGTTCTCACGTTTTCACTCTTTGTATATTATTAAGCGAAGGTGATCGACGCCAAATGAGGTTCAGGGTCTTATTGAGGATGTTTCGAAACCTACGTAATTAATAATAGACCTCAATTAACAATGTACTAAAGAATTGGTGTTTATAAAAGTTTGACACGTTTATACCGTTAATGCGTGTTGATTAAATATCTTTTCCAAACCTTGCAGGGGATTCTATGGAGTTTAGATGAACGTTTCTTTTCATATAACAAAGGATTCGTAACTTTATAGTAGAAAGGGCTTCATGTTGTCACTTATAAGTAAGTGTATCCCAGTCCAAGTTTGTGATGGAGGAAGAAGGTTACAATTAAGGTAATATTATATAATTTCCAATCCGCGATAATTTTTGTTGTATCAGTATTTTTTAGTATTCATTGTATTTGACCACCTGTGTAGTATTATATGTTAATAAAAATATAAACCTTATTCTTCACGTAAATCATTTTTTTAAGATTGTAAGCCTTGTATTTTTTCCCCCTCTATTGTAAACTTTTCGTTGTTTGAATCGTAGTCAGTACAAGTTTGTTTTATATTTCGTGAATTTTGTATTATTTAAATCAAAATTCTTAGTGATTTTAACTCCTTATTGCTAAAATTTTCAATAACGGTGTTTATAGATATTACCTACCCATTTATAACTTAGGAGTTAAGTTTCACCTTCTTATTCTTCAGGAACATATTGTCTGACTTTCGGTTATTTTTGTTTTCAATCTTCTTCAGCGTTGTTATGGGTACATTGATAGTGATGGATAAAGTCATCAATTTGAATATACGGAAAAAAAAAGGGGGGGGGTAGGGTTTTCAAATCGTTTTCCATAAAGAATCAAGTTTCCGGAGCTCAGGTACTGATCGTAAGGCTTTTTAAAGTAAAATATTCACAAATGTTTATTTGGTTTTATAAGGGTTAGTAGGATCAATTACTTTTGATTAACTGGGAGAACGCCGTGACTGATTTAGTCGTGGCAGTCTTTTCAATCAAAGATTTCTTCGTTACCTTAGTTTTATATTAGTTTTTAATAGGGGTACGGATCTGTTTTAGTATCATGATAAAGTCTGTATTCATTTGTTTTCTTTACGTCGGGATGTTTTTCTGTAGTTAGCGTGTTCGAAAGGGACCGAATCGTAGCTGTTGAGATATTGGGTCACCGTTTGATATTGCTCGGGGAGTTGTTTATTCTTGGGAATTAAATAAATAAAGTTTTGCATCGGATGGGCATAACGTTGATTTTGATATTATAGTAAGTATAATTTCGTATAAAATTCAATTTTATTCCGTTTATAGATTGCGTTAATGAATTCGTTAGTATTGAATGAGAGAAACGTTTTGACGGGCTTTAAAAAAGGAGAAGATTTAAATTATGAAATCAGTGGAAAACTTTTATCCATTTGTTAACGGATAGGTATTTTCTGGATGAACTCAATCTACATCACGATCATACCTTAAATGATATTGAAAATATCGATTCATATACTCTAAAAAGGTAGGTAGTTTTTCCAGTGCATCCCTGCCAATATATATATGAATTAAGATGAACTTATTATAGCGGATGATTTTCGAAATAATTAAAGGAATGTAAATAAGGTCCCTTTAAAAAGAATTTCATTTTTCATAAAGACGTCGTTATGATAAATAATAAACCCCGTAGGGTTTTATACTGATTAAATAGCCGTTATATCTAATTATATACGTTTCATCAGGGTGTATTTAAAGGATAACCTTTTAATGTTAGGTTAAGAACAATTTGCGAATCGTATAGATACTGCATAAATACTAGTAAATATATTTTTTCCACCGGCAATTCAGGGGTAATTTGTTTTTAAAAGGTGGTATTTCGGTTTTTGTGAAGGGGTCAGAACCTTTCATTTGTTATGGGAGTAAAAAAACGGCATTTTGAAGTTAAGTTAACCGATTTTTTATAAGGGCCTGGTATAATATCCTAGTTTTAAGCCATTGTAGCAGGGGTAACAAAGTGGGTAATTCTTTTGCTTAAATTGTTAAAACTATAAGGAAAACCCTTGGAATGGGGTTGACCTGAAGGGGTTGTTTTCAAGGAGTGATTGAAGTTTAATAGGTTATGTTTTTGGTACAAGTTGGAGTCCATATATAAAAACTTCTTTTCCGCATAACTTGTAATTTGTAAAGTGAGATTACAATGTTCGGCGTGTTTTAGCCCGTTAAACCTGGCGATGAAGGAATTAATAGCCTAATTTTAAGCTTAGTACACGGTTTCGCTTATTCTAAGATTGTGCTTTTGCGAGTTAAAAGCCTTTTTAAGGGCCTTAGTATTAAGGTATTTGGTGCGGTAAGTAGTAACGTTTTTCTCTGCTGTGAACGGTTTAATTACTTGTCATTTTTGCGTAGACCTTTGTCATTTTTGCGTAAACCTTTGTCATTTTTGTAAAGGTTAAGTAAATCAATTCGCAAGTACATCAGAGATATATGTAGTAGAGTTGGCTTTTTTGGATAAAGCTACGTTAAAATCCGCTATAAAGTTCTTGAAAATTGTTAAGGAAACGTATACAAGTTTGGTGGCAGCGTTAATAATTGTGGAGGCGTTCTATGTATGTGTTAGAAAGGATCTCCCAGTCTTATTTCACTTAGAAACTTATACAGCTTAATTACAACGTTTAGCCTCAGTGAAATACGTGTATAAACCTTGTATTTGCAACAAAACTCCTTATATAACCATTCTCCATACCAATTACTATTGTAAAACAGACTAAAAACACTTGAGTACTTTTACATCACCAGCCTTTTCTTACAACCGCCTTGTAAAATATCCAGTATTTTTACTATACTCGATGACCTTAGATTTTGACGTTCCTGAGGGTGCTTCAAGAAATATCTTGTTAATTTCGCCAATATCATTCGCAAATAATTTCCTATCGTCGCTAAAATTTTGTAAGGTTTTTCAGGGGAAGTCCATGACCTAATTACTCCAATTAACCTCTTAGAGCCCTGTTCTTCTACTCAGGATGTATTTTAGGCGTCAAATTCTGTATATTAGGTATAGGTAAAGTAATTTGCGATCATGAATTTTTATTTTGCAACTTGAAGTTCTTAATGAGAAATTTGAATTCCTTGATTTAAAATTTGAATATTCTGTTACAAGAGTCTTTTCAACCGTATCCAATATTTCTTTTACTGTTAATTACTCATTTACCTTCCATATTATCACAAACATATTAAATTTAACGGGATTAAAAAACATGTACTAAAACTCCAACCTTATTTCCAACATAAATTGATTTTAATTCAAAAGTGTTGGTTTATAAGACTGTTTTCTTTTATACTTTCTAACTCTGACGTATCTAATCCTCTTGGTAACTTGTTGAAAGTTTAATTTATTAATGACTTGTTTATTATTAAACTCAATACGTTTAACACAACTTTTTCGATTTTATCGTTGATTACCACGACTTAATTACCATATTGTGACTAGTTACAATTAAATCTTCCTTTTACACTCCTTAAATCTTTACCTTCACTTTCGATATCATTATTTAATTGTTGAAATAGTTATTTGAAACGCTAAGATCGATGTCATTACGACCTCATAAAACCCTCAGAATCTTGTTAGTTAAGCATTGCGATAGAAACCTTTGATTTATGGAGGTCAATGAGACTATTATAATAGATCCCTCTACTAATATAATCAGCCGTTTCATCTTGGAATTGAATTAAATTAGAATCAATTAAGTAATCATTACTCTGAAAGACTTTTTCGAATATTTATACGATTAGACCTTGGACATATGGAATAAGATAAGTAAAGAGGTTAAAGTAGGGCTGAAGATTAAGCTATAAAATCGTGAAATCAAAGTTCTCATAAGGAAAAAAAAGGAGGGCAATCTGTTAAAAATACTATATAGATATATTATAGATGAAAACTCTCAGTAGATAAATGCAGAAAAGGGCAAAGGTATCGATAACAATAACATCCCTTAATGTCATTATACACATTCACAAGGTCCAGTCTAAGCGTAGACAAGTTTCTATAAACTGCTTATCTAACGATACTAACGCTCCAAGAACGCTAGCAAAGATAAGAGTTTAATTGATACGAACGTACTAAGTTGTTAAATTAACCAGGTCATTAAGCCAGAATCTTACCAAAGAGTCATAATTATAACAGAACTTGTTGGTAAGAATTTAGAAGTTACAACGTTATCGATTTAATTGGTCGAAGTAACAGCAGTATTGCAATGATTAAGTGGTGATTTTCTTATTCTAGGTTTGATAGACTGCTAGCCGGTCTGCACAGTAATTTTTATGGAAAATTGCTTACCATTTCCCCTAGTATAAAGTGGACGCATACTGTACTTGACTTGCAGTCAATATAGTAGGCCCCTACAAAATAATACATTTAATTTACAATTAATATATTTATCTTTTTTTTAAGTAAAGTTGTCTCATTGTATTGTAATTACTACTATTTCAACATTGGAAACCTTTTATTTTTGTACCTGTACACCAATATAGTCGATTAAACTTTTCCAGTTACCGCCAAATCACATCCTTATTCATTGACTGGACCCTTGTTAATTTCAATTGATTCCTATATCAAAATTGCCCCTAATTGCCTTTCTATTTCCCACGTCTTCAATATCTGACTTTACCAACTGCTGTATATAAGTTTTTTGTTACAAATCTATGCGTATTGACCTACCACTATGATTGGTTTTAACAAATTATCACTAAATTTAATTTAACCGTGTTACTTAAAGAAGTCACCATTGCCATTCCTCTAGTAATCTTCCAATTTGCCAGTATATTCTCATCCACTAGCATATAACTTAGCTTTACTAGGTGGCCTGCTAACTTAGCTTTCGATGCTTATAGTGTTATAATCCAAGAACCAACTGCAGGTCATGGAATAGGCCAGCGGTCCGCTGCGCTATTAGAAGCCTGATATCCAACACATCAAGCCAGGGATCTCTCTTATTTAAGTACCCAGGGTTAGGGTTTGGACCGACAGGACCGCTCGCGGTCTAGTCGATAACATTGGACCGAAGGAAGCGACATCGACTTCAGCGGTCCAGTACTGAAGACGGTATGAAGGCACGGATATATAAGGACACGTTCATCACCACACAGATAGTATTTCCTTCATAGCTATTCAGTTGTCAATCTAAGTATTCAGTCTATACACCTGAATAGCCTAACAGCTAGTGATTATTCTACAGCACGAACAAACATCTTCTTGATATTGCACCTTTGTTACCTCTGCTACCTTACTGCTAATATAAACACAATGACACCTTCTATTTACTCATGGGTATTTAGTGTGATCATTACATATAGTTAGCCCATTTCCGTTTATAAACCTCTTAAGGGATTTATTGAACTGAATCTTCGTTAAAATGTTACTAGAATTGTCATTTGTATCGGTTTATTGAAACTCCTTGATTTACTTGCCTTCATAGGCTTTACAAAGTGTTATTACGTCGATTATCAGGCGATTTTCACTAATAGTTTCAAATTTCAAAAGAAATTCGAATAGGCCCCTTGAGTTGGTACAAATTACCACCGAAATAACGAAAATCTTTAGTTAAATAGTAACGACATTAATGGTTTTCCATAGTATTATTCCTATATTAAATTTAGCTATCATTTCATAGATCTTTAAAACCAATATACTTCATGTATTTTTTTTACATTTAACGAATGTTTAGTAAATCAGGTTACTGGTAATGCTAAATTGGTATTTATCCCATTTTTATTAACAAGGGTTATTAAAAAGCCAATCTGTAAGAATCAGTCAGTATTATTTGTAAAGAAGTCGTCCGTGAAGATTCTAAACTTAGTCCTCGATAAGTTCATCAGAACCATGTTGATCCCTCGGTCCAAGTTTCGCATCTTCTATTTTAACTTGTTATTCAACTGATTGAAGTATTTAGATACTGGATCTTACGCTTATGCGGCAATCGATAGGTCGTACGAGGCTTCTAGTAAGGATAGGGTAATGATATAAGCTTATAAGCGCGTTATTCCAAGTATCGTTAAGCCTCAGCCACGACAATTTTATCAATTATAGCTAAATTAACACCCAGTTCCTTTTAAAGGAAACCAAAGCCAATATTAATACTAAGTAAACGGATTGAAGATCCATTAAAGTCAAATTGATTACCCCTTGTTAAGTTCTTAACCAGCTTGTATTTTAAAATTTAAAGTCCTTAATCACCCACTATTCCGAGGTTACAAAGCTAAAATTCCGACCAAAAGAGAATCGTTAATTTGTATGCCTATTGAACCGAAGTTTTTTTCCTACGTTACCAGCAAGTACGTGTTGTATGTTAAAAGCTTTATACTTATCCATGACTTGAAATAATACTGGTAGGTTAGGAATAAATGGACGCCTGTTTTGACCAGTTTTTCCAGTAGTTCAATACATCGTATTACCGTCTCTAGACAGTATGTGGTACGTAGTTTCTATAATAGCGTTAGCAATACAATCCTTTGTAAATCGGTATCCAATTACGTATTTGCTAACGTTATATTTAGACTATTAATTGCAACCTTCCTTTTAGTTTTATATAATAAAATTATTGCTATAGCGACCACTAAACGTTATTTTATCTTTTGGATTGTTATCGACTATATAAAGATTTAAATTTTGCTTTTATAACGGTATCTTTAAACTATTAGGCGTAACTGTTCATATAGCCGCCTTATGGATTTACCTTCAATCTCGTATATAATATTCGACTTCAAAATCATAAAATTCGGATTTTAAAGGTTGAAGTCGGTCTTAGGCCCAACTTTTACAACTTCTCGATTCGGGAAGCCGTTAATCTCAACTCTATAACTTTTTTTTTAAAAAAACGTCTTCCAAAGGTCTTGAAAATTTCTTATACCTGGAGCTTTAACACCAAGTTTTTATAATCCTTCTTTTTTCTTTTTACGCAAATAGTATTGTAAATACAATCTGGTATATATTTCTCGTCTTTAACATCCGGTTTTTTGGTAGGCTTCCGCGCAGGCGACAGTTTAATAATTTTTAGATGACAGATGTAAAAGGGTCATATTAGTTTATCTGTTTTATTTAAAGGTCTTTTTTGTTAATCGCCCTATTATAAGGTTTAGCTTAGGTAAGGTGAAACGTTGCAAAGCTATAAGCATTTTTAACAACTACTTTGAAGTTATCTATATTTAAGGTTTTATATAAGTTATTTCATTTTCCTAGTTCCTCTCACACGAAGATCTTACTCCGTAATATTCAAGTAAGCAAGTCGATTATCGTGAGGCCTTTCCTACTATTAAGGGTATTATTAACTTGATGACGTGTCGATTCATTCCGTAGCTCCTTTAGTACCTTTCCATAGGCCATAGTTCTCTTCTGAATACTTACTGATGATGAAGATTCATTTATTAAGCATAGATACACCATAAAAAACAGCAGCGTTGGCACTAAGCTATCAGGGCCTACAATATCTTTGAGACCCTTCACCGTCATCTAAAGGCGTGTTTTTCGGTTTGTAAAACTTTTGATCTCAAGCTTAAAAATATTATACGCTCGGTGAAGTAACGCGTATACCCTCTACATTTTTCTAATACTATAATAGGCCTTTATAGGCATCTATTTACACTTGATCCCCATTATTTTGGTATTTTCCTAAAACTCCACCACCGTAAATTTGATACCAATATCGTAGACGACGACGTTAGGTGGGTTCAAGTAGTTGTTAATACACAATATCGTTAACTTTTTCCACTTATTATTTGACTATAGGTACTTTAAAAACTTAGCTTTATTAAAAAAGGTTGCGGAGTTAATAACGTAAAAAATAGGCTCATTATCCAACTAAAACACGTTAATGAAAATATTGCAGTTGAAATATTTATCTTCTTTAAATATGAACTTAAATTTTCGAAGGGTTTAGATATACGTTTATTAATGGTAACAAAGCCTTTAAACTACTTTCAGAGCAAGTTATTCTACATTTTTATACCCTGTAGACTTTAGAATTTTATATAGTTTGTTTACAGCTGAGTAGTAAAAACGCTGGTGTAATTAACATATCTCTGACTTCGCCGGATTCAATCCCGTTACCTCTAAGACTTGAAGATAAAATAATAAATACCACCACTTAAAGTCAAAAGGAAACCTATAGCCGTTCTTAATTAGTTTATTGGCATTAACGTTAATAATAACGCTAAGGATTTTTATATCCTTTGAGTAAAGGAAAAAAAGGGGAAGGGTACTTAATGATATAGAACGTAATAGACCTAATAATAGTCGGAACTACCATTGTACCTAGTGACGATAATTGTTCGCCTAGGCTGAAATCAACTTTGGTCTTATTAGCATTTTAACGATTGATCTCGGTAACAAGAATGTTTTCCCTCCATAATGCCATATACTGTGAATAGCCTATGATTAAGTACCTTACTGCCCATGTATCTGACATAATACCTTAAAACGTGGGATCCTCGTAGCAATCGAGAATGTTAAAGATATATAAGGGGTTAGAGGCTTAGTAAGGGCAAAGGTAGAGATTTTTGTCACTTAGCCGGTATAGGAAGGCGTGGTCGGCTAATTACTGGGTTATGTTAGGAGTATCATTTTCATATTACTCAATTTACTTGTATTTATCGTTGCCGTTAACGGTTTCTTTGAAAATTTAAGTTTAAGATATATTCCAAATAGTCTTACCTAGAAGTAATAAAGTATTAAATTTAATATATTACCCATTTTTTTCTTTTTGCGTTCGTTTGAAAGGTTACCAGTTGACCAATAATCGGATTTGCCCTAAATTCAATAGTTTTCACTATTAATACGGCGCTAGCTCTAACGATTAACACGTATGTTATAGCTTTGCCCTCTTTATCGCTCATATAATTATAGCCTTTTAATTAGACCCTATTCAACCAGATTTTAAGTGTTAAAGGCACTTATAGCTACACTTACGATCGACGTGATATATTAGCGCGCGGTCATTTTAATTTACTTCGCGAAAGTCATTAGCTTAGGGGTATATACGAAACGAATTTGGCGTACGCGTTATTACAGTTGTAAACAAAGAGTTTGATGAGTTAAAAAGGTCTTTAAAAGTGGAATATAGGAATTTTAAGGCGTATTCAAACTCGTTAACGCCCGTAACAGCTACCTGTATCTGTGTGCAAAATGTGGTTTCGTTATCTTAGGCTTTTCATATTATTTGTTAATATTATATCGGCTTGTTAAGCATCTTATTTAAAACATCTATAGGTATATCCTTTTACTTCTTCTTTGCCATTATCGTTGTCCACTTCGTGGTGATCTATTCCATAAAATATTACGTAAAGTAAACATCGTATTCGTAATAACGGTTTATATTACTATAAATCTCTCGGAATATTCTTACTTTCGTTAGGAAGGTTAACTAATGATCCTTGGCGTAACCTATAAAAACCAGGGGAAATAGTAAGTCAAAACGGAAAAAGGGATCCCTACTCACTTACGAATATTTTAAAAATGTATCATTCTCGTGTTAAAAAGGTTATAAGGCTTTCCGTTATACTGTTTTACATTATTTCAAATTTTAGTCAAGTTCGTGAAAAGATTATAATAAATGTTAACCATTTTCATTAGCTTGAGAAAGAGATCTCAATAGCCGTCCCAATCTTCTGTATTTCTTATTAATTTAATCTTTAATACTTTTAAGTTGCGGTGTTATGGGTAATTGCGAATCGCTTAGCTTTAGGGGTAAAGTCCTATAGTAGGATTTATAATAGACTCGCGCGTAAAAACGTACCTGCCGTAGGAAGCTTCGCTTTAACAGACTTGGAGATTCTAAGTAAGTGGATAACGGGTAATGGGGATGTAGCCTTAAAAGGGATTTTAAGGTACTTAGCTATTTTATTTAATTAACTATATAACGTCAATGTTAACACTTTTCATCGGGTTGGCAACCGTTAGTTTACGCGCTTTAACGTTACTGATAACATACTCTAAGCTGTTACGTAAAATCGTTAGGCTTCTGAATGAGGTAATGATTTTTTATCATTAATAAGTAAAAAGACTTAACTTAACCAGAGGTAATGGAAAGGTCTCCTGAAACTCGTATAAAGATGTCGAAGGTTTTCAATACCTTTTCCCTTAGAACGTAGATATTAGAGATATCTTTCAAATTAAATTAATTCGGAAAGGATCTCTATTAATCTAGTAAAGATATTCTCCAACATGTTCATCCCTCTTCGTTCGATTTTTACTTTTAAATTGGATTTAAAATCTTTTGAAATCTTATTTTACATATCAATCTTCCAATCTTCAAAAAACTTACGATACTTGCGAAAGACGTGATCTCCACGGTTGAATTCTTCGCCGCCGTCTTACTCGATAAAAAAGTGGCTGACGAAATCAAAAATATTACTTTCGCTTAAATTTTAATCGAAATCTGGCCCCCAAAGATCTTCATCGTATTGCTATACAAAAAGGAATCCGAAGGCTTTAATTCTTTTCTATTGTTTTTAGGTGGATGCTATATTAAAGTTGTGGCTAATGTAGGACTCTGTAGTTTGACGTTGAAAGGGCGCAGGCCTTAGTCGTTTTTGCAATAATAGCACCTGCTGATGGAATAGTACTATATGCAATACAGTAGGTCAACTTTACTTACAGTAAAATTGACTGCACTGCAAGTTGAGTGTATTGCTTTGTATGGACTTACCACATTGGTGTAAGTCGAGTGCAGTACCCTGTACTTTACTCTAGGGCACGAGCCAAGCAATTGGCCATACAAATTACAGTGCAGACCGGCTAGCGGTCTGTCAAACCTATAACAATGCATCCACTACTTAACAAATGCAATACTACTGTTACTTCGACCACGATTCGAATCGATAATGTTGAAACGATCTAAGGCCCTACCAACACTGATTAGTGCTTATTGGGTTAATAAAAGATTATCTAAGTAGAAGAAGAAGCTACTTTCTGGTTATGCTATACGGCTACAGCGGCTAGGGTAGAGGAAAGATTTTTGCGAATGGCCTTTATTAGTACAGTGCTAGTTTTACAATGGCAGGAAAACAGAGAAGGCTTTTGAGTTGTATCAGTTTTACAACGGCAATTGGAAGTTAGCGACGGTATCTCTATTGAAAACATCAAGAAATTTTCACCAGATTCTTCTTAAAGAAAAATGTTAAGATTGACTATTATAAGTCTTAAATTTCGGCAAGTAGGAAAACGGTTAAGTTAGTACTACTGCGGGTAATACTACTGTAAGAAAAACGACTAAGTCCCCACGCCAAACTACTTTCAACCTTTGCCCTCCACCAATAACAAACGATCTTCAACTTTACTATCTACACTAAACTTTTGCTTCTACTTTACTTTTTTCACTTTCTCCACGCTATTTTCATCGTTAAGTCTGCTACTCTGAGCGAAAATACCAAGAATCGCCAATTCGCGCCGAGAAAGCTACGTTGCAAGACCTCATGCTTAGTTACTAAGTTACTAAGCCGCCAAGTTTCCACGTGACTTTACGCTATAACACCAAGTCCCTACACCCAAGATTACAAAGTTCCTCGTCCATTAGGTTCTTCACCACCCTAAACCTCGAGATGGCACCAAATTAAGAGATTTAAAAAGGGATTGATGCCCTCAGAACTGCTTTTACCAAGTTTTACGACGAAGACCTTTAGACGCTAGATATCGATGAAGACTTAACTGAAAAATACCTTACCAACTTCTTCGGCTATTACATCGTTAAGCACAGCAATAATGACGACTCTAATTACTCCTTTAGAAACTTCTGTAACCTCTTTAACGACTGGACTATTAACATATGAACTTCGATTTAAAAGGGGGTCAAATTAAGGACTAAAGCAAAACTAAAGCGTTAAAGAGTTTATGTACCGCTACAGGGTAATACTAGGTAAATACAAGAACCTTTCGACTTGTTCTAGCTTTAGGAATACCTTTGAGACTCATACCCTAAAAAAAGGGTGTTAAGGAACCTTATCGCCCTTGTACGCGATTTAGGGAACCTTCTCCTTACTTTTAGCTCAGTTAAGCCTTATTACGTATTAGTGATAAGGAACCTGTTAAATTACTCGACAGTTTAGTACTCCTACATAATAACGCAAAGTATACTCTTAACATTAGAAAAACGCGTAAATCAAAGGCCTCCAATGCAGTTAAACGTATTAATGTCGGCTTTTTACACTAGTTAATTAAAAAGATTGTTAATTCCTTTAAAACATTTAAGTACCTGTCCCTTTCGAGCAATTTAATCGACGTGTTTTTTTAAAAACCTGACCCCTCTAGGTTTACCTATATACGAAAGTCTACCACATTTCCTACTCTAGAACTTTACTCCTCGGGTTAGGCGACCGGCAATTACCCTTAATACCGTGTTTAGGAAGCTTTATGGTTTCAATTGATAGGGAAAAGTAATAAAAATTAAGATTATTATTGCGACCTGCCCTTAAGACCTCTTAAGATGGTTAACATTAATGATAAACTACTTATCGATTTCTCCAAGATCTGGAACAACGTAAAAAAGTATAACGGAAAGCTTTATAACCACCTCGAAACCTAGATCATAATCTTCCTAAATATCTATAAGTGGATGGAAGTTTAATTTTGAGGTTTTTACTTACTATTTCCCAAAATTCTTCTAGGGTACGTCAGAGACTACTACCTAACCTTTCTTCAACGAGCTACTACATCTCTCGAGAACTACATTAATATGAAAAGCTTTGTCTAATGAAATATCAACCTTACAAAATATGATATAAAATGAGTTATTATGAGGTAAGAAACGATAATAGTCAAGAAAAAAAAGGAGGAAATACCGATGGATACACTTAATTAGATGATTGATAAGTTAATGCTGTGCTAGAAAGCAATGGGAAATCCCACGTTGGTAAAGTTATATTTCGCGAACAGGTACGGGTAGTAGTTACGGGCGTTAGCGAATTTAAATACGCTTTACAATGCTCGGATACCACCTACAAAGGCTTTTTTAACTAGGTGCGTTCCTCGTTTGCTATTATCATAACACGTACACCAAACTCGCTTAGTATATACCTTTAAGTCGGCAACTTCCCTAACGTGAAAAATATTTTACGGTAGTTAACTATGTTAATCGCAAATATAGCTACATGAGCCCTTAACATTTAAGGTTTGGCTTACCGGTTATAAACTAAAGGTAACAACCACATTAGCGTTAGAAAAAATAAGGTCAAGGCCGACCTGTTAACCGTAAGTTTTATCGTTGTAAAAATAATAAAACATGTTAAATTTATGGTAAGTTTAGCTATTAGTTAACTCGAAACCCCCCCTCCAAACGAAATAATAGGAAGGTAACATATTTAATTTAATATCTTAACACTTTCAAACGCGATTACTTGGATTAAATCATAGACTTCGAAGGCGACGAACCAATTAACGGAAATAATAACCTTAAGTAAATCAAGTGGTATAAAAATACTAGTTCTGACGTAGCTTGGTAACTCGTCGATTACGCTTTCCTATACCTTTTGGATGGTAAAGACCTTTAACTTTACCCTAAGCAAGCTCTTAAACCCTTATACACTTTTAATTTTCGCGATTGTTAAGCGAATTATACGTTTTGAAGTATTGTATCAAATGCATGGGTAGTAAGGTATTTCATAAAAGGTTATTCGTATTACGTAATATTGCGGAGGGAAAGTACTACAGCCACTGAAATTCATTGTCACGATGTTGAGAAGTCCAAAGTTGACATGAAACTAGGCGAATAACAATAATCACTAGGGACAACGGTAAATAAAACTATTGTAAAAGAAATTAAGTTTTTGAATTTTAAATTTTCTACTCCTTCCATTTTTCATTTGGAAAATATAAAGACTTTCGGCGTTAACGTCGTTGTTAACGCATACAAACTAGTTAAGAACGGCTAATGGTTTCCCCTCTCTTTTAATTAGGGACACTTATAATTTTATCTTTAAGGCCCGGAAGTATTCATCTTGAACCCAACGTTGCCGGATATACGTTAATCATACCGGCGTTTTAGCTATTTAAACGTTAAGAGGCTATATAAAGTTTTGAAGTTTGTAAGACAGAAAAAATGGAATACTTTGTTTTAAAATCTATAAAAATAACTTTGTTACTACTTCCAAACGTATACCTTAGCTTTTCGGAGATTTAAGTTTATATTAAAACACGATAATGATTTTAAATACGAGATTTTTATTAACGTGTTTTACTTAGATAATAAGCCTGTTTTTTATTTATTTAATTTTTCAACCTCTTTTTACGAAGCCAAGTTCTTGAAATCTCTTCTAGTAAAGGATGCTTAGAAAACGTTGCAGATACAGTAAATTAACACGTATTTTGGCCAATCTAGCGTCGTAGTTTACAATGACGGTACCAACTTTATAGCGTTAAAGTTTTAACAAGATATTAAGATAATAGGTATTTAGTGTAGAAAGGTACCTGTAAAAGTCTACCTAAGTATTAAAAAGGTTGAAATAGTAAATTCCCTACCTTGCCGAGCGTATAATATCCTTACGTTAAAAATTGGAAGCTTCATGGATCTTGAGGTACGTGTATAGATAGCGGTGAAAGGCCTAAACGACATTATGGGCCTCAACGGCTTAGTTCTAACGTTATTGGTCTTTAAAACGTACTTAAGCCTAACGAGTAAATCTACGCTTTCGATAAATACTTAAAGACGTATGACAGCTTACGGCTAAGCTACAAGGGAGCTGCGAAAAAAGTCGGTACGCTGTTAAGTTAATAATACCCTTAATATCAGCAATGGCTTAATAACAGTCAACGTACTTGATTTATTGTTATAGGTTAAAGTCTTTCTATGGCTGGAGCCGGAAAAATGGGAGGGCTTATATTAGATATTAAATATCGCGAATTCGGAAGTGGTTGTTAAGGCTGTTAATGGTCTTGTGTTTTTCCGAATAACTTATATTAAACCTTGTATTAGGGTTACTAACGATGAAGACCCTTAATCTAAGCGACCTAGATAATACGAAATTCCTCCAACCGTTATCTAAAAGCCGATGAAACGTTTCCGGTGCAAACAACCCCCGAAAAAGAGAAAAGTTGAAGAGGAGAAATATACACCGGGTCGTATCTACAATACTACTTAAGTAATAAAAAAAGAGAAGGATAACGAAGATTTAATACTAAAGCTCCGAACGTAAGGAATTAATAAAACCTTCGTCAAAACTTTAAAAAACGATAAGATCGAGATTAACGGCTTATTAATTAGAAGGGTTATATAATTTATACTGGAAACCGATTTTAATCTTTAAAACCTGAACATTACAATCTTAAAGTCGAGGATTATTTACGAGGTTAAAAGGCAAATTACGGGGCGACCGTACGAATAATCACGTCTAATCGCTTAAGAATACGGCGATAAATGCAAAGACCGAATCCTTACATAATCGTTGACGATTGAGAAAATTAGCTAGCGTTTGGTATTTGTTTGAATACCAAGTTTATTAGCTAGTATTAAAGGTAAGTTTACGTTTTATAGTCGAAATATAACGTAAGCTTATACGTAATTCGTAACGAATTTACAGTGGATTTCTTCGTTAAAATTACTATAGTAATTACGTGTTATTTACCCTTTAAAAACAATATTAAAATATGTTAAATTATTCTACGGACTAGTTGAAACAGGAGTTTATTAGTTTCTGACCTATTAGTCGTACTTTGAATTATGGCTAGCGATGAAAACTTTAATATACGACTTGTATATATTAGTAACGCAAAAGAGAGACTTCGGCGTAATAGGTATGTAAATTAATGATACCTCTTTTGTCGAAACAGTCAACTTTGTAATATTAGAACAATAGGGGATTAAGGACTCCAAGTTTTCGAATCATAAGCTAATAACAACGTTGACGAAGAGTAGCTAATTTAAATTTAATAAATCGTTAATCCGCATACTTGGAATTAATATTGACCTTAGCTTTCGCTAAAGAAGTTCGCGTACTATTTCGACTATAATTAACAAGACTAATATAGTTAGGGTTTAACAGTACTTGGAATAATATTCTCGGGACAGCTATATTATTACCTTATTCCAACCAAAAGCATTTTGCAACCTATTTATCGCGCCATAAATATAAAACCCGATAAATAAAAATTTCAACCGGTTAAATAAACAGTTTAAATAATAAATGTGAAACTTGGACCGCGGGATTAATATGGTTTTAATCAACTTGTCGAAGGCTAAGTTAATAATTTTTACGAATGGGTCTTTTATAAATAACACCAACTTATCTTCATTAATCGTCTTTTTGATAACCTTCGTTAAAGAAAATAAGCGGGACAACATGTTTAATATTGTTGGTAGCCAAATTTACTAGATCTCCATCATGTATAAGAGGATTATATGAAGCATATTAGCTTCGAAGATCTAGGGTATAATAGTGGGGTTTAACGTAGGTATGGCATTGTGAGAAACCATTAATATTATTACTAAACAGCTTAAGATTACTCATATTCCAGTGGTGATTTATATCAAATCGAAAAGCCTTTTCGAATGCCTTTTAAAGTAAGAAACCATTAACGAAAAACACATGGTAATCGACGTAATGGCATTTCGTAAAGCTTACGAAAGGAGGAAGATAAAGGAATTTAGATGGATTAACGGTAAAGACAATCCCGAAAATGTTATGATGGAGGCAGTACTAAACAAGGCCTTAGAAAGGTTTGTGGACAGAAATAGGCTTACTATACGTATCGAGTGCTACGTTAATAGGCCACCTAACAAGCCCAAGTTACGTATCGGCGAACGGAGATATGCCGATAAACTGAAAGACTACTAGGGAAGTAAAGGCTAAGATGGCGACCTGTTTGATTGGCACGGCTAAAGTGGAGATTTAAAAAAAGCTGTGGCGGAATAACTTTTTGTGGGAGTTGATGAACTCGGACCTCAGAGCGACGGAGCAACTAAGGTTGAATAGGGTTAATTCGTATGTAATTGGGTGCAATTCGGTATGGAAGTCGACTGAAATTGACAGGGGTCTGGCCAGTTGAGGGAGCAATTCAATAGTAACCGGAAAAATGTGGTCAGCTATACTAGCGTGCGTGCAAAAATTAAAAAGCCGCCAGTATTGGAATAGTATTACATACAGTGCAGTAGGTCAACTTTACTTACAATAAAGTTAACTATACTACAAGTTGAGTGTATTATTTTGTATGGACTTACCGCATTAGGTGTAAGTTGAGTGCAGTACTCTATACTTTACTCTAGGGCATGGGCCAAGCAATTAGCCATACAAATTATAGTGCAGACCGGCTAGCGGTCTGACAAACCTAAAACAATGTATCCACCACTTGACCAATGCAATACTACTGTTACTTCTACCACGATTCGATTCGACAACGTTGCAACGATCTAAGGCCCTACCAATAACTACAGTAGTATTATCTTAGTCGTTTGCCAAATTGTCGTTCAATACCTTTAACGGTAAATCTTAATGCTTTTTAAAAAGGATTTGGTAAAGAATTTTTAATGTTTTCAATAGCGATACCGTCGTTACCTCTAAACTGCCGTAAAAACTGGCGCAATCCTAAAGTCTTCTTTACTTACTGTTTTAAAGATTGAAACAGTAATAAAGGCCCTTCACAAAAAAGTTCCCTTTACACTAACCTCCATTTAACGTAAAGCATAATCGGAAAGTTATTATTCTACTTAGTTTATCTATATTTAACCTAACAAGCACTAATCAGTGTCGATAGATCTTTATACATTACAGCGTTGTCGATTCGATTGGTTGAAGTAACAGTAGTATTACAATATTCAAGTGGTGGTTCTTTTATTATAGGTTGGGCATACTGCTAGCCGGTCTACAAAGTAATTTGTATGGCCAATTGCTTAGCCCGTACTTTGTTGTAAAGTGTGTGCATACTATAATTGACTTGGAACCAATACAGTAGGCCCACACAAAACAATACACTCAACTTGCAGTTAGTATGGTCAACTTTACTATAAGTCAAGTTGACCTACTGCATTGCAATTACTACTATTCCAACAGAACTATTGTCAAGTTTACGGTAATCCTCAAGTCTCGTAGCATGTTTAGTTGTAGTAGGTTCGCCTGTAGTTTTAACCATAATAAAGGAGCGTTTCTACATACGAACTTATTATAGGTACGACCATTAGCTTTTTACACAAATTTTGTTAGGGGTAATTACTTTGCCTACTAACACTAATACTAGTACCTTCAACATCTTTGATTGATAGATTTAGAGGTTTTATGTGACAAATACATCAATTCTGCCACGAGAATTCTCTTATAGTGAATATAGATTTCTCGGAGATTAGGAGTTTCACAAGGATCTATGGCGGAAATGAAATGTATTATAGTAAGCTGTTGGAATAGCAGCCAGATGCAGTACAGTCAAGTCAACTTTACTTGCAGTAAAGTTGATTGTACATATTGCAAAATTGTCTATAGTTTGTGGGACTGCACTGCAAATGCAGTGAATTAGGTGTCCACTTCAAAGTGGGGCATAAGCCAAAGCGTTTGGCCATACAAATTGGTGTACAGACCGGCTAGCTGTTTGCCAAACTTAAAACTTACACAGATCAACCAACAATATTAACGCAGCACCAGTTATTTCGACTACAGTGATTCGAATCGACTACTTTGAAACGATAAAAGCTTACCAACACTGATCAGTGATTATTAGGTTAAGTATAGATTGGCTAAGTAAAAGAAGAAGTAGTTCTACAGTTACTTTTTATTTGTTCAGGTAAAGTAGAGGCAAGGTTTTTGCGAAGGGCTCTTATACGTTATGAAGTTATTTGCGGTAGCAAGTAGGGAAGACTTATAGGCTTTACAGTTGTTCACGGCAGTTTATAAGTAAACGATGATATCGTTATTCGAAAATACTAAGAAATTGTTATTAATCCTTTTTAAAGGCGTTGAGATTAACCTCCTAAAAGTTTTAAAAATCAACAAGTCGGCAAGTTGGCAAACGGAAAAGTCAGTACTACTACGGGTGTTACTAGTTCAAGAAAAACGATTAAGTTCCCACGTTAAACAACCTATAAAACAAACGACCTCCGACCTTATATATTACACCACACCTTTACCCCTACTTTACTTTTTTTACTTTCTCACACCACTTTAATCGTTAAGATCGCTTCTCCGAGCGAAAAACACCAAGTCACGCTAAAAATGCTACGTCGCGCGACTCCACGTTGAATTGCCAAGCCTACACCCCCCCTAATAGCCAAGTCTTTACGCCTCCAGATAGTTAAGTTAACCATCAAGCCTTATACCAGCCAGAACGTTACGATAGCTTTAAAACGCTTCGAAATCAATACCCTTACCAATCCCGTTAAAAATGAGGCAATTATTGGCCTCAGTAATATCTTCGAGAAGTCCTACAACGAATAACTCTGGTATATCGAAGATATTAAAGACTTTACCCTAAAGAACCTGACCAACGTAATCGGCCGCTTCGTTTTGGACGAAAACCATATCAGAGTCAGCTATAGAACTATAGACTTCGATATTTTTAAGACTGTGTACGCGAATAGAACCCAAACATGTGAAAAAAGGTAGACTGGTAAGAAAGTACAAAAGTAAAAATTAAACTGTTTATTCGAAGAGTTGAAATTCCTACAAAGAAAGGAAAGAAAGGCTATCTGACTAACCTAATTTACGAATACACCACGGATAAAGACCCTTAATGAATTGTAGTTAAGGGCAAAAGGATTACTGGCGATGGTAACCCTTAACAATTATATATAAAATCGTAAAAACCTATATAAACCCAGATAAGTTAATGTAAGAAATTAATTGGTTTATACTCTGAAATCCTTTCAATTCACTAGTTAATTAAACGGGAACCTCGTAAAACTCCTTAACACCAAAATGATTATTACTAAATCTCTCACGATGGAATACCTTAAGCACATTTCCCTCAAACTCCTTAATACGTTCGGTTTTAACAGCCAGATCAAGAAAGGGCCGGATTTACGCGCAAGCCTACTATCAATACAACCATTGGCTTTTTCCCTCTAAATTTAGCCGAAGGTAACTATCTAGCCTACTAATACTAATAATAGCCTTAGTCTTTTCTTCAGCCAAAATATATAAAAGATCTTTACGACCAATACATTAACTTTTCCCATCAACGCGTTTTTATAGTAAATACGAACTATAAGGTAATTACAGAGTTCGTTAATATTTAGGGAGGAAAATGAAAGTATAACGGTAAGCTGTATAACTTCTTTGACGTCAAATTACGCCCATTCTTCAACATTGACCGCCATATAAAGGTTAAATTACCAGGTTTTCACTCGTTGTTTCCCAGTGTCTTTACCGGCTAAACCGAGGATTACTACCTCCGGTATCTGACGAACTATTTCTCCTTTCACGAAATCTATAATATCCTAAAGGGTTATTTCGAACACGATATCAACCTTACCTAATACTATATCGACTGGAACATTATTAAGTAATTTTATAGGCTAGATTACAAAAGTCGGAAAGTAAGATGGACGTCTTTAATTAGATATTTAACAAGCTAATACTTTGATAATAAGTAATAGGAAACGTAAAAGCTGGTGAAGGAACCTTATGCCAGCAGGTTCGGTAAGCAGTTACAGGTTACCAATAATTTAAATAAGCCTTCTAGTACTTTAATACCACTTGCGAAGGGTTTTTTAGCCAATTGCGTTCCTCGCTAGCGACTGTGACTGCTAGAGTCTTTGGCTCGAATAGTATATACCCTTAAACTTCGGAATTCAATAACGAGAAAAAAGATACTCCCTAGTTGTATTACATTAATCGACAGTACGGAAGGCTCGGTCAATACGGTTAATGAAAGGTATGGACCTTTAAATACGAAGGAGGATATTCCTCTTTATTAAAGTCTTTAGGACAGCTAAGTAAATTTATATTGAATGTCAAAAGATGTTGGATTTATGGAAAATGAAACTACTAATTAACTTGGTATACTGTCGTTGAACGTAAAGCAAAACAGGTAATATATTGCACGCAATTCCGGTTTACCTTCAACTAGAACTATATTAAACAAGTTATAAAGTTTTAAAAAAATAAAGACAAAAAAGAGGAAAACAAGCCAAAGACTATCGGCCAATACAAATATACTAACATTAGCCCGTAAGTAACGTAATAACTAGCTTACCACGCCTTTTTATACCACATTATAAATAAAGACCCTTACCGTCAACATAACAATAAAGACTCTAGCTCTATATACCTCTTTACCATTGAAAACCGATACGCGAAACAATTATTTGAAGGGATTATCCCGGATACGAGGGGAGAACAATACTTAATAAAAAGTTCTTCGTAATATATTGTATTACCAAGGGATACTGATATTGTTACGAAAATTTACCACGCGGATATTGATAAAACTAAATTTAGCTTTAGCCTTGAGGGAAATCTATTTTTACTAGGATCAACGATGGTTAAATTGTTATTATCTTTAATATATATTAAATCTTTCAATACCCCAACCCTCTTTTTTTGTCCTTACAAAATATATAAAACTTCGTAGTTAATGTTAATATTCAAACCAACGAATTAATATAAGTTAAGGCCGGTGAAAGGTTTCCATTTAGCCTTAATTAAGAGCACATTTGGTTTTATCTTTAAGGGCCAAAGTCAGTAGTGTTAAAACTAACGAAGATGAGACTTCATTGACTATATTGTAAGTTTAACTACCCGGCAATTAATAGGCTTTACAAGGTCTTAAAGGCAGCAGGCCACGAAAATTTAGACTTGTCAGCGTTAAAAGAAGTCGAATAGCTTTGCTATTATTACCAAATACACTTTCAAACTCCATCAAGGTTCAAATTTACGTTAAAAAAATTAAAAATTTAACTCGAAAGTTTTCATAAACGTATTTTGCCTGATTATTAAGTTAGTATTTTATGTTACAAACTCTGCTATGGCTTTTTACGGCGTTAAGTTTCTTCAAAACATTACGGCAACGGGAATATAGGAGGCACTATGTACTTTATGAATTAATACGTACCTTAGCCTACTAAATATACTAATTTACGATGCCAGTATTAACTTCGTTACAATAAAGTTTTGAATTAATATAAAGTTAATAGGGATTTGGTGTGAATAGGTTTTCGTTGAAGCTTATTAAGGTATGAGTAAAGTCGAAAAAATATAAGCATTTTTATGAAGGGCTTACGATATTCTTATACGGGAAATCGAAAACTTTATAAACTAAAAAGTACAGCTTTAGATAATGGTAAAAAGTCTTAACAATATTATTAATCCTAACGAACTTATACTAATTTTGTTGTTATTTAGATCTTACCTACATATAAAAGTTAAGTTGCCAACCTTGTTAAGTACTCCAAAACGTATTATGGTATATAGAAAAGCTTTAAAGGAGCCGAGAAAGGAATCTGCACGCCACCAAGTTAATAATGCCTTTAATACAAGGAACGGACCTTCAATAATAAACGTATTATTACTCCTACTTTAAAGTTAATTCCTTACGAAGAGCGAGCCAGGAAAATGAAATAGGCCGTACAAAATCTTAAATATTACCAATTTAAATGTGGTAGTTAAAATTGTTAATAACCCCGTAACTTTTCAAGCTTTATAGGTTAAACCGTACCGAAAATCCTTCGGATCTTTTAAGTTTAATAAAGTTCCTGACGTTGATAGACTCCAAGCCGAGTGAATTAACTAATATAACCCTCCCAAGCCGATTGTTAACAAGTTAATGGAACGTTAACAGCGTAGACGACCACCTATAATGAAGATATACACTAAAAAGGAGGACGGAAACGGGGATTACAGGCCCAGAAAGCCGTATATAATGGCGTAGGTATCTTAAAAGTAGAAGTTGAACAGAGAACTTACCTTTAAGTTACGTGTCAAAGATATTATTAACATACCAGACAACCGTTTTAAAAGTTAATTAGATAGAAGTTAACTGCTTTTTTTCAAGAGGGGTTATATAATTTATATCATTAACATAATTTAAAGGCGAAGACGTCATTATATTTAAGTTAAAGATAATTTAGAAGGTTAAGGGTAAGACTACAGACTGGCCGTACGAAACGTGACGGCTAATTGCTTATGGAAACGGTAATAAAGGTAAGAATGAGATCCTTATTAAATCGCTTATAATTGAGAAAATTGGTTAACTTTTAATCTTCGTTATCAATATAAGTTCAACTATTAGCGAAAAAGATTAATTTTAACTTAATGGCTTAAACATGACGTAAGGGTATATGCAATTTGCCACAGATCATTAGGAGATTATATTGCTAAATGTACTAAAAGAAATTGAGGAATAAGTTTCTGGTTGATACGATAATGCGTTGTATCAAGCCCCTATACGGATTGACTGAAGTAAGCGTTTACCAGTTCCGAACGTATTAGTGGTACTTTAAAAAACAGGTTCGGTATAAAGACTTTGACCTTTAACCCGTATTTTCCAATTATAAAAAGTAAAAACTTTAGTATTAAAGATATATAAATAAATGATAGACTTTTCTTTAAAGATATTAAATTTATAACAGCGGAATAACGTATTATTAAAATGTTAAGCTTTTAAAAGTATAAGCTTATCGAAACGTTAGCCGAAGGTATATAATTTAATTTTAATTAATAGTTACTTCGTATTTATAGTATTAAGGCTGAAAACGGCACTTATATTAGCTTACGTTGAAAGGAGTAAGCTCTAAGCTTAACGATTATCGATAAATCCGACGAGGCAAGATTATCAAGATACCTAAAGCAAAGGGCTCGTGTAACTTATATCGCCACATTATATCCATCACAGGTATATTACGACCTTATCATTATAACATAGGCATAAGACATTTAAAATGAAAAGTTCAATAAATTAAATAAGTGGATTTAGTGAAAGATGGACTATATGGAAAATGAAATCAATATGGTTTTTATAGATTTAACGAAGGCGAAGTTAATGATTTTTACAATCGAGTTATTCACTAATAATGCTAACCTTATATTATAAAGCGGCTTTTTAATAATATATTTTTAAAAAAATAAGTTCAAAGAGTAATTCACAATTGCTGAAGACCTTATATATGAAACATTTATTAATAATAACTGCATAACTCGGAGTATATTAGCCTTCAAAGTTCAAGATATAATAAAAGGCTTTAACTTCAGTATAATAATTAACGGATAATTAAGAATTATTATTAAATAACTAAAACTACTATCAATACCTATAGTAGTTTATATCGGCTCCCGAAGCCTTTACGAATTCCTACTGAAGTTTGGTTTAACTAATGAAAAACGCATAATGATAGACGTAATAACATTAAAAAAGTTATATAAAGCCCAGAGAATCGATAAGTTCCAGAATATTAAAGGAAAAGATAACCCTGCCAATTCTATAACTAAAGATACCACTAATAGTGCCCTGTAAAGGTTTGTAAATAGCAATATGTTAACCATACGAACCGAAGGATACGTAAACTGCCTGGCACATAACTTAGAAAAACAGAGTTGCCCTAGCAAACTTAAAGACCGCCAGGGTAATAGTAGCGATGACAGCAGTTTAAACTACTGGAAAAAGGTACGTAAGTAGTGGCGTACCTGATTTACGCAGTTTTGTAACGAAAGATCTGTGTACGGGATTTGAGGAACGGAGGTTTCGGAGGGGTGGAGTAAAAAGGCCACGAAGGGCCGTAATTGAGGTTAATTTCAATGCAGATTAATTGGAATTGACAGGTGTGATGGCAAACCACGCTAGCGTACACACACAAAACAAAAAGCCGCTAGTGTCGAAATAACCGCCAAATATAGTACAATCAAGTCAAATTTACTTGCGGTAAAGTTGATTGTACGTATTACAAAATTAACTGTAATTTGTGGGACTGTACTGCAAGTGCAGTGCAGTAGGTACCCACTTCAAAGTGGGGCACATTCCAAAGTGTTTGGCCATAGAAATTAATGTGCAAACCGGCTAGCGGTCTGCCAAACTTGGAACTTATAAACATTAACTAACAATATCAACGCAGCACCAGTTACTTCGACCACTGTGATTCGAATCGACTACGTTGCAACGATAAAGACCTACCAATATAAGCTATATAACTTTCTAGATATTAAGTTGAAACCTCTTTTTATTATTTTCCGTTCGATATGCATTAAATGTTCAGGTTTTCACTTTTTGTTTTCTAGTATTTTCATCGGCTCAGCCTAGAATCATTTTTTTTTGATACTTAAAGATTCTTTGTTTTTTCGAGAGATCGACGATAGTTTCAAAAATCATTTTGAGTAATATGTTAATCCCGACCAATACCATATGAATTGGAATATTATTATATGCTATATACGTTGAACCAATAGAAAAAGTCGAAAAAATTAAATATTTTTAATCAGTTGTTTGATGGGCTAATTCTTTCTCAATAAGTAATAGGGAATATGAAAACTGGCGAAGTTATATTTCGTTAGCAAGTCCGATAGGTTCTCATGTATCATGGAGAGTTTTAATACGCTTGATAATATTTTGAAGTTATTTACAAAGGTTGTTATGGTTTATTAAATGTTTTGTTTGCAATCGATATTGCAAGGGTGTTAAATTAAACCTGTAAGTACATTCAAAATTCAAATCTTAGCTAAGATAATACATAATCCGCCTATAACTATCATATTAATCGTAAATACAGCAGGTTTATAATTTAGGTCAATCGAAAATTTTAACCTAATATTTTAGACAGGTACATACAAAAGGAGTAAAAGACTATAGTTTAAGATTTTTAATTTAACCCTATGGATTTCTTTTAAATTACTTTCAAAGGTGTTATGTTAGTGATCAATAAAGTTATTGATTAATATTTTATTGCTTTCGATCGCCAATTGAAGAAAGCAATATACAATACTGAATACTCCTATACTTTTAACTGGGAATATATTAAACGCCTGATACATTTTGAAGGTAAGGAGGTAAAATATGATAAATATATATTGAATATTACTAGCTTGTAGGAAAATACTGGCTTGAACCTTATAATAAAGTTATAATTGGCTCAGTATATACTTTCATATCACTTTACAAATAAATAAAATTCATTGTCGTTATGGAGATGATAATTCCAGTATTACGTATTTATTTACAATTTTTGATCGTTACGCGGGGAAGGTTTGTCAAGATATTATACCCAATATTAAAGTAAAGCAATACTTAATAAAAGGTTATTTGTAATACGTCGTATTATAAAGTGATACTAATATTGTTTCCGGATTTAACTGCAATGATACTAATTGGATTAAAGTTGGATTTAGCCTTGGAAAAGTAGTTTCTTTACCCAAATAGACGATTGTAATTGCAATTGTTAAACTTATTGTATTTTACATTTTGATATCCTTCTCTACTTTACCTTTGTTGCATTGAAAATATACAACACCTCGATATTAACGTAGATATTTGAACCGAAGAACTACTCTTCAGTAACGGATTAAGATTCACACTTATTTTGAAGAAAAAATACTCACTTTTAACTTTAAGAGTAACAGAATAACAATACTATACTTAAAAGACTTAGTATTGTTATTCTGTTACTCTTAAAGTTAAAAGTGAGTATTTTTTAAACTAGGGAACGTGCTAAATAATTGCCTGTATATATTAATGTATACACCAGCTAGCGTTATACTAAAATTATACGTATGACATTACTTCCTTTGATTTAATACACTTTAATTTAATACACCAGTTACTTCGACCACTGTTTCAATTGACTACATAGAAACGATAAAGGCCTACAAACAGCTTCTACAAGAAACCTTTGAGACAATACTAGCTATAAGAATTGTTTTATATACCGTTTAAAAACATTTTTATTAAAAATCATAGTATTGGTTAAAATGCTATTACCAGTCGTTTTCTTTACCATTGCGGTGTTACATGCCCGCGTAACGTCTGGTGTTAACCTTAGGTCTAACATTGATTCGAAAGCTTTCTTTTACCTCACCATTTTCCATAAACTTTATTTGTCAACCTTACTTTATCTTTACCTAATGATTTAGATGTTTTATCCGGGTCACTTAAATTCAATAGGATGGTAAAAATAGATATTGGGCAATTGTTCGAATAAAGTCTCAAAACAAATATAAAGATTATTAAATCGAAGATATTGTACCAATAATAACATTAGTGGATATATTCGTTATCTTTATTAATTCATAATATATTGTCCAACGAAATTTGAAACATAGAACGATATTGAATACGTGGTTGTAACAATTAGTATTTAATGAAATGTTCGTTTGAAGTTTGAGAATAAAATGGTATTTTTTTTTTAAGAAAATGGATTCATTAGATATAGAATCGTCAATTCGCGCTTCTATTACGATACATTACGAACATCATTTCTGGAACAACACATTATTGTTTTCAAATAATAAATATTGAATAACGTTGTTTTTAACAACCAATGAAGAATTTTCGTGGAATGTAAAACAATATGTAAATGTTCAAAACCGTATTTAATATCGAATTAAACATTATTGACGATTGAAATTGATTTTATAATGCGGAATCAAACGTAGATACCATGGTTTCATTAACCAGTTTCTTTGAATGTTCAGTAGTACATTCAATTTATAAAAAATTATTACTTCATTGTAATACTTTGTTAACCGCTATTTTCCCGAATATTCCAATACTTTTTTTTATCTCTCACCTCAGCCGAATGTTAAGTAACTTCGCAATCATTACAAATACCGAAAGAACATTGCTATAGTAATTTAATATTTATATGCTAGGTTTTCAAATCGATGTAGATAAATGCGAATGAATCATTATTCCAATTAAATATTTTGATTATCTCATAATCATTCACTTTATTTGAAACAACTTCCATGAAGTTAAAATCATCATGAATTGGATAATATTATTCGACTTAAGGAGTTCACAAAATAATATGGACTTTACGAATTAATATAAACATTTTAACAGAAACTACTTTACAATAAAGAATTTTCTTCATTCGCGTTCGAAACGTAACCGACTTGAATATCGAAATAAAAACCAAAACTTTATGTTTACAGGCTTTTTTACGTTGTTATACCATTTTTCTACATTGAAGTATAATTAAAGTATGATTATCGACATAAACTCTTCAAATTGAATTATTGGGAGAACATCATTCTGGTACTATAACGACGACTCTTTGTACCCAATCACATACCGTTCGGTTAAAAAATTTGAGTAAATATTTCAATTGAAAACTCATAGAATAAAACCACTAATGATTCTTAAATAAATTGAGAAAACACGTCTATGATTAGAAAGCTTCACTAAGGCTACTAAAATTTGAACAATGAAAGCAAATTATAATATCCCATAACAATTGAACATGTCACACCATATTAAATAAATTATTGATAGGTTTGATTTAGTTTTTTCGTTTATATAATTGACCTGTCCATTTAATTGTCCGTTCAATTCAATGTTTTGAATCAAAAATTCAACGTACTTTCCATAAAGATGAATCTTAATAGTAATCGGGTAAATTTTCGTCAACTCATTATATTATATATAGATTTGTTACACTTTGATGATATTGCAAGCATTTGCTTAAATCTATAAAATTCATTTCCATAAAGAAGTTATTTATCGATAACCTACCCTACATGATTCATTGAGGTAACGATTTTGATCGTATAAGAGTAGCCCTATTCAACCAAAGTATCATCCGAAAACCCCGTCCACTCCGTGAGAATCTCTAGTTATTCCGTAATTTACGAAAATTAGATTTTAATGATTAGAAGAAACTTATTTCATGGGCTGCTTAATCCGCGGTAATACATACATTAAAACTTTCTCATGTATCAAAACCTATGTATTAGGTTATAAAGCTTTTGAAAACACAAAAACAAAGCTTTCAAACCTTCAAGATCCTCTTATCCAAGTTATAAATATTAATTGTCGTCGCGATTAATGCCCTATATGGCAGGATGACTTTAATGATAGAATCTGATACTTTTATATACGATTTCCTTTTCCTTTCTACCGCACTAGTCAATTAACCGATCTTTGTAAACTACTTCGATTGAAGCAAACTAAATGATTGGAACTTTACCACCAATTCGGGTTCTACCGCTATTAATGTTCTTGAATATAAATGATCGCGTTTCCAATTACAAATATATCGACTAGATTTTATCGAATGCAGAAAACAAATACAAAACTAACAACTATACAGGTAAATATGAGTAAAGTAATTGTTATAAACAAAGTTTTACTTATTTGTTATGATGTTTAAGGTGTTGACATTATAAATGTACAAAAGACTTGAGGCGATAAAAAATAGTTAAGGATCCATACAATGGTACACAAGTTATGAGTTTATTCCCCTATTTAAAATTGTGTAGAAACGCTTCTACGTAGGAGGCCCAACGCGAATGAATTTCAACTAAGAAGCCGTCAATCCTCTCCTACATTAGAAAGGGAGCGTTTTTGACCGTTATTTAAATTCGCCGAATTTTAGAATAAACCTTGTATAGCTAATCGCTAACGTAACCTAGATATTCAACGTATATCGGAATCAGTTTACCGAAGATGTATTAACGGAAATATGGAACTAGATGATTAGGTCTCAAACTCTTGTCGACGAAAACTTTGCCCTCGTTTATATTTGGACGAAACTTACCATAGACAACGCATGTAAAAGGTGAGATTTGGACAATTAGGTACTTGCAACCGGCAAAAACTTTAATAAAAAGGTGTAGGTTTTTATGTATCGTTTGCAACATATTCTTGACCTTAATTTTACAAATATTGCCGGTATCATTATAGTGATACGGACTAATCTCAAAAAAGATTCAAATTATAAAGTATTATTAACTATTTTCGTAGTTCTCTGGTTTTTTCAATACTCATCGTTGGCGTTATGGTATCGAAAAGGTTTATTAAGGTTTGGTAATTTAATTGTTATAAAGATAGCCATTTTATTATACGTAACCGAAATTACAGACGCGGCTTCTATAAATACCTAGGTGAACGCTTTCGCCCGATTATATACTAATACCTCACATATAGTTAACAAACCTAGTATAACCCTCGTTAAATTTATGGTGTAATAGATACCTAAACTCGAACAGTTTCGCTATTATATTAAGAAGACGGATACGATACGCCTATTAGACGTCGGGTTTTTAAACGTAGTATTTTTTACGAAGGTAGAACGGATCTAAACCGGTTTTTAAAGTATTAAAACTAACCGAGACTCCGATTATTCGATATTCTATCAATTTATTAACTGGCACAAATCTAACTTTCGATTATAATCCCCTTTACTCAACGTAAACAGATAACTAATTCTCAAAACCAACTAGTGTACTCTAATTTTACAAAAAGAAATCTCGAATGAATTTTATGTTAATAATGATGTGGCTAATAAAAATTTAAATAATCCGAACAAATCCGAATATATTATATCTTAGAGCGTCAACATTATTAACGAAATGGGACGTTGTAATATAATCAGCATATGAAAAATATTGGCTAGGCCTAATTAATAATAATCTGTATTTTAAAATATGTTGGAAATCTATAATGAGTTCCCCCCTCCCCTTGACATATTTTTTAGCAATTATTTACATTGAAATTTTCTTCTATAAGTACAATGACAATTTAAAGTATCAATAATACTGAAATTGAGCGACCGGAACCTATCACAACCCCGTTCGTAATAATCTATGACACTAATCTTAAATTTCTTTTAAAGTCTAGAATAAATTGTAGCCCGCAGATTATCATAGAAGTTGATCACTCAAAGCCTAATTAACAACTAGCACAATGACGGTACGCCTAAACGATTCGCTTCAGAATTTGTAACATTACCTGCTGACGAAATCGTATCCGCCCCAAAAGAGGAAAAAGTCTCGTCAAATCTCTATCGTAATATATATAAATCCTTTGACTCCCTCCTTAATAATGGCCTCATATAAAACATACACCGTTTCGAATTTCATCAAACCTTACTAACTTTAATCAAAGGTTCTTATCATGGGTAAAGAATCGTCAGAATTCGATACCAAATAACAATCAAATTATTTACAAACCCGTATTACAGAACCCTATAAGGCTTTCCCATTTCTATGGCACTCTGCATGATTTACATGTCGGACCACATAAAATTTGACTTTGGTTGTATATTCATCATCTTTAATAACATTTAATTCAAAAAATATCAAATTTCTCTAAAATTAGTTCTCACAGTCAAAAAAATATTTATAAAAGGCAGTTCGATAGGCAAAATATAATAAGTTTACTTCGCTCCAAAAAAATATTAAAATCCTTTATATTACCGAATTCCGTGGTTCGTTTAACTTTACTCAACACCGGAATACACTTATTTCAATCGTCTCAACGCTGGTCTATCCGGTTACAAACGCTTTCTCAATTACTAAAATTTCCGACTTATTTTAGTTAAGATATTTATTTAGCCAAGCTGTATCAAAAGGGACCAATGTTAGAAAACGCGCAATAGAAGCTTTCAAAGTCGTGCAAAACTACAAGGAATTATCTCATACAAAATATGAACTTCTTCTATACCTCTTTCAAACAGTTATTATCGTGACAATCACACTTATAGTTATTTACTATATTGAGAACTACTATATCAGCCGTGGATAATGAAGTTTAGAAAATTATGTTGCGGTTCCGTTAGTTGCTACGACCAAGGTAATTGCGTCTTCGTATAAGATATTGTTAAATATCATTACATTGAAGAACGTAAACCTATTCTTTTGTATGATGGCTTCAAAGAAATCAATATATTGTTTATCCTTTCGTTTAAAAATCATTAACGTTAACCAGCAACTTATTTATCATATCCTAATAATATCTATGGTATTTTCGCTAACAGCTAAGTAATAACAACCCATTACGCTATTATTAAAGTTACCAATCCTAAACAACTTGTATCTAAGCGATCCGCATGACTACATACGACTGTGACGGTACCATCTCATGTTTCTTTCGATTCAAAAGACCTACCAGGATCTAATCGCATAAGTCATCGAATAACCCATTTTAGGTTACGCCCAATAATAACAAATAAGTAATTTCAACCTTTCCACAACTTTTACTAATACCGTTACAATTTTTCTCTAGGTTCTTCAAAAATCCTACAAGGAGATTAACTAACAAATTCGCCGCATTGACCTTAAAAAATGGTTGAATAAATATGAAGCGAATTAAATTCAAATTTTCACCAATTCATTAAAATAACATTTTAAACAATAAAGGTATATTATATATAGACACGAGGTTTTCCGTAACGATAACGTTATTATATCAATGTCTAATAATTTCCACCTCAATACATATGTTTTCGACGCTGAAGCTATCGGGGCACTCCGGAGCTTAAAAGCGGCTGTACGAGTTTTTATAGGGGAAGTCACGATGAAAGTTAATAGTACTTTTGTAATTTACGGTGTAAAAGGTGATGCATCTATATTGTTCCAATAAACGTATACACAATTTCCCGTTAATGCTGGGACGGTTTACGGATGGTGAATCAGGAAATGAAACCTTGCAAATATAGTTATCGCTAGGATCAAAATCGCTAAAAAAATTATAATCAACAACAATGAAATTTATACTAGTTAACTCGATGACAATTACATAGTCACAAACGAAGTTAAATCCATACTAAAGTTAAGGTTAAAAAAAGTTACAAATATCAATAACCTTAAAGGCAAAAATAAAATATTCTAATATATAAATTTAAATGATTTATACATTCGATTAAACACAATCTGGAATGCGATTACACTCCATATTTGGGCCGCCCTTCCCCCTCCAACGATTTCGCAGCTTTTTCTATATCAATTTTTCACAACCAAAAATAAATATAGAGATTTCACGTAGTATTAAAAAAGTTTCAAACTCCCTAATATAGAGGAACACTATGTTCGGTATGAAGGAAAGAGAGGTGTCACGTACCAAAGATATCCCCGATTTCTTTGAAAATTTCAATGCTTTGGTTACGGCTAATTAGAAAGCCCTCAGGTAAAAAGGCACGACAATTCTTTATGCGTAAATTTCTTTTGAACCGTAAGAATTTTCCTACTTTTGTATGCATTGGGTATTATTTTTCTTTGTTAACGAAAAAAATAAAAAAATGTCTCAATACGCCTACGTTCAACGCTTGCCTATAATAATAATTTGTTACAACCTCCGGTAATATAGATGTTTTACGCGCGCCAGCTCATGATACAACTCGTATTATTGCTATCAACACCACGATAAATAATGATAACCTCGCAAAAATAACAACGCCTCCCTTTTATGAACCAAAAACCATTAATTACGTCATAAATTTACCAAGGCTGCTATAAAATTCTTTATAGTTTCTGCTCTCCTTACTTATACTTATTAATAAAAATGGGTAAAACCCAGTGGAAAAGGGGCGGCGGCGGCGAAACCGGAACGAAAGCAGGTAAAAAAGGTAACGAAAAGGGCGTCCATAACGAACTTGTTTTTAATTAAATCCGTATCGTTGTCGCTACCGCTATCGTCATCGCTGCCAACGCTACCTTCATCGGGGGAAAAAGGCAAGGCGTGCCGGAGTTAGGCTACGGTTGCCTAATAACGTCGCGACTATACAATATGCGATAGCAGCCTCCAACGTTTCGACAAAAACACGAAGGGACCATTACTAAGAAATTAGGCGCCTAACCAGTGTCTTTGTAATGGCATAATCGCGATAAAAGGCTACTTGCTCGACACTAACGGCAACAACATGAATACACCCATTTTTACGCTTTGTTACTACCTTTCATTAGTTTTAATTTTTCTTTTACATAAAATTAATAAAAACCTTCACAAACGCATCAAATCCAATTTACGATCGTTTTAACTCCTTGTACTTAGACTCTATCATTTGATACCGCAAAAAAGAGTCGAATATAACCTGTACAGAAATAAACACTAAAGGGTAGGAAGATGTTGGCGGGGGTTATATCGGAGAAGGTAGGGGAGAATAAACTAAGCTCAAAAATAGAGAGCTCGAAGACGCGTTTGAGATTTTTAGATATTATACGATCTATCATGGCGGCATGACCACAGTAGCGAATAACGTATATAAAGATAGCGTATACGTATATCACGCTTCTTTTGTTTAATAAGTCTATTATACACCTTGATATAGGTACCTATAAAAATGATAAATTATAACGAATAGGGGTAGTTCAATGATAAAGGGTGGGTATTGGATACAATATAAAAAAACAAATAGTACAGGTGAGGCTTTGTTTTAACTAAAAGTTTTGCTTGATTTTGTTTCATTTTAGACATACGACCTACGAACTATCTAACAAGTAAACGCCCCCAAAAAATACTTTATGAAGCTTAACTACATATGCATCTGCAACGCGTTCTACCTTCGCCCGTTTTTATTCACTATTTCTTTACATATTTACTTTATGAGACTCTTCTCTGAAACGTCCATATAGTTATATATCTGGCGCAAGTAAACGCCAGATAGGTACTAACCAAACCGCGCCTCTCGGACTAACCAAAACTACAATTCACACGCGTAAGAGTCTTCGGACTATAGGGCACCTAAAATATTACTTAGATGGATGGCTCAAAGGCTCTGTGACCTATACAAATCCCAAAAGAACTCAATTTACGATCCTTCCAGTCGGTATCTACATGATTATTTCGCAGTAGTAAGTGTAACACTTCATAGAAAGCACCGACCAATAATGATAAAATACATACATATATATTTATATATCAACTACTCCTTTTAGTGACGAGAGTTCTAATAAAAGATTTTGATGGCGTGTTTACAACTAAGGTTTGTGATTTATATGAGTGTGCAAAATCATGTTCTTTAACGAAAAGGTACAATTTATCTTGAAAGGTTTTAAGTAACTGATTTGGAAGTTGAAAATAATCTTTGAAACAATAATGTACCTATAGCTGAAACCCAACAATTAAATCGAATGAACGAATGCGGTCGTTGAATAAAATTTACGTATTTTCGTTCATCGAGGTCAACATAATGAGGTTAAATGAATACTTTTAGTGAAATTATCTTGAAACAATAACGTTCCAGAATTTACTAATGTTTTCCAATTCATTTTCAATTCAAACGTTTGTCCGCATTCGTATATTAAACTTTTATACCTTATATTGGCTATAAGCAGCCCCCATAATTTTGCGTGCTGCCATTAGGGCGGTATACGATTTCTTTACACCGCAGGAAAACTCTTTAAGAGCTCCTGCTATGGCCTACGCATCAGGCGTCAAATTGATATCACAATCTCTCAAAGAACCTATAAAAAACACCCAACTTTTGCAAAAAAAACAAATTCAACAGCAAAAAACGCTAGGCAACTAGGTTTCCCCCGGCAAAAAAGGACGAATTTGCTTATCGATATTAACGTATAAGCGTCGAGACCTTTAAAAAAATTCTTAAAGCGTAAAAGGGTAACTTGAAAGTTCAAGATTTCGTATACGGAGTTTATAAATAGACTCTTACTGTCTTCTTTATACATTTCAACGAACTTACATTTATTAAACACCATATGTTAACTTTATGTTGGCGGTGTACGTTATTTACTGTATCAAAAATGGACGCCTAGGGTTACAAGCCCATAGCCCTAGATTTGTATCTATACCTTCCCCTCTCGCTACGAAAATTGATCAAACCCGAGGGATCTTTCGAAGGATTTTTCGCATTCCCTTCCCTGCAGTTTTCGATCAATTTGCGATGTCGACCTCTCCTGAATATAATTATATAAAACCCTTTACTTTATCGATTCTAAAACTTAAGTGAGTTATTGTAATAAGATGTAATAAGACACCGGTTTTTCGAACATCATAAAAACCTCCTCCACTCGCGAAGGGATTAGAAAGATCGGGCAGAGATTACTTAAAATAACTCCTCGAATAATATATTACTACCCAGATTCCAAAGAAAAAGGCGAACCTACGGGTTTTTAATGCTATTTTCAAAAGTATTAAATATAATGTGGACGTATACTCCCTCTAATAATCCTTTGATAAACATATATAATGAAAAATATATAATATTAGGTCAGTGAGAACAATCCGTACGGAGTCTATGATATGTTTTTCTGATGTCGTTATTAAAAATTAAATCTTTTTCTATAGAAAAAATATGAATTTTATGTTATTTTTTTAGAGGAGCCTGCGTGATATTTTACCAGTTTCAATACATTTAATTGATAAAGAGAGTTCCGCACATAATCCACATATCTTTCCAAGAGTCTACGATAAGTGTCGCGAATATTATGAACGAATAAGGAACGATTTAGTCAAGGATTATGTTGACTAACGCTCACTTGCTAATATAAAAGCAAAATATTTATACGGGTTGAATAATTTAAATAATATCGGATTTTGAAACCCACTGAGAATTTTTGTCTCTTTTGCAAAAACAAATGGTTAAAGGGGATAAATGAACCATATAGACTTCTATTTTACGATAACATATATTTATATTAATATATTAATTTACGTTACGTACGCCGAATCCGATACTATATTTATGTGGCTGTGGTAATAGATTACGTCTTATCACCCTGTGGATCGTAGGTTAAATGCTATAACTTTTTTCAACCAATTCCCTTTGTATTACATTGATTACCTAACAGTTTTTTAAACAAAAAGATGGAAAGCACATTCGTTTTTCAGAACGTCGACTAAAACGAATTGGAACCCTTGTCAAAACCCATAACAATTCGAAAATGAAAATAACAGCCCTAGTTCAAAACGCTATCAAAATTAGGCCCGGCGAGCCGAGCATCCACGTAACAAAAAGAGGCCGCGAGGTCGAGTTTTATTACATTAGTATAAGCCAAGAATTTGTTATAAAAAACACGATACAATCCGCATTTTACGCTCGAATTTTGCAATTCTTCAGTTACATGGCCACGGGTATTCATCCGTCTTCGTTATGAAATTTTCCCTTTCCGGATTTCGCTATGTACGTAGTGAGTGAAACTGTTACCGCCTAAAAATGAGAGTATATGGGATTGTAATATCGAGATTCTTATTCATCCTATTAAGGGTCTTATTATTTTTAATGTATGCAAGAAACACGTTTTATAAGAAAAGACCGACGTCTATCCGATGGGCAGATTGGTTATTAGACCTAAACCTAACACGGCAGTACCAAGGGTTTCTCGGGTTATTAGGGCCAGTTGAAAATTGGTGAAATCCTTGGTTATTAGAACTTAAATTATTTTGGCGGTTGTAGTTTAGGATCTTTATAATGATGTTAATCTAATGTTGAAATCGGTTATAAATTTATCCGGATCCGAGTTCACACCTCTTTTTATTACTTTAACCAACCAATAAGATTTCATAGGCATCGCAGACGAAATCAACCGAATAAACTATAGATTTAGCACCTATTTAAGATTAAATAACATTAATATTTTGAAATATTCAACACGTCTATGAGTATTATGTATAAGACGACTACACGTGATCAATTGTCGAAAATTAGAATAGGACTTATAATTACTTGGTTAAATATAGGGATAATGGTCATTGTATATCAAGTTCTACCAATATATTACGCGTATGAAAGAGTTGATATGATTGATGTATAAAAGATTAATACGGTGGGTAAAATAATAACCAAGGTTCAATATAACGATATGTAATTTATGTATTTTTACCCGTACAAAATTTGGGGGGACCCGTACCTACGCAGAAATGTTTGCGCGAATTACGTTTTAAAACTAGTCCTTAGGTCCATTTTTTTATTGGTAAAAATGCTTTTTGTACCCTTATACAATTTCGATCGAATTTTGAAAGGGAGTCTTCGTAAGTATGGGTTAACGAAATCGACATAGTAAATGTATATTAGGATTGGTTCATTAACGTCGTATTAGCGGTATTTTCAGTTTAACACCCGGATTGACAAGTATTGTCAATCAATATTTCAATTTGATATATAACTACAGGAAATCTACTTCCAGTAATATATATAAGGGGTATGTTTTAAATACTAGGGTTTTTATAATGGGCATACGCTTTCAGAGCGAAGTCAAAGTTTTTGTTTACCGGTTCAAACATATTTTTATCCTTAACTTTACTCATATCACCGCGTCACTATAATAATCTAACCTGGTCTTAATCTCAGATCCGACTATAAGGTTGAATTAAAACTTCTATTAACATGTGGATCCTACATCGCGACAATTACGTACATTAAAATACCCAAAACCAATCTACCGGTATTTAACGACCAAATTACTATTGAAATAACTTTTTATTTGGTCATTTTCGATATCGTTAATATGGTCACGATATAAAAATGTGTAAGAGTCGTTGTGCAACAATATATTCACGTTTTATATGTGGTTGACAAACTTGTTATAATATATATTAAAGCTGTGGAACAGTGTATTTTTCAATTCAACCTATTTCATCCTCATGTAAGGAAAATGAATACGGCTTAGCTATTCAGCGTTAGAATTATGTAACGTAAAAAAATATTGGGTAAGGTGTAATGCATTACCATGAATTGCTACAGAATTAAAATTGATTGGGCCGCAGACTTTCCTGAAGTTTATGGAATAATTAAATGATATGAATTCCGTTTTCTTCCCACAAACCCTTTATTTGAAATGAATGTGAACCTCGTTTTTTATATACGTAATTAGTTTAAATCTTACAATAGGATATTTATTTCAGATTTTCGGTTGAAGATGATATCGTAGACAACGTTTTAGACATTTGGGATGAGTTCAAATGTATTGAGTTTAATGGTTCGATCTTTACGGTAAAAACGTCCGCCGTGATATTATCGAAGTTCGAAGCATTTCGACCGGATCTGATAACTAAATCGTCCGACTATTTGAATCATTCTAACAGTTTATAGCAGGGCGCGTCTATATATTTTATAATTAATATTTTCGATAAGAGTTTTTTTCATAGGTTTGATGATAATCTGATGTATATATAATACCGAAACATAACGACCGGAACCTATTATAACCACGTTTTGAAAGGTTTATAGTTTTGATTTTGCTATATTTGCAAGGGTTCACAAGTATTATAGTACCAAAAGTATTTTGTTCTTTTATTATTCGAGGTTTAATTAGCAACTAATGCTGCAGGGGGGACTTTTACGCAATCTGCTTCAGATTTTATCACATTTCTTACCTACGATATCGAGTTCGCATTAACAAATGACGACGTCGTTTCAACTTTTCCTCACAATATATAAGGAATCTTTGAAGCCTTCTTACATAATTTCCTTATATAAGAATACAGTGTTTAGGATTTTATAAGATTTTATTTCTTCTAATCAAGGGCCTTTTTATAGGTAGAGTAATAAGGGTTTAATATTACATGGTAATTGTAAGGTTTACAAATTTTGATTACAATATATTAAAGGGAATAATTTTTCCCCCGATCGAATATATAATTCATATATTGATCCTCTTGATAATTTTTTTTAACTGTATTTTCATTTACTTCCATGTTATACTATTTTTCGTGTATCATATGACTTTCAAAATTAATTTTATAGGACTTAAAGTTTACTTACGAGAGGTTGATTCATAATCGGCTAATAATAACCTTGTTTTTGTTTTCTAGAAGTCTAAATTTTCATGTATCACTGGATGTTAAGGTTCAATTGATTTTGCAACGCGAGGTAACTCCTTCGTCATTTTCGCTGCAGGGTTAGTATATTCATTTAGTAACCTTTTATTGAATGTCAGAGTTTATGGTATATAACGGTTAAGGTTTTGGTTTAATGAAGTTTCATTAGGGTGAATATACGTTGACAAACGTGTAACGAGGGTTTTAACGGTCGCGCAACATTACAAAAGATTCTTCCGTACCAGGTATGAGCCTCTGTCGTAACTTTTACGTATAACTATTACTGTTGAAGTCGGGTTTATACTTACCTATTACGCCGAAAGTTCGCATATTAATCGTGGGTAAAAGGGCTTTAAGAAATTTATTTTAATTCCTTTAATTGCCGTAGAAATGGCAATCGCCCCGTTTTATGAAACTTCGCCTTACATTGTAATCTTTAAACACGCCAATTTTTCTTTTGTAAAGTAATTTTGGAACAACAACTTTTATAATTTGATTCCTCTTTGAACATTATCAAAGTTGAATATATCTATATCCAACGTATTACAACATCGTTTCTCACTCCGTTATTAAGAGCTAAGTATTGAAACTTCAAGATTTTATCAATTGATAAACGGCAGTCGCATTACTTTGTATACGTACGTAAGCGATTCCTTCGGCTTAGTATATTACCATTGACATATATACACGTCCTTACCGATTTCAACTACCTACCCTAACTAAGTCGTTCAATTTGAAAAATAAGTTTATTTAAATTGCATTTACTCGTAGTTAATGTAGAGTTTTTTGTATTTTATTGGCTTATATTCTTGATTTTACGGTTTTCTTCCTTGTTTCTAAAATACCCTATAGACGGGTAAATGAAGGAAGTGAACGTTTTGACCTGGAATATTTTTATAGCAACCTGAATATATATTACACCACGGTATTTACTAATGAATATAAATGATATGTGGATGGGTGAAAATACGTCGGATTTAAATACATATTTTTTCGTAACTGCTTCATGATCATAAAAGTATGTGGTAACCGTTTTTCTACCCATTACGTATTCTATATATGGGTAATCGATACGTTTTGAAGTTTGAGAACGGTTACCATTATTACAATAACTAAAATTACTGTTGGGATAGTAGTATTTGCAGTGCAATAGGTCAACTTTACTGTAAGTAAAGTTAATTATACTGACTGCAAATTGAGTGTATTGTTTTTTTTCGGGTCTACTACAATTGACTGCAGGTCAATTGCAGTATGGCCCCACTTCACACTGGGGTACAGGCCAAAAAATTGACCATATAAATTACTACGCAGTACAGCTGGTAGTCTGCCAAAGCTAAAATAATACATCTACTACCTAACTACTGTAATATTACTATTACTTCGACTAATCGAATCGATAACGTTGTAAAGTCTAAAGCCTTACTAACAGTAATTAGTTTTTATTAGGTTAAATACAGATAAGTTATGCAGAAGAAAAGGTTACTTTCCGGTTGTACTTTACATTAATAACGGCGGTTAGAGTCGAGGAAAGATTTTTGCGAAGGGTCTTTATTAGTACTGCGCCAGTCCACAACGGCAGGAAAACAAATATAACTTTTAGATTGCATTAGTTTACAAAGTTAATTTGAAAGTAAATGACAGTATCGTTAGTTGAAAATACTAAAATATCATTACGAGTCCTTTTTAAAGAGCTTTGAGATTGATTGTTTAACGTCTTCAATCGTCAAGTTGACAAAAGGCTAAGATAGTCCTACTACGGGTACTATTACTGTAAAAAAAATGACTAAATTTCTCGGGCAAAACAACAAAAGCACCATTAATATTTACCTATAACAACAAAAGACTTTCGACCTTGCTTTTTATACCGAACTTTTACCTCTACTGTACTATATTCACCTTTCCTACGCTAATTTAATCTTCAAGATCGATGTTTTAAGTGAAAGTATCAGAAATCGCCAAGTCGCGTCGAAAAGGCTATGTTTCGCGATATAGCACTAAGTCCTCAAGTTCCTACGCAACTCCACACCAAAATATTAAGTCCTTACGCCTGAAATTATCAAGTCCCTCATCTTATACAGCTTATACAATTATCAAGTTATATATAATCCAAAACTTTAAAATGGCATTTAGCTAAAAAAAAATGGAGGCAATATAATTTTTTGAATCCCGATTTACCAAGAATTTCGATAGAGAACTTTAAGGTTGTGATGTCGACAAAAAATTAACGGAAAAGCAATTGGTTATTTTTGTTGGATTTTACATTATCGACCACGATAAAGGCGAAAACCTTGACCGTGGTAGCTATACCTTTTTTAAGTATTGTAAGTTTTTTAACGACTGGATTATGTATATATGGAAGAAGATTTAAAAGGGTGTTAACTTCAAGTTGAAAACAGAACTTTAGTGAAAGGGATTTATATATTAGAGAAGAATCCTATCAAGTTAATAGAAACCCTATAAGGTTTATCACAACTTTAGGAATGCCTTTAAAATACACGTCTTAAGGGAAAAGATGTTAAAGAACTTTAACACCCTTATACGCTATTTAGAGGACTACCCCTTTACCTTTAACTAAGTGAAGCCTTTTTACGAGCTAGCGATAAGGAACCTGTTAACCTGTTCGGCAGCTTAACGCATTTAAGTAATAACGCGGAGTACGTTTCTAGCGGTAGTAGGACACGTAAAGTAATAACCGTTAACACCGTTAAAGTAGTTGATGTCAGCGCTTTACACCAATTAGTTAAGTAAGATCGTCAATTTCTCCAAAACCTTTAAGCCCTTATTACCCCTTAGCCTTTTAATTTTTAAGTCTCCCGAAAGCCTTTCCATAGTATATTTACGTATGCGCGAAATCCCACTACAGATTTCACTATAGGATAATACCTTTTAGTCCACGCGACTAGAAATTACCCTTAACACTATAATTTAGAGGCTTTAAGGCTTAAAACTACAGGGAATACTAATAAAGAATAGGATAACTATCGTGACCTATCCTTAAGACCTATTAAAATAGTTAATATTAATTACAATTTTCTCACTACCTTTGCCAAGATCTGGAATGATATAGAGAAGTATAATGGAAAGACTTATAACTTTCTCGATACGAATATTATGCACTTTTTGAATATTTGTAAGTGTATAGAGGTTTCTCTTTTTGGTTTATACTTACTATTTTCCGAAATCCTTATAGGGCACGCTAGCAACTATTACCTAACCTTTTTAACTCGAGTAACTACGTTTCAAAAAGTTTATAATAGTATAAATACTTATTTCGAACACGAAGTCCACCTTACATAATACTATATAGACAGTATTATTACACGGTTGACTACAATGATAGCGAAGAAGAAAATGTAAAAAACACTAATAAATGTATTTAACCAGATACTTGACAAGTTGATATTGTGTCAGTAAGTCATGGGCAACGCTCACGTTGGTAAAGCTATATTTCGCGAGTAGTTACGGGTAATAGTTACGGGCGTTAGAGAATTTAAATACGCCTTATAATGTCCAAATACTACTTGCGAAAGCTTTTTTCATTTTTTTCCGGTTTTATTTACAATTGTAATAATATATATATTCAATTCTCCTAATATATACCCCTAATCCGGCAACTTTTTAGATGTAAATGAAAAAGACCTTACAGTGGTTAATTTCGTCGACCGTAAATATGGTTACGGGCGCCCTTAACTTTTAAGGTCTGGATTTTTGATTACAGACTGGTAGTAGCAGCTATGCTGGCGTTAACAGGGCCATAATTTAAGTGGACCTGTCAACAATGAACAATATCGTCGTAATAGTGGCAAAAGATGTTGAATTTGTGGTAAGTCTGGCTATTGGTTAACTTGGCACCCCACCGTCGAGCGAAATAATGAAAAGATAATGTATTATATCCAATTCCTTACTTCTTTCAAATAGGATTACTTGGACTAAGTCGTAGATTTTAAAGGTAACAAGCCAATTGACGTCAATAATACCCCTAAGTAAATTAAGTGATATAAAGATATTGTTTCTGGTATGGCTTCATAACTAGTCGAATACGCTTTTTTATATTATTTGGGAGGTAAAGACGTTTACCTTTACCTTAACCAAACCCCTGACTTTGTATGTACATTCCATCTTCGCGATCGTTATGCGGACTATATGTTTTATAGTATTATGTTAAATATAGGGGAAGGTATTTAATAGGTGGTTATTCGTAATATGTGGTATTATGGAGGAAAAAACACTACAGCTACTGAAATTAATCGTTACGATATTACTGAGGCTAAAATAGAATTCAGATTAGGCGAGTTATTATTGTTATTAGGGATAACAGTAATTTAAACTGTTGTTGGGTCGATTACGTTTTACAATTTTCAGTTTACTACTACTTTCTTTTCTTCTTTTAGAGGATATAAAGACATTTGACAATAATATTGACGTTAACGCCAATGATCTGGTTAAAAACGGCTAAAGGTTTCCCCTGGCATTTAAAAAGAAGTATTTTTTATTTTATCTTTAAGGCCTTAAAGTAGTAGTGTTAAAACTAACGGAGCCGGAGATGCGTTAATTATATCGACTCTTTAACTACCTAGATGTTAATAGGTTGTATGAAGTCTTCAAGTTTTTAGGGTATTAAGATGTAAAACACTTTACCTTAAAAACTATTAAAAAACTTTTCTATTATCGTTAAACGTATATTTAAGCCTTTTCAAGATTTACTTTTATATTAAAAAACGATATGAATTTTAATTACGAAGTCTTTATCAATGTGTTTTATTTGGATAATAATATTTTTTTCCATGTCGTTAACTCTATTACCTCTTTTTAGAAAGTCAAGTTCGTGAAATCCTTTTCGGTAAATGATTCGTAGGAAACATTAAGGACATTATAGATCAATTAATATATAGATTTACCTAACTTCGTCGTTTACAATACCGGTATAAACTTTACGGCGATAAAGTTTAAAAAACTTGTTTAAATAATGGTTATTGAGTGTAAATAGATGCTTATAAAGACCTATTAAAGTATTAGGAAGGCTGAAAAGGTATTCGCTTTACTTTTCCGAGCGTATAATATCCTTATACTAGAAATTAGAAGTTTTAAAGATTTAAAGGTATGATTTTAAATGACAATGAAGGGCTTAAACGATATCGTGGGCCCTAACGACCTAGTATTAACACTACTGGTCTTTAAATCGTACCTACACCTGAAAGGTGAATCTCCGCTATTAGTGAGTACCTAAATGCGAGTTATAGCCCATAGTAAAGCCTTGAAGAAATTACGAAAAGAATCGGCACGCCGTTAAGTTAACGATACCATTAATATTAGAAACGGGTTTTCAACAATCAACGTACTTGTTTTACTATTACAGAGTGAATTCGTCATATGGCTAGAGTCGGATAAATAGGAGGGCTTATATAAAACCTTAACTATCATTAACTTTAAAGTTGTTGTTAAAATGATTAACGGTTTTATGTCTTTTCATATTGTATAATTTAAGCTTTATATTAGGTTTACTAACAACGAAGTTCATTATTTTGAGTAAGGGAGTATACAAGAATCTCTTTTACCACTTATCGAAATACTGATAAAATACCGTTGACGAAGAAGACCCCCCAAAAAGAGAAATATTGAAAGAGAGGAATATATACCGGGTTGTATCTATAATACTGTTTAAATAAGTAGGAAAGAGAAGGACGACAAAAACTTAGCATCAAACCTCCGAGTATAAGGTATTATTAAGACGTTCGATAAACCTTTTAAAGAAAGCAACAGGGTTAGGATCAATAGCTTATTAATTTAAGAAGTTGTATGATTTATATCGAAGGTTGGTTAACCTTTAACATCCAAACGTTACGATCTTTAAATCTGTGGTTATTGATGAGGTTAAAAGAAAAATTACGGCGCGTCCGTGCGAGAAGTTACGATTAATCGTTTATAGATACGACGATAAAGGTAAATATTAGATTTTCACGTAATTTCGGACGATTTAAAACATTGGCTAACACTTGGTGATTGCTTTCGCAGCAAGTTCACTAGCCAAAATGAAAGGCAAATTTACGTTTAATATTCGAAATATAATGTAAGCCTATACGTAATTGGCAACGGATTTATAACGGATTATATTGCTGGAATTCTTATAGGAATTACAGTTTATTGATTCTTCAAAAACGGTAATACTATGTATTAAGCTGTGATACGAACTGGTTAAAACAGGAGTTTATGGGATTTTAATATATTAATTATATTTTAAATTACAACTAGGTATAAAGTCTTTAATATACCAACCGTATTTATTAATAACGTAAAACGAAGATTTTGGCCTAGTACGTATATAAACTAAAGTTACCTTTTTTCGTCGGAACGGCTGGATTTATAGTATCGAAATAGAAAGCGATTAAGGATTTTAAATTTCGAAATTATAGGCCGGTAACAACGTTGGTGAAGGGTAATTAACTTGACTTCAATATCTTGTTTATCCGTATATTTGGTGTTAATAATAGTCCCAGGTTTCGTCAAAGAGGCTAAGATATTAATTTCGCTTTAATAGATAAGACTAACATGGTTAAACTTAACGATACTGAAATAACGTGCTCGTGTCAGTTATGCTATTACTTTATGTTTACTAGAATACTTTCATGACGTTTTTATTTAATCTTGAACATAATGTTTAATAAAAACCCATCTTAACAGACTTGAAAAAATGATTAAATGGTAGATATAGAATTTTGACCAATGGATGAATATAGGTTTAATCTATTTGTCGAGATTAAAACTAATAATATTTTTTTGGATATTTTTTTTTTGGATGTATACCAACTTAACTTCATAAATCGTATTTTTCATAACCCTTGTTAATCAAGATTGGTAAGAATATTACTTAAATGTTATGAGTATCCTGATTTACTGGATCCTTATTAAATATACAAGAATTATACAAAACGTGTTGGTTTTGAATGTTTACAGCATAATAGTAGTCTTTTACATAGGAATATTATTATGGGAAACTCTTAATATTATTATCACGTCATTGAAGATTTCTTTTATCCAGGTGGTAATTTATATCCACTAAAAAATCATATTCGGATGCCTTTCGAAATTCGGAATTATGAGAGAAAAACGCCTGATAATCAATATGATGGTACTTTCCGAACCTATAAAAGGAGGGAGATTAAGGAGTTCCGATATTTTAACGGTAAAAATGATCCTATTAATGTTATAACGAAGGCGTTGTCGAATAAAGCCATTAAAAGGTATGCAAATAGCAATCATCTAATTATACGTATCGAAGGCTACGTTCATAAACTGTTAGGTAAGCTTAAGTTACTTAACAGTAGTGAGGAATGTGCTGATAAACTAGAAGACTGTTAGAAGATTAACGATGTTTAGTTGCTTAACTGGTACGGTTAAAGTAAAGGATTGCATGGGTTTGTGGCGAAAGGACTTTTTGTGGGAGTCGATAAAGGCGGACCTAGGAGTCGTGGGGCCATTCACGACATTTGGAGTTAATTTGAATGTAACTGGGTATAGATAGATGTAAAGATCAATTAAAATTAACGGGAGTCTAGCTAGTTAACAGGCTCTTACTTTAACATTTACCGGAAAAAACTGTTAACCATACTCGCGTACATGTATAAACTAAAACGCTGCTAGTGTTTTAATAGTAGTATTTGCAATGCAGTAGGTCAACTTGACTATAAGTAAAATTAACTATACTAACTACAAGTTGAGTGTATCATTTTGTATAGCTCTACTGTAATTCATTGTAAATCAAGTGAAGAATGGGCCCACTTCACATTAGGATACAAGCTAAGTAATTGGTTATAGAAATTACTGTGCAGACCGACGAGCGGTCCGCCAAACCTAGAACAATATATCTACCACCTACTACTGCAATATTTATGTTACTTAGACCAATTGAATCGACAAAGTTGAAACGTCTAAAGCTCTACCAACAATTACGGTATAAATTGACAAAACTTATGTAAATTAAGGCTTTGATAGCGGTCAGGTAACTTCGCCTTAATAAGTTTTCTATAACTTTCACGATAATATTAATATCTATTTCAACTTTAGTACAACTAATTAAATTCATAGATATTAAGGTATCGATGGAAATGAAGCCCCGCATAAGCTGTTAAACATTAGATATATAACTACCACCCGACTTGACTATAATAATAAACATTTGATCAATAAAGTGGAATTAATTCTTCAGTAACGTTTCCAGGTGATCGAGGCTGAGTAATTCGTTTTTCTACAAGTTAAATTATCCTTTTCATATAAAATTTAAGCATTCATGTATTTGATTAAATTTGGACTGGAGCTTAGCAAAATTCAGCGTATATACCCTATCTCAACTTTGTTTCTACTATCTCAGGTGTTAGTATATCGAATTCATGTAATCAAATATGGTTCTAAAAAATTTACATTATATTCTCAGCGTTTTCATTTTAAAAATGGATGAACGTTATATCTGATACGTCGAAAATAGCGGCGTCGTTTATTTAGTATATTACCCGGCTTTTTCGAAGGTTGTGAAACTTTGGACATAAACGCTTAAATAGCCGGTAGATCGATTGGTAAACGAAATTTGCTTAGACAGGGTCTTTTTAGACCCTGAATATTTCTGGGATTTTACCTATATTAGGAATTACTTTTTAGATAAAATGAAATTATTGGTTAGAAGGCTTTCCTTTTTACGCGAGAAAGTCATAATATTGTTTTAAGACTGTTAATCACTTTCGTTTTATTACCGACGACTCGAACAAATATAACTATAGTTATAATAATGACAATTAATCAGAAAATTCTCCTCTCATTAATATTATTATGATTGCTATCAAAGCCTTCACCGTCGCTATCCGATGGATTCGATCTTATCAATGGAAGTTAGTAGGATTCAGTAAGGTTTTAGTGATGGCGGAGGACTTGGCGGTAAGGGGGGTGGTGGGAACGATATCCAAGGTATGGGCATCAGGCTAATCAGGAATAGAATACGTATCCTTACCGCTGTTATTATTGTTGTCGTCGTTGTTAATGTTGGATCCAACCATGCCAGTAGTGAAATCCTGTTGCGTTAATAATTATGCGGTTGTAGTTTGGGTTGCTTTACCTTCCGCCGTCTTAATAAAGGCGCAAAGAGGCCGTTGTAAGGCGGTTAGGCACCCGGAAGACGTTATGGCTGCGATGGCGGCGCGGTAGGCAGCTAATGACCCTGCGGCGTTAACCTTAATGGAAATATACCTACTTTTTGGTTTAGTTACTATTACTTGTTAATTATGAATTCTTTTATGTAAGGTTCATAATAATATTAGAGCTTTTAGGAATATAATAGTTGTATTTAATGTTTGGTTTTCCCTTGTCGAAAAAACCCCTGTCATTAGTCTACATAAATAGGGATTACATATAAACCGTGTAAAGTTATACCCTGTTCATTAAAACGGGGTAATTGGGGGCCGCGTCAATTATTAAGGGGGAGTAGAAGTGGTAGGAGGAGGTAGTAGAATCAGTTGAGTCGCGTTAAGCTTTTTTCGAGATCAGTGGTTTCTTTATACCGGAACGAATGAGACAATTCTTAAAAAGTAAAACCCTTCCTTTACACGATAGCGCTATCGATTTTATTAACATAGATATCTCAGTTATTAAATACAAAATTCAGAGGTATGTAAATGTATGCAGGGTTACTTACTAGTTTAGGTAGTGGTTTGTTATTGTGTTGGGAAAAGTTTGAAGTTAGAGGTTGTATTAATAGGAGCTCACTTTTATTTGTTTTTAGGGACGTAACATACGTGTTATCGCGTACGTACAAAGGTCCCCCAACAATAATTACATTAAAACTTACAATTTATAGGCAACACTTTACGCGTTTTACTAAACGCCTTACATATGATACTTTTATATATTTGTTCTTTATGGAACCCTCATTTTCAATTCTTATACAATCTTATTCACGGTGCAAGAAGTCGTCGGGTGGTGGCTGAAAAGGCCGCATTTTACGGCCCGTTAAGAGCTATCATTTACAAGCCTCTAGGTCTGTAAATTTTAAGGCACCCTAATGTCTTAATTAGGGGAATAACACAAAGCCGAAGGAGCGTTTATAGGCCTACAGCGGACCTAGGCTTCAATTCCTCCCTACGGTATCTATAGAACTATTTCGAAGCAGCTATTGATACAATATATATATTGAATTGCCTCTTGATAGTAAAATACAAGAAAAAAAGCCTATATCGTCAAAGCTAAAATTTAAATGACAAAAAGTTACTTGATACTAATGAAATGTTCAAGAAATTTAATCGGATAATTATACAAATTAAAATGATGCCTCAATAAATCATATGACATATTAATACCAATATCAATATATATGGACCCAATACCCCTATCTATAATATAAGGAATTATATATATATTAATGAATGAAGTCAAATTATCCATTCTTAATTTTCATCAAAAATCCAAACACTTCATTATATTGTGTATTTCTTGTGGAATTTCATTCTCACTTTACTTGTTACTATTAATCTCTTTCCCATTCTTGTAACATTTTTAATTCAACCACTAACGTAAACTTATTTAGAAATCAATTGATCAGCTATCATTTGAACACAAATTTAACTTACCTCCGAAAAATAAATAGGGAACATAATAATTCGAAGGTAATTCAACATTGATGTTGAAAAAAGAAATTGCAGAATATAAATAATCTGAACTATTGAATTAAATAAAACGTCTATAATCCTACTTGTCAACACGCTTCCATTTCGTAAGATTATGATATTGTATTTCAAGAATATGACATAAACTATCTTAATACATCCGGTTTGTCAAACTACCTTTTAAAGTCGCTAACGGCTCTAAAACCTCTTAAAAAACCCGACTATCTCCAATGCCTATACCAAAAAAACCGACAAACCCCGACGCCTTCTCTAAGAACCAAAACAAGGTCCATCATAAAACAGTGTGTATTTACATCGCGGTAAATTACCCTCTTGAAAAACTAAACAATTTAAAAAGTATCAACATTGATTACATAGCGAGACTCAAAATTTATAACAAAGTGTTCGCATCTCAATTTACATGTGAGTTACGCAAATCTAACCCCTTTAATATAAGGGTAGGACTATATATTTCTGTTCTTCATCGAACGGTTGAGGTTCACGAATTTCAAACGAAAAGACCTATCAAATTACATAAAGAAAAATTTTAAGTAACTCAATAATCATAATATTTAATTTACTTTATCAATGATTTTCACTGTACTACTATAGATAGGGTATTCAATTTAATTCGAATTTTGCACGTTACGGTTTTTTTTTTTTTTTTTAAGAAGAAAGGTTCGACTTCATTCAATGTATCGGCTCAACTTTGTATATGCGATTGTAAATATCAACTAGAAAAATTCGCCAGTTTTGGCTCGAAAAGCGATTTTAAGGTGAGGTACTATGATAGGCACAATTGCTTCTGATTCAAATACTGCTATATTAGTACAAACCTTTCTGCTATACTCTTCAATCGTTACTTTATACTCTTCAACAACAAAATCTAAATATATTAACATTGGTTTTTTTATTATTCTTAATAACACTTTATTAATCCGGTGAATGTCTGTCATAACGAGTTTTTTTATATTGTTTAGATTCTTTCAAGTTTGAATTTAGACATTTAAAATCATAATACTTGTGGTATTTTACAAGCTCGGTATAAGCTGTAAATAGGTTACCCTAGTATTGATAACTCCCTAAAGCAATGAGTCCTAGTTAAATAGATGGGTTATATATACCCGACTTAGAATCCGTTTTCATTTTTTTAAATATCGCATCCTTCTATGTTTTTAAATCCTATTGTAACTCGGCCAAGATTAATAACAGATCATTCCGCTTAACCCGTCAATGGATTTAACCCAATTTCTGTTGGAATAATAGTAATTGCAGTGTAGTAAGTTAATTTTACTTACAGTAATATTGATATTACTGACTGCAAATTTGTTTTATTACTTAGTGGGTCTACTGTATTAACTGCAAGTCAAGTACAGTATGCGCTCACTCTACATTAGAGCACGTGCCAAGCAATTGGCCATACCAAATACTGCGTGGACCAGCTAGTGATTTGCCAAACCTAGAACCATATATCAACCACCTTCAATGCAACACCAGTTACTTTGATTAATTCAATCGAATATGTTGCAACAATAAAGCCCTACCAATACTAATCAGTGCTTAATAGGTTGACCGCAGATAAGTTAAATAGAAGAAGAAGTTAATTTCCGGTTGTTACGCTTTGTTTAGACTAGGTAAAAGAAAGATTTTTTCGAAGAGCTTTGAATACTATGCCAGTCTTTACGGCATTAAGTAAATAATACTTCTGGGTTACTATAGTATTTACGGCTATTAATAGGTGGTAATGGTATCGCTATTGAAAACATTAAGAAATATTTATCAGATAATTTTCAAAGAAAAGAGTTGAGATTAACCGCTAAAAGTCTTAAAGCAACAAGTTGGTATTATGATCCAAGCACGTTAGCGGGTCAGGAAACAGGCCAGCATGCAGCTGAGCTACCGAGAGCCTTAAGTCCAACACATCAGGCGAGGAACATCTCCTTGTCAGCACCAGACTAGGCAATCCTCCAGGGTTAAGGTTATCCAGATCACAAGTGCTCACTGAGCCTCGGTGAGCACCGGTGAGCCTCAATGAGCACCGGTAAGCCTGAGTGAGCACCGGTGAGCCTTAGTACTGAAGATGGTATGAAGGCCATAGGATATAAGGACACGGTTAGCACCACATAGATAGTATTTCCTTCATAGCTCTTTAGTTGTCAATCTAAGTATTCAGTCTACACACTTGAGTAGCTTAACGGCTAGTGATCATTCTACAACACGAACAAACATCTTCTTGATATTGCACCTTTGTTACCTCTGCTACCTTATCGCTAATATAAACCCCCTGAAACCTTCTATTTACTCACGGGTATTAAGTGTGATCATTACAGTTGGCTAAAGGTTAAGTTAGATCTATTACTGGTGTTACTACTGTGAAAACGACTAGGTCGCATGCCAAATTACCATTAATAATAAATGACTTTCAACTTTACTCTTACTACTAAACCTTTACCTAAACACCAAGTTTTTCCTTTATATTACTTTTTTTCTATCCCCTACCCCAATTCAATCGTTCAAACCGTTACTTTCAGAAAGAAATACCGAGAATCGCTAAGCCGCATCAAAAAAAGCCACGTCGTGAGGCGTTACCTCGAGTTGCCAAAACCTTAAGCTCATAAATAACTAAGTTCCTTAACCATCAATTCCTACAACAGCCAGAATTTTAAAATGACACTCAGTGAAAAATAAATGAAGGTAAAAAGGCCTTCAAACCGGGTTTCAAAAATTTAATAAAAACATTTAGGGGCAAGATGTATAAAAAAAGCTTAACTAAAAGGCACTTGATTAACTTCGTCAGTTAATATATCCTTGACCAAAATAGTAGCGAATTCAACCATAAACAAAACGCAAATTAAACCTTTAATCAGTTTTTCGATAATTAGACTTTTGATATGTGAAAGTTAATCCAGAAATGGGTTAAGGAAAAGTTGCACGTAGAGCTTGTTCATCGTGGTGTATATGTGCCAAACAAGAATTCCACTAAATTTATAAAGACTTTTTTCGCGTTAGCTTAATTTAAGGAATGCCCTCAAAACTTGCGCACCAAATAAAAGAGCGCTAAGGACCCTTCATTCTTCATATATGTTTTAAGGGACCTCCCTTTAATTTTCTGAAAATTTTAACTCATTTACGCGCTTATAATAAGGAACCTGTTGATTTGCTCGGTAACCCCTTATTCACACGTGATAGCGCGGAGTACGTTTTCATCGGCGGCATAGTATGTAAAGTCACGGCCATAAACTCGTTAAGAGGTATATACTTCGGTGTTATACAACGTCCAATTGGATAAAACCCTTAAACCCTTTAAAACCTTCCTTATGGATAAGTCTGCCTTACACTTTGATCTTTTCCTAAAAATCGTTAAGTTCCTCAAAGTGAACTTTCTAACAGCAGTTACACCTATACGCGCAAGCTTACCACAGGTCCTATTATAAGAATTTAACTCTTGAGCCAAGCAACTCCCAATTACCCATATTATTGAGACTCGCAGTCTCTAAGGTTTGAGTTGATGATAAGAAATACTATCGATAATTGGGACGATTATTGCGACCTTCTTCCCATATTTGTTAAGATGGGTTATATTAATTATATAATCTTTACGATTTTTTCAAATTTTGGAATGATGTAAAAAAGTATGATGCGAAGCACTATTCACTTTTAGACATGAATATAATGTCCTTTTTAAACATTTATAAGTAAAAAGATGTCTTTTTTTCTGGTTCTCACTCACTATTTTCTGGAATCTTTACAAGTTACAATAAAAAATACTACCGGATTTTCCTACCACGGGAAAAAGAAACGTATGGCGAGATTTAAAACGGTATAAAATTATATTTCAAATACAATGTCCAGTTTACGTAATAAAATATAAATGAGTTAATGACGAGATGAACAACGATAATAACTGAGAAAAAGAAGAGATAATACTTATGAAAGTTTTTAACTATATATTTAATAAGCGGATATTATGCCAATAAGTGATAAAGAAGGAATATTCTGGTAAAAACACGTTTTTCGAGTAAATTCGGATGATAATTACGCGTGTAAGCAAGTTTTAATACGTTGTGTAACGCCTGGATACCACCTTCACAACCTGTTTTAGCTAAGTACAATCCCTGTTTATAACCGTAATATATGTAAGTCAAACTCGCATGATATATACCCCTAAGTTGACAACTTCCTAGATATGGATAAAGAAGATAGCGTAATAGTATATTATATCGATCGTAAGTATAAGTAGCTCAAACGCTTAAAATATAGTCTTAGACTTTTGGATTGGAAGTTACAACCATATTATAGCCATCAAAGGCAGTATTACAGCGTACCCATTAGCCGTCAATATTATCGTAAAAATAATAATAGAACGAATGAAATCTATAGCAAGTCAGGTTATTAGTTAATTTGTTATCCTCCTTCTAAACATAATAATAAACAGGGAATATATTACAATTAATACCCTATTAATTTGGAGTGAAATAATTTTGATCATACCGAAAATGACGAAAATCAATAAACAATTCACGGCGGTAATACCTTTAAACAAATCACGTAATATAAAAACTTTACTCCTAGCACAACCTAATAAATAATCAACCACGTCTTCCTACACTTTTAGATTGGCGAGAACTCCAATCTTTTTCCTAAATAAACTCTTAACCTATTATATACCTTTAACATTCGCTATAGTTATACAAAACACGTGTTTCAAGGTATTATACCAGATACAGGAGCAATAAGATACTTAATAAGAGCTTATTCGCAATAAGTGGTATTATAAAACGAAGGCATTATCATTACGGAGATTAACAGTTAAAATTCCAATAAAGTTAAACTTGGTTTCAGAGTAGGCAAATAATCATTGTTATTAACAACAAAGATTGTTTAGATTATTATTATGTCAATTATGTTTTACATTTTAACGTATCCTTCTATTTTTCTTCTTCGCTTAAACGATATGAAAACCATCGGCTTCAACTTCGACATTAATACTGATAAATTGGTAAAAGACGGCTGATAGTTTACCAGCGCCTTTTGGTGGAGTTATTTGTAGTTTCGTTTTAAAAGTGGAAATGTAAAGATATTACACTTAACGGGGTTAGAAATACGTTAATTATACCAGCGTTTTAATTATCTCGTTATCGATAAGCTATACAAAATCCTCCAGACCACAGGGTACGAAAATACAGAATATTTGATTCTATAGGTTATGAAAAAACACTTCCACTATTGTCAAACATATTCTTAAGCTACACCAAGATTTAAATTTCTACTTAAAAAGATGAGTGTTTTATTGCAATATCATTATTAGCGTATTTCATCTAGAGAATTAGCTTATTTTTTTACGTTTTTAAATTCGTTACCTCTTTTCACGAATCTAATTTCGTAAAGTTCTTATCAGAAAAAGAGACGTGGAAAACGTTAAGGATATTGAGAATTAATACGTATTTGAATCAATCAAACGTTTTTATTCAGGATACCAGCACTAACTTTACAGTGATCAAATTTTGGGTAAACGCCAAGATAATAGAAATTTAATGAAAATAGGTACCTGTTAAGGCTTACTGGTGTATTGGGACGGTCGAAAGGATATACAAGCTATTCCGTAAAGCGTACGCTATTTTTACACTGATGATGAAGAGCTTTACACATTAGGCATCACGTTTTCAGATAGCGGTAAAGAGCTTGAATAATATTGCAGACCCTAATAGCCTAATTGTTGGTAGTTCTTTATCGTTGCAATGTAGTCGATTCGAATTACTATGGTCGAAGTAACTGGTGCTGCATTGATATTGTTGATTGAGATGTGTTGATTCTAAGTTTTGCAGACCTCTAGCCGGTTTATACACTAATTTGTATGGCCAAACGCTTTGGCCGGTGCCCTACTTTGAAGTGAGAACCTACTGCACTGCACATGCAGTACAGTCCTACAAACTACAGTCAATTTGCAGTACGTACAATTAACTTTACTGCAAGTAAAGTTGATTTGACTGTACTGCATTTGACTACTAATTTAATACTGCCGGCTTTTTGTTTTGTTCCTACACGCCAGCGTGGCTTGCTATTAATTAGTATTAACCTTTCAAATCCCTCGTCAATCTGTAAGTCAATGATAAGCTAGAAACCTGTTCATTCCGATTAATCTGTACTGAAATTAATCTTAATTACGGCCTTTTGTGTGTTATGACCCAAGCACGTTGGCGGGTCAGGAAACAGGCCAGCATGCAGCTGAGCTACCGAGAGCCTGAAGTCCAACACATCAGGTGGGGAACATCTCCCGGTGAGCCTCAGTGAGTATCGGTGAGCCTCTGTGAGTACCGGTGAGCCTCAGTGATCACCGGTGAGCCTCAGTGAGCACCGGTGAGCCTCAGTACTGAAGATGGTATGAAGGCCATAGGATATAAGGACACGGCCATCACCACATAGATAGTATTTCTTTCATAGCTCTTCAGTTGTCAATCAAAGTATTCAGTCTCAGTATATTCTGAATAGCCTCACGGCTTTTGATCATTACTTGCTCGGTTGCGATATTGTTCACTCAGTACCTCTGCTACCTTCTTGATGACATAAACCCTCTGACACCTTCTATATACTCACGGGTATTTAGTGTGATCATTACATTGTGACCCTTTTACTTTATTCCCTCAAGACCTCCGTTCCTTAACTTCCGTGTATAGATCTTTCGTTACAAACTTGTGTAAATTAGGTATACCACTAATTGCATACCTTTGGTTATTAGTTTAGCCTACTGCTATTTTCACCGTTTCTATTAATGTTATTACTCTGTCAGTCATTCAGTTTGTCAGGGTAACCCTGTTACTTCACGTTATGTGCCGGATGGTTTACGTAGCACTAGATTCGTATGATTAGCATATTGCTGTTTACAAGCTTTTCTAGAGTACTATTAGGTGTGACCATGGTAATAGTATTAACGAGCTTATCTTTTCCGTTAATTTACCTGAATTTATCAATTTTCTGGGCTTCGTATACCTTCTTTAAAGTTATTACGTTTATTGTTAGGCGTTTATTATTGCTCGTTTCCAGTTTTGACAGGTATTTGTAGAGGCTCTAGGAGTTATTATTTACTACTATAGGTATCGAAGGTAGATCTAGCTATTTTTTAATAATCCTTAATATGCTGTTAGTTACTATGCCGATGTTAAAGCTTATTATTAAGCCGTGAACTTTTGAAGTTAACATGATGCGGATTATACAATGATATTTAACGAATATTTAGTATATAAAGTTTCGATAATTGTAAATTATCTTTTAAATCTGTCCCTATTAACGAGTATTATTAGGAAGCCGATTTACGATGTGAGGTTAGTATTGTTGGCAAATAACCCGTCCATAAAGATTATTAGCTTCGCCCTTGCCAGATTTACCGAGACTATGTTTATTCCTCTTTTCAAATTGTTTATTTGTTACTAGATCGGCTTGTTTAACTTGTTCAAGTCCTCGTTTTATGGATTTTGTACCTTACCGTAATAGAAAAGTTGTACGATGCTTTCGGTTGGCATAGCGTGGCGATATAGGCCGTACGGGCCCTTTAGTTTATATATTTTTGTAATTTTTCCTCGTCAATCTTGTCGATGATCAATTGGCTTATGGCCTGCCTTTTTTCGCGTGGGCTAATAAAAGTGTCATCTTTGGCCATAATACTATAGATACGGATTGACTATTTATTAAAGTTCAATTTTATGCCCTTCGCTAACGTTTCAATTGATTTACTCTTTTAAAGGTTTCATTTTTTGATATTATGCTATTTTGCCTTTACAAACCCAACATTTTAAAGGACATATATATCGTTAATTTATGTAACTACGATTCCAAAGTTTTTGCCCTTTGTAATTAATTGGTAAAAGTTAAACATTAAAGTTTTTATAATTATCCTGTTTTTGGAGTATGCTTGGTAAGTTAAGAACTAGTGTATGCTTATCTCGGCTAGTCCGTATAAAGGCTTGATACAACGTATTATCGTAACGACCAGAAACTTATACCTTAGTTTTTTCATCTAGTTTTAGTAGTATAATCCGCTGAAAATCGGTGGTGGACTACGTGTACGTTTGCGTAATATTCCGGTTATTAAGTGTAAACTGACCTTATATACTAGTAGTTAAACTGGCAGCAATTACAACATTTAAACGCCAGTTGATTTTCTGGATTATAGGCGATTAAGTAAGATTTAGTCCTTACCTTTATTACCGTATCCTTAAACGATTAATCGTAACGTTTCTTACGGCCGTTTCGTGATTTTGCCTTTAACTTCGTGTATTATCCTTAACTGAAAGATAGTAACGTTTTGGATTTTGAATTGTATTAACAATATAGATTGTATAACTATTCGTAAAAGAAGGCCGTTAATTTTCATTTGGTAACTTTCTTTAAAAGGCTTGCTAGGTGTGTTAATAATGCCTTCGACACGTAGCTTAATGGTAAGTTTTCCGTTATACTTTTCTTTTTGAAATATCTGTCGTTATATATGCCTTATTAAGATTTTAATCCCTATTAACGTCCTTTCTTTTAGTGTATATCATCCTTTTAGGTGGTTTTACACGTCTTCAACGTTTTATTGGCTTGTTAACGACCAGCTCGAAAAGAATTTGTTGGCTAATTCGTTCGGTTCGGAGTTTATCGACGTCAGGATTTTTATTAAACTCTAGGAGTCGTTTATACGGCTTGATCTATGTGACTCGTAAAGTTACAGGACCTTTAGTAATTTTAAGCATTACTTTTAAATTGGTAATATTTAAGATTATATACTGCCTATTCCATTTACCTGACTCTCATTAAGTAAAAACTTTACTTTAAAGGGGTAGGGGTAGCACCTTTATTATTAATAGTCCGTTTTTGGTATTTAAAGTATTATTAAGCTGACAGTGTACCAATTCCCTACTTAGTTCTTTTAAGGCTTTTCTTTATATTGTAGTACGTTTTTAAGTACTTAACAAGGGTAGTGACTTCATTGTTATACGTAGGTAAATCCCAAATACCAACAAAGTTGGTACAAGTCCATTCGAGATAATAGTATCGTTAAGGATTTTTACCGCTATCTGAAGCCGTGTTTCTTGATTTTTAAAGCTTCTGATTTCCAGTATAGGGATATTGTTGGCCTTTCGTAAAAGGGCATATGTACTTTCGACCTTGAAAATACCCTAATAAACCTTAACGGAGACTTGTTTATATTAAATTCCCATCGACCTAGTATTAGCTTAAACCTTTATCGCAATTAAGTTGGTATCGGGGTTATAGATTAGTATGTTTAATGGCCTAAGGCTCTTGTTCATCCACAAAGCACGTAATATCTCCCATGTTTTGTTATCTGTAATAGCCTTAGGGAAATAGATTTCGTAAAAAGCTGTGGCGGAGTTTATAAGGTGTAATATTGGTTTGCCATTGAAGTCCAATACGTTTACAAAGACTTGAAAATTAAAGTTTTAATTTTTTTCTATGTAAAATTAAACTTTAAGGTAGTTTCGGAGTATATTTAACAGTAGTAATAAAGCCGTGCAATTACCTTTAATACTAGCAAATACACATTTTTATAGTTAGTTGTCTTTAAAACCCTATAAAGCCTGTTAGTCACCGGATAGTTACAGCTACAATATAACTAGCAAAGTTTTCTCTCCGTTATGTTTCATATTATTACCTTTAACCCTTAAAGATAAAACCAAAGATACCTTTATTTAAAGTTAAGTGGAAACCTTTTGCCGGTTTTGACTTATATTAACTTATAGTTTTAAACGTTCAAGTTAGCGTTCAGGTTCTTTCTATTTTTTCTGGCAAAAATGGCAAGAGGCAAGTGATTTTAAGATATGGAAAATAATAAGGCTAATAATTGTTTTAACCGTTGTTAATCCTAGTAAAAATGGTTTATTTCCTGGATTAAAGCTAACCTTAGCTTTGCTAGTATCCGCGTGGTCGAGTTTCGTAACAGTATTAATATCCCTTTATAACGCTAAGAATTATGAATAGCCTCTTATTACGTACCGTGCCGCCTCCGTATCCGGTACAATACTTTAAAAAACCTGTTTCGCTTAATGATTTTTAATAGTAAAGAGGTATATAGGGCTAGAGTTTTCATCGTTATTGTAATGATCACACCAAATACCCGTGAGTAAATAGAAGGTGTTAGGGGGCTTATGTTAGCAGTAAGGTATCAGAGGTAACAAAGGTGAAATATTAAGAAGATGTTTGTTCGTGCTATAGAATGATCACTAGCCGTTAGGCTATTCAGGTGTGTAGACTGAATACTTAGATTGACAACTGAAGAGCTATGAAGTAAATACTATCTATGTGGTGCTGACCGTGTCCTTATATCCTTTATCCTTCATACCATCTTCAGTACTGTCCTGGGTTGAATCATACTGGATCGCTTTGATCCTCTGTTCTCTGGATCATCTTGGATCGCTATGATCCTTCATGATCCATCGCGTGAATTTGCTTAGTCATCATGGCTGACATAAGAGATATTCCCCGCCTGATGTCTTAGATTTCAGGCTTCTCAGTGGCGCAGTTGCATACTGGCCCGTTTCCTGACCCAACCGCTGTCTGGGTCATGACAGTTATATCGGCGATAGGGGTCTTTACTTATAAAGCGGTATCAAAAGGCGTGGTCGACAAGTTATTACGTTGTTTCCGGGTTAGTATTAGTGTCAGTATCTTCATACTAACTGGTAGCTTTTGTCTTATTTTACTTTTTATTGATTTTATTACCTTCAATTTGTATAACTTGCTCGATGTAGTTCTAGTTAAAAGTAAAGGGGAATTGTATATAATATATTATTTTCTTTACTTTATTCTCGGCGGTAGTGTGAAGTGTTAACTATTAGCCCTGTTTACTATATACAGAGTATATTTTGACGTTTAAGATAAACTTGTTTGGCCGACTTAAAGACTTTGACAAAAAGAAATACCCTTTTTCCTAGGTAAAGTTTTGGGCCTTCGGTTAGCTATATTAGCTGGGCTTTTCGTACATTCGGTTGATGTAACACGCGTGGGAGGTTTTTTTTTTAGCGTTACTAAATTTAGGAGCATAAAGGTATATATTAATCGACATAGAAACTCAAATTGTTACGGTCGTTAAAGAGGAACATAATTGGCCCCAAAAAAACTTTGTAAGTGGCATCTAGGCATTGGAAGACGTTTTTGATCTCTTTATAACCCGTAATGGACTGCCGAACCTGCTAGCGTAGGGTGTCTTCCTTAGCTCCTTCGTTCCTTATTTTTATTGGCAAAGCATTAGCGTATTAAACATTTAATTAAAGAGGTCTATTTTACCTTCCGAATTTTTTTAGTAATACATGATATAGGATCTTTTGATAATGTTTCAATTGGTATGGTATTAAGTAAAATTAATATCGTATTCGAAATAAACCTTTAAGCTATCATAGATTTCACGAAAAGAAGAATAGTTCGTTAGGTACCGGAGGTAGTAATCCTCAGTTCAATTGTAGGGATATTAGCAAATAACGAGTGAAAACCTAGCAACTTAACTTTTATTTGGTGGTAGATATTAAAATACCGGCGTAATTTGACGTCGAGGAGATTATACGACTTACCGTTATACTTTCCTTTTTTCCCTATATCTTAATCAACGTATTGATTGCCGCGTAATCCGTATCCAATATAGAAGCATATCAAGAGGGAAGGGTAATATACTGGTCGTAGAAACCCTTTGAATCCCCTGATATAAAAGGCATTAATTTTGCTGGTACTGGTGGGCAGGATAATTACCCCTAGCGAAGTTTAAGGTGGAAGAACCAGTGATAGTACCCACAATAAGCCCAGGAATAAAGCTAGTCCTTCCTTAATTTGACTGCTAAAACTGAACGTACTAAGGGATTGAAGGGAAATGAGCTTAAAGGTTTCTATGAACTTAGTAATAATTCTTTTAATGTTAAGGGGTACATCAAGGTTCCTGTTGAATAAATTGGTAAACTTAAAGGATTTTAATCTATAGGTTAATTAATTATTTATGGTCAGTGGTATTATATCGTTAATCTTACATAAGAGGGTCAAAGGAACTTATCTAGGCTTATGTAAGTTCTTTCAAACGCATGTAGAGGCGTTAAAGTTTATTGTCGCTAGCAATACCATTTCTCTTAGCTTTGAAAAATCTACTATAGATTATCATCGGTGGTATAATGGTCAAGTACATTAATTAGTTTGCCCATTTTCCCTTTTTTTAATTGGAAGGTCGAGCCTTCAGTTAATGAGCTTAGTCTTTAACCTAAACTTAACATTTCTGTTTATTATCTTTCACATATTGAAGGTTTATTCAATAAAGTATTTTTGAGAGTTATCGTATGCCTATGAGCCTTGAACGGTTTTAATAGGATCCAAATTGAAAATGTAGGAACGGATAACGTTGGTAAGATACTCGACCGTGGGGTCTTCGTTAGGTTGAGTAAACCAGAGATCTTCGTCGTAGTATTTTTCGAAGGTAATTTCGAAGGCGATAATTACTTGTTTCCTGTTAGGGTTGGTAGCGGTATTAATTCCCGAACGTTTTAAAGATATATTGACGGATATTAAAGAGTGTAAAAAGGAGGAAAAAGTAGTATAAAGTGATAAGTTATAGGTTAACCGTCAAAATTAGTTTGTGTTTAAGGTTTTCGGATTTAATCGTTTTTACGATTTGTAATTTATAATATTAATAATTGTAATATGAGCCGTAATAGTATTAACTTAGCCGTTTGCTAATTTTACAACTTGTTAATCTTTAAAAAATTGAAGCGTTTAATCTGAACTCTTTTAAAAAGAATTAATAAAAACTTCTTAATGTTTTCAGTAGCGATACTATCGCTTACTTATAAACTGCTGCGAAAAAACGATACAGCCAATAAGCCTTTCCAATTTTCTGCCGCGAAAAATCGATACATCATATAGAAGCCCTTTACAAAAACTTTTCCTCTACCCTTAGCCGTCGTTTAACGTAGAGAGTAACCGGAAAGAAGCCTCTTCAGTAACTAAAACAGTTGTGCTTAACCTAATAAGCACTGATTAGTATTGGTAAGCCTTTATCGTTACAATGTAGTCGATTCGAATCACTTCAGTCAAAGTAACTGGTGCTACAATAATATTGTTGATTGAGATGTGTTAATTCTAAGTTTGGCAGACCGCTAACCAATCTCCACACTAATTTGTATAGCCAAACTCTTTGGCTTGTACTCCATTTTGAAGTGGGCACCTACTGCACTGCACTTGCAGTGCAGTTTCACAAACTACAGTCAATTTGCAATACAATCAACTTTATTTCAAGTAAAGTTGACTTTAATGTACTCCATTTGACTGCTATTCCAATACTAATATTATCATTATTGGTCTTTGAAACGCACCTACGATTGAAGAGTAAGTTCTCATTATTAATATGTACCTAAAAGAGAGTTATACTTTACGTCAAATAACTGAAGGAACTAAATGAGAAATCAGTACGAAGTTAAAATAATAAGGTCCTTAACACCCAAAACAGCCTTATAACAATCAATTTACTGGATTTTCCGTTTTAACGTGAATTCTTCGTATAATGGGAGCCGAGTAAACAGGATATTTTATTTGGATCTCGAGTATCGCTAACCTTAAATAATTTATCAAAACTGTTAACAGCTTCGCGTAATTTCGTATAACCTAGGTAAAATATAGCTAACGCTATTGATGATATGAAGAAAGACCCTTATATTAAATGAATAACTGAACTCGACTCTTTTACTCTCGTAGTTGACAAATTAATAAAATGTTACCGATACGTATGATTACCAAAGGGGTGCATCGTAAAGAACGAGAAATATATACCGCGCCGTATCTACAATATTACTTGGGTAAGCAGGGAAAGAAGATAATGAAAACCTAGTCGTTAAACTTCGAATATAAAACATTATCAAAACCTCCAGCTGACCTTTTGAATAAAATGATAGGATTAAAATTAACAGATTCCCAATTCAAAAAGAGGTACAATTCATGTCCAAAAACAACTTTAACCTCCAAAACTTAAATTTCATAACTTTAAGGTCCAGGATCATATACGAGTTTAGAATAAAACTACGGAGCGGCCGTACAATAAGTTACGTTTAATTGCTTAAGGATATAGTACTAAAGGTATAAATTGAATTTTTTCATAATCGCTGACGGTTTATAAAATAAGCTAACGTTTGGTAATCAATGATGTAATAAATTTTTTAATTAATACTGAACGGATATTTACCCCTAATAACCGTAATATAATGTAAAACTATACGTAACCAGAAACTGATTTACAGCGAATCGAATTATTAGAACTACTATAAGAATGACGTGGCAAGTACCATTCAAAAACAGTAATACAATGTATTAAGCTATTATACAGATTAGTTGAAACAAAAGTTGATTAACTCCTTAACTATTCATCGTTTTTCAAGTCAAGTTTATGTATAAAGTTTTTAATTTACGACGTGTATTTACTAGTAATGTAAAAGAAAAACGTCTGCTTAAGAAGTATACAAACAAACGACACCCTTGTTGTTAAGACTATTGTCGTTATTATATCGAAATAACAAAAGATTAAAGACTTGAAGTTTTGGAATTATAAACCGGTCGCAATTCTGGAAAATTTTAATCAACTGCAATTTGATAGATTGTTAGTCCGTATATTTAATGTTAATACTTACCTCAATTTTCGTCAAAAGGGCTACGGCGTTAACTTGGTTACAATTGAAAAACCCAATGTAGCTAGGGCATAACGGTACTTAAAACACTGCGCCCATAACAACTACATCGCTACCATATACGAGACGAAAGCCTTTTACAACTTACTAATTGCAATATAAATACAAAAACTAACGGACGAAAATTTTTAGCAGTTGGGTAAAATGTTGGAGTAATAAATGCAGAACTAAGACTAAGAACGTAATATAGTTTCGATCGACTTGTGAAAGAAAAAATTAATAATCTTTACAAACGATGCTTTTATAAACAATATTGACACATCGTAACAAATCGTATTTATAAAACCTCTAGTCAATAGAGATAAACAAAAATCTAGCTTAATATCGTCGAAACCCTAACTTATTAAAATTTTATCAAATACCAAAACATTATAAAAAACGTATTGACTTTTAAGGTTTTTAGTATAATAGCCAGCTTCGATATAGGTATAATATTGTGAAAAACACTCAACAGTGTTACTAAACAATTTAAAATTTTCTGTATCCCGTTAGTAATTTGTACTAACTCGAAAAGCCTGTTTAAGTGCCTTTTAAAGCTCGGAACCACTAACGAAAAACGCTTGATAATCGATATAGTAGGACTCCATAAATCACACAAAGATAGGGAAATTAAGGAGTTCCGATAGATTAATGGCAAGGATAATTCCATTAATATTATAACAAATACATCGTCAAATAAAGCCCTCAAAAGGTTTGTATATAGTAGGAGGCTAATTATACGAATCGGTGGATACGTTAATAAGCCATCTAGCTAGGTAAAGTCACTTATTAGAGAACAGTGACACCTTTCCAAACTAAAATATTACCAGAGAATGAAAACTAATTACCTTTTTAATTGGTACGATTAAGTTAAAAGTTTATACAAATATATAGCAAAATAATTCTTTATGGGAATCAATGAATTTGAAACTAAAACTCGTGGGGAAAATGTAATAAATTTAGTTGTGGAACTCATAGGGGTCTTGACAGTTGACGAGAGCGTAATTCAATAGTAAATAAAAAAGATTGTTCAACTATACTAACGTGCTCGAACAAAACAAAAAGTCGCCATTATTAGAATAATAGTAATTACAATGCAGTAAGTCAACTTTACTTATAGTAAAGTTGAATACACTGACTGCAAGTTGAGTGTATTGATTTGTAGTTCTACTGTATTGACTGCAAGTCAAGTACAGTATACGCGCACTTTACACTAGGGCACGGGCCAAGCAATTGGGCATACAATTTACTGCGCAATCTGGCTAGCTGTCTGCCAAACCTAGAACTATACATCAACCACTTTCAATATGGCACCAGTTATTTCGACTAATTAGAATAGACTACATGACAAGTATAAAGCCTTACCAATAATTTCATGCTTAAATAATTACTCAGCCATTGAAAAAACGTTAATTTATGGTTTCTAAACTGTCAGTAAGTGAACCTATATAGGTTGATAGCAGTAATAAGTAAGTTAACCTATGTGGGTTAATAAGAAATAATAAGAGAGTTAATATACATTGATGAAGGTGGTTATTGGCAATAGTAAATAAGTTAACCTACGTGGGTTAAGTAGCGGTGGTGGAGGGTCAACTTATGTTGGTTAAGGTAACTATCGAATTCATATACATAAACTAAAACAAAATAAGAAGTGGGGGTGGACGGATTCAGATGAATAATTCGTATGACGGGGCGAAAAAAATGTGTGTCATTACTGCTTAAAAAGGAGGATTTTCTTTAAGGGGTGCGGATTTTGGGAGGAAGACAAAGAGGGTGGATATGGGTATTGGAGTATATTAAGGTTAATGTCACAGGCTAATGCCTAAACAAATGGTTACTAAGGATTTAGCTCTAGCAGTTGCCATTATTTTACGATACTTTAGAGTCTTTTCGGGTTATACCTCCACACTTATCACGTAAACGGGCTACCCCTTTTTTTTATAATCCGTAACAGCTTCTTAATAGAGTTTCTTTCTCTTTCTATTCGTCAAAGATTATAGACAGTATCCGATTGCCTTTAGCGACAACTCTGGCTTAGTCCATTCACATTACAAACTAACTACTTATTTTATTACTTTAAACTTTTTATCTATTATCATTGGTATTGAGGACCTATTTAAGGTCCTTTTGTAGTTGATTGGTATACTGGAGGGAACTGCACCAATTTATGATCGAGAACTTCTTAAGAAATTTCGTTTCATTCACCTATTATACTATTTTGCCTTTGATTTTTTTGTGGTAGCGTTTCATAATACTAGAAGAATCTATATTACGTAAGTATATCAGGTTGAGGATATGGAGAATTTCATTTGGTTCTTGACCTGTAGTGAGCCCGAATTTCCAGCCTAGATAGTTCGGATGCTGAGTGAATAAAAGAAAGCCGTTCCTTTGACACTTCGTGAATTGAAATTAGAACTTTAAAATGAGAAACGTCTTTAGGAACGAATGGTGAATTTAATACTTTAAAAAATAACAAAGGAATAGCTTATGAACTGAGACTAGCAAATGAGTAAATTGATCAAGAATTGCCTTCCAGGCTGACAAATGGGTCATATAATACAGAATTATTGTGTAATGTATTCAAATTTACAACCTTCCTTGCGAATTGGAACATTTATTAGTGAAAATAAAGAAAAATCGGATGTGATTACAATTAATAATTGTAAGATTGACACTCGTTATCAGCAGCACCATAATTTTCTGGTGTTTCTTCCTAGTCCAATCCTGTTGGATATTCAATTTGATTGTTTTGCTCTATAAGACACTATACAGGACCCTTTATAGGAAGTTCTTGGCCAATCAAAAGCCGTATCTTACATAGGTCTTTCTGCGTTTAGATATCCTCTTTCAACGTTGAAGTATCCACTTTTAACGTGAAAGTCTCTACTTTTTCCGTTAGTTTCCTGAAACGACTAATTAAAAGCCGGACCAAAAGCGGGTAATGCCGCCATACAGGCTCTTCTTCTTACATCAAACCATTAAAACTTGACGTTAAACCTTATCTCTTCACATCTTCTTTCACATTACTATATTATTTTGAAGTTCATAAACTCCAGTTTCAAAACTCTGTAAAAGCTGATTCAGGCTTATCTTGCTATATTTTCAACGACAAGAAATAATTCTTTTAACTTGAAGTGCAAGGCAAGAACTACCCTGAATTACGAATAAGGTTTGCTATAATTCAACATACAGAATAAGGGATAATACATAGGTCAGTTGAATCTGATAAAAGTCATAATTATAATACTTTAAAATTTTACAATTATTCTATTATCTTAAGTTGATATAAACTTGATAAGAATATACAAGCTTTACAACTTTTGTATTAGAATTAAAAACTTATATTCGATTAAATTATTAATTAAAGAAACATTCTCTATGACAATAAGCAACGATATTATCATGCAAACTACACAACAATTCTATTGCTACTTTACCGCCAAAATTCCTTCAAAGTCTTTCGATACTTCCCTCTAGTATATCAGGTTTGATTACATCAGCCTAAAATTAGTTTAGGAATCTCTTCAATTATAAAACTTCTCCGAAATGGCATCAAAAAAACGTTTCGACCTTATTTATACTCCTTGTATATTTTTCAAAAACTCTTGATGGAGACTAAGCTTCTAATATAGAAGTTCGAAAAGAGGAAGATCTATCCGAACCCTTGACAGCTTTCTGGAATTAACTGCTAGCAAAAAAGATGAACGCTGTAGCCTGATATCTACCAAAGTTATATATAGCTTCAGGGTTTGTAAAATGACACTTATAGCACATAGATTGAGACTAAAAGTTATTGGTTGCATGTTAAACAAAATTATGAAACGTATTAAAGTGTATTATTAAACTTTTAATACACGACGAAGGCAACGAGCCTATTAACCATTGAATTAAAAAGATTGCTATAAACCTCGTATTTAACTTTGATTTTCATTTATCATACACTCTTGAAAATGGTATTTACGAACGCTTCAATAAAGTAATTTTGTAAAAGATTCAGACCGAAAGCATTGCCGAAAAAGTAAGATATCACTTATAGCTTTATCTATTTTAAACACCTATTTTTTTTACTAACTTGAAGGTTAACAATAGGATCAGAATCTAGTATACTATGCCATATAAGGGTCTTCATGATAAAGTAAAGTGATAAAGAAATTGGAACCCCAGTATTCAGTTTATTTTCACTCTCGGCTTTACCGTAACAATCTACATACCATTTTCAAAACGATTAAATTATCATAAGAATGATCTAATTAGAAAAAGTTGAATCATCTTTTCATAGCAGTTTTGTAATATTTCAATGCCTTGGCATATTTTCATAGTATACTTGTCAAACCGTTCAGGAAACTTGAACAAAAAAATTGTTAGCACTTCAAACCTAACAGTTTTTGAAAAATATTCACGGGAAGGTTTAATCAGTTATAATGAACGAAAAAAATACCAAAACTATCTACGTAAGTATCGTTTATGACACAATAATGGCAACTCGAAACTCTAAACCAAAAAAGGAATATACGCTAAACAACAAGAAAGACAGCAAATGAACTACCGGCAATTTTGTCAACAAATGACATTAAGGTCGACATAGTCCAGTTCTTGCTTTCAATTAGCAAGTAGAAGAAATAACTGACTATGAAGAAATCTTTGGAAAGCTTGGAAGATTAATACTAAAAAAAGGTACTATACAGTGAGATATAGAGCTTCCTATCTCTTAAGAATTTCAAGGCTATCAAAAAGGATAACAACCGCTGTCATCTAAACGAAAAAGAATTTACCAAGATTAAGACTAATTTCAAAAGTTAGATTGAAATTTTTATGGTTAGGATTGTTATACGAGGATTTAAGCAATGGTATGGTATTTACTACATTAAAAATTTTGCTGCTCCAGCAAACTCCTATATATAAAGGATTCTCATCATCCTCGCTACTTCCTATAGCAATTATATTAACCAAATCGAGTTCAATTCAGTTTTTCTAAAAAGGGAACTTGAATAATTGGTAAAAATGAAAATCCCGGAAACTAGTAACTTTTTTCTTCGAATTTCTCAAACAAAATAATATATGTTTTAATCCTATAGTGAACAAAGTCTTTTCACTCCTCTCTATTTTATACGAGTTTAAATAAACTTAAAGATGATGGTTAAAAGGGGTAGGGGTAGTATTTAATGCCATTAAATTCAAAAGGTTCAATTTTAATAACGTGGTAATTTTAACTATCGCTATCAACTTAATATGTATAGTTATATTTACGATTTCATTATGATAGGTTCTAATACGAAGAAAAGAAAAATCTTTAAGATAGATGTTGGAAATCACTTTAAGTACAATCACCTGAGATAGACTAAGCACTTTTTAGGGGTACATATCTTAATAAATAGGGACATGTATATAACTAGCTAAAATTAAAATATGTATATGCAAAATGTTTTAGAATTTGTATAAAATAATGAAGAAGAGAGCAAGCCTACTTCTCTATCGCCATTGAATCACTCACCAATTCTATACCCTTTTAAAATCAGGATAATATATCACAAAAAAAACAGTATTAGTTAGATGTTAGGACTCTTAGCTATGCAATATGCTGAATTACGCTGGATATCACCTTTATTATATCAATAACTTCACGTTTTGGCTACAATCCTTTACATAAAAAACTACACTTGTTAATTACGCCTTGAAATACTTCAGAAAATATAAGAATTATAGGCTTTGAATAAGTGAGAAAAAACATTTAATATCACCGCACTATAACGCCACCAACCTTAGTTAAAATCATCATGAAAATTCCCACAAACTTCAAATCAACGGTTGGTCCAATATCGACTAAAATGGAGATAAAGCCACTGGAAAGTCTACTCATGTATACAAAATTCAAATCGTCAATAATACGGTCAACTGGATATCTAAGCTAGTATCCAAAATATTTCTCTATTCTACGAATGCTGAATCTGTGGCCGTAATAAGGTTAACTCAAAACACGCTTTAGATAAGAAACTTGTTTATAAAGCTACGTATTCTTATCATAATTACTATATACTATGATAATAAGCGACTTATTGATTTTTTTTCGGAACTCAGAGTATTACCATGCACTTAATATACCCCTATGAAAGAACACTTTGTAAGGGATAAAGTAGAGCGTGGTATTGTATGAATAGAATGGGATTTTACAAATAAACAACTAGCTGATAGGTTAAAAAACTCATTATCAATGGCCAAATACAATTGAATAATAAAAAGGTTGAATTTAATTAAGCTAACTTGAGTTCAGTTTGATAGTTTATAAATCTTCATGCTCCAGGTGACTTTATGGTATTACGGTTATTAAATAGTAGAATAGTTATTACTACAAACATTAGCATAGTGACAAAGACTATTGTAATGGTTATTGGTTCAAAACGAATCACAAAAATCTTCTTGATTTTTATATCTACCAACTTTTCAACTCTATACTATGCTTCGTGTACCTATAACTCTATCCTTTGTTCAATTTTAATTTTATTCTTTTTTTTTTTCCGGAAAAGCCTGTATTTCTTGAGGGTGTATGTTGAAATTCTAACGGGTACAGTCTCTCAACAACAGGGATAGTCATTACTTGGTACAAAAATTAGTACTGAATACGTCTCAGCATCAAAGATGAGGAAAACACTGGAAATTAGGATATTTTTAAGGGCACTAGTACTTACTAGTACAACAAACTAGTACTAACTAATATTGAGGATCAACATGGAGATGTTGCTTCGCACTAGTATTTACTAGTACAGAGCCTTGACCTTGATTATCGAGATCTCTATAAGGATTTACTTGATCATATATCAAGAAGTTCTCCATATATATTATAGTACATCTGGATCTACAAGCCTACATAATATCTTTTTGTGTAGTAACTTCAACAGGTTTACAGTATAGGTCCCTAACATTCATTAACAGGGTTGTCCGTGCACTAATGCCAAGAAAGTTGATGTCGGGTAGAAGATGAGAAAAGAGTATATAACAAATATTATGTCATGTCTTAAATAAAGATTCTATGGTCGCAAAAAATCTATTCTTAGTTCAAAATTAACCAGTTTTAATATTTAATTACACATTTGAATAATTTAGTCGCTGAAATAGTTAGAAATGTTTTAAAAATCTTATGTATTTCGATGAGTTCTCTTAGGATTTCAGTTGAGTATAAATTCGCCGACTAGGTTTATTAGGTAGTTTTTCTTTCAGTCGATATCAATGTCTTTGAACCAGAGATTTTCATTCTAATACTTAACATAAAAAGATATCCAAATCTTCTATTAATATTTATTTTTGAGTCTTCTGGTACCATTTAACGTTTTAGTTTAAAAGTTAACGCTTCTTTAAGTATGAAATTATTCAATTTAGATGTACGAGTTTAACGACTTGGGAAAAAGAACTTAATGGCTTAGAAAAAAAGACTTACGGATTTGAGAGCGATGTAAAATAACTGTTGAGTACAACTTAACGATTCTTGAAGTTTACACTTAAAGTAGCGACCTTAACATATTTACCATAGTAATGAATTAACGATCTTGTAATTCAAGAGAGGTAAGATTAGTTCAACAGGTAAGGTTTAAGGTTATTTGTTGCTAAATTCAGTGTTCATTGTTATAGTGGTCTTGGATTTTACGATTTGTAGCTGTAGTAGCGATTTTGATATTTGCCAACTATAGAGATATTGGCAACTTTATGATAGCTTTTTGGACGATTGTGAACTTTGACGGTCAATTTCAACATTCGGTTTCAAAAAATATTCAATGAAGATTTTTTTTTTTTTTTTAATAGCACTACCGTCGCCACCTCGAGTGAGTCGAAAAAACCTCTGCAATCTCAAGATCTTCCCTACCTATTGTCGTGGAAACCACCGCAATTTATAGGGGCCTTTCGCATGAACCTTTCCTCTAACTTACAATACGATATAAAACGTAACCTAAACGTAACTTATTCTTCTAACTAGCTTATTTATGCTTAATCTTTTAAGCACTTATCAGTATTAATAGGTCTTTAGATATTGCAACGTTACCGATTTGAGTCGGTCGAAATAATAGTAATATTGCGTGGTCAATTGGCGTATGTATTATTTTAAGTTTCGTAGACGGCTAACTAGTCTGCATACTGATTTTTATGGCCAATTGCTTGGCCCGTGCCCTAGTCTGAATTGTGCACTCCTCAGTCGGTTGACTTGCAGTCAGTATGGTCAATTTGGTTGTACTACAATTGACTTTACTGCACTGCACTTGAAACCGCAATGCACTTGAATGCGATTCCAACACTTTTTAACGTTATGTAAAGAAGTGCCTTCTGATTCGTGAAGCTTTTAATCTTGATCATAAGGATGTTAAACGCTTTATGGAGTAACGTATACACCCTTTTAACATTACCAATGTTTTAATAGGCTTTAATAGATATATCTTCACATTAAATCCGTATTATTCTGGTATGAACGTTGAGCTTCTTCGTCGCGAAGTTGATGTTAACATGGACGATAACATTTGGTGGCCCCATGTACGGATCAATTCTGTTGAAGATGTTATACAAGAAGACATTGTATAAGCTTATAGATTCTGGAATACCTAGAATCTACTTGGAGAATCTTTTGATATATAGTCAAGACAATTCTCATAGTTATCGATCATCATGATCGTGACCTCTTTCTCGTAAGTACTAGTATACGCAGCTAAAACTAGCTGTCATCCTCATCTCAATCCTCCTATACCTTTGAGTATACTGCTCCCTGATGTTCCGGTGGAAATCCTCATCTCCGGCATATTCCTCATCTCTGAAGTATTCCTCATTTATGGTATGAGTTCCTGTGTGTAGACAACACATTATTTATTTTAAACACCACCCAAGAAATACTACGTACATAATTTTGATAATGAAGAATGAGAAATATGATGAAATAACAGTGTAAGAGTAGAAAAATACATAATATCAAGTTATAGGGTGCGTAAATGCAAAAAGGAAAAAGACTTGCATAATCAGACTTCCACCGATTTCTTTTAACAATTGTCTTTCATTCATAGTTTCAAAATTAACAACAAGTTCTACCAAACCATACTATACAAACAATACCACCAGCAACTTGAAACACCAAGGAATATAAACGATTGTTCGCCAACATAATCCAATTCAACTCATTCAAATTTTGTATTGTTCAATGTACTTCATTCTCAACAATAATTTGTGAAGCTATTCAATTATTTCTTTGCAAAAGTCCACTGAGTTTAAATTGTAGTACATTCCACTTCATCTCTTAGAATGTTCTCTTCAAGAGAAATATCCTATGTACGTTAGAAATATTCGGTATTCTTGAACAATATAATTAAACCCTATGATTATAAAAAAACTATCATGATAATAGGTATACGGATTTCCGTAAACAGATTCCTTATCCAAAGGATGTTTCGAATGACTGTCGTAACAACCAAATATTCAGTATCTATAATAGAAAAGCATACTGTAAATACTCGCTTTGAAATCCAGTTAACCGTGCTGTTAACGATTATAAGTTTTTGTAGACCGCTAGCTGATCTACACACTACTTTGTATGCACAATTTCTTGGCCTGTGACCCACATTGAATTGAGCACTCTACTGCAATTGACTTGCAGCAGTATAGTAAACTTTGACTGCATTTCATTTGCATGATATTACAACATTGTTGGTAGGTCTTCATCGTTGCAACGTATTTGATTCGAATCACTGTGGTTGAAGTAACTTGTGCTGCATTGAAATTGGTTTATGAGTTGTAAGTTCTAAGTTTGGCAGACCGCTAGCCGGTCTGCACACTAATCTATATGAACAAATGCTTTAGCCAGTGCCCCACTTCAAAGTGGGCACCTACTACACTAAACTTACAGTCAATCCCACAAACCACAGTCAATTTTCAATCAATACAATCAACTGACTGTAAATATAGTTAACTTAACCGTATTGCATTTAACTGTTATTCCAACATTGGCAGCTTTTTGTTTTATGCTTACACGTCCGCGTGACCGGTTACTAATTAGTGGTAACCTCTAAAATCCCTCCTCAATCCACAACCCAAATCCCTGTCAATTCCTGTTAATTTACACTAAAACTGGTATCAATTACGGCCCTTTTCCCCACATCTCCGAACCCTTCATTCCTCAACTCCCGTATACAAGTCTTTCGCCACAGACTTACGCATATTACGCATTCAACCAATACGTATATTTTACCAGTAATTTTACCTATTACCACCGTTACCATTACCCTAACAGTCTTCAAGTTTACCAAAGCATTCCTATTCCCTCATATTATGTGCCGGAAGATCCATATAAGCCTTTGGTTTATACGGTTAACGAATTGCTAACCACAGTTTTTTTTTAAGGCGCTATTAAACGTAACCTTAATTAAAGCATTAATGGGAATATCTTAACCGTTAATATATCAGAACTTATTTATTCTCAGGGCTTCATATACCTCCCTTAAAATTATTACGTTTCGTATTAGAATTTTTCATTGGTTGTACCCAATTATAATAAACACTCATAAAAGCTCTAGGAATTAATATCCATAATAACAGGTATCGAAGGTAATCCTAACTATTTGATAATATTTTTTAACGTACTGTTGATCACTATACCAATATTAAAGCTAGATATTACATCATGAAGCTTTCAAATTAACAAGCTTCGTGTTATACGTTTATCCATAACAACTATCCAATATACAAGATTTCCGGTAATTGTAAGCTACATATTACACTTTCTTTTTCTAATGAATATTATAAGAAACCTCATTCGCGATAAAAGGTTAATATTATTCGTAAAAAACCATTCATAAGAATCATTAACTTCGCTATCATCAATTCTATCAAAACTGTATTAATATGTTTTTTAAAAGAATTCATTTTTTATTAAATTATTTAATTGAACCTATCCAAATCCTTTTTTTATGAATCATATATTTTTGTTATAGTCCAACCTACGATTGTAAGCCAAATAGGTGCCACATGGAGTTTACTACTGAGGTATAAGCGGAAAACTAGAAGAGGCTACAATGGTCCTTCATGTAGAACTTAAAGATAAGGTCAGTGCACAACCCATTACGTGCCCTCGCATATGCTATATACGAACCGCGCCCGGACCGGGCCCGGGCTAGATATTATATATCCCGTTACATATTTAGTTACGTAACCTATAGAGTTAATAGCCAATAGCCTAAGTTTATAATATGACCCCCTTCTTATTCACAGTCGTAAGGGCTGCGGTATCCCGTTGGCTAAACGTAGAGCGTAGGCTGTACTCGCCTTATACGCGGATTGGGCGCGAGTTGAGTACGAGCTTATAACATACCTTTTAACGTATTGTATAACGTATCAACCGGGTTAACCTTAAGCTGCTGACGCCGTATAACGCGCCCTCTTAATGTACTGTATAACGTATAAGCCGGTTTAACCTTAGGCTATCGATGCCGTATATCGCACCCCTTAACGTGTTATATAACGTATCGGCCGGTTTAACCCCGGGCCTATAGCGCCATATAACGCGCCCCTTGATATGCTATAAAATTTTTATCCTTTACTGCTTTCGGTCCAACTATACATATAAATACGGCATTTACCGTAACTTATAAAACCTTTTTCCTTTTTTTCCCTACTTCGCTAATCCCCCTCTTATATTACCTATTTATACCACGACTTTTATAATAACGTTACTCATAATAATTTTCGTTCGATTTTTGTCCTAACCTTATTCATCCGTTCATGTTTTATATCTCATGAATTTCTTCTTGTCCATATAGTTAACATTTATAACGACTTAACCTATATTATATTATTATCAATACCCTGACTTCTAATAATTAACCTTTTGATAAAGTATTTCGTCTTTTTATACTGAAATACCTGACCTTGAATTGTATTTTAGAACCCTTTCGCGCTATAAACGACCTTTTTATACTTCTAGATAACGAGAACAAAGACAAAATTCCCCTATTATAAGTCAAATATATTTATATAGTTTATATTTTTTTTTTTTTTTTCAATTTTTCAGTACTCCTCTTTTGTATTTGCATTTATTACGCTTAAAGATATCGAATTTACCGAAAGGTATCTAGTAAAGTAAGCTTAAAATTTAATATGGTAAAATCACCGACCGTAAACTAATCACTTGATATAATATATGTAGAAAAGAAATATATTCATAATATCGTTTAACTTACGCGTACTGTTAGAGCAATTAGTCATAAATTTCGAAAACGGTAACCATATTTTAACCGTCGCCTGTGAGTAGTAAGAAGATATCCCAAGTTATAAACCCGTTTTTACCTTCGAGTTTTCCGAATTAGTTAATTAATTTATTCGGTTTCGCGATATCGCCTAAATTTGGGGCGTTCCTATCTTACTGGCAATGTATATTTCTATATCTTTAGCTGTACGTCTTTATTGTCCTTTCCTTCTAGAACCGTCATCTTTTAGAACTTCCCCATTGTAATTAACCGCTTCGTCTATTTATCGCAACTGAACTTCTATAACCAACCGTCTATTGAAACAAAATATTTTTACTCTGATACCTTGAAATACCCATCGTATATATTTTCGTAAATTTAGCCAGAGTAATTCAGAAAATATCATTTCTTAAGTTATGTCTTTTATAATCAAAAAAGTGACGGTTTTCAAAATTTAGCGAGCAAAGTTTAAATTCTAACCATAAAAGCCCTTTATTCTCCGTATTCTATTTACCAACCTTCATTTAAAGAGGGATAACTGAGCCGATAGCAAAAGTATTAACAATCATACCTGTATCAACCGCATTATTTGAGTATAACTACATATATTACAGTTTTTTATATCCTGTTTAAAAGTTTGGTTTTTCCGCCCCTCTCTGCGTCATCCGCCGTTATCGGCTTTATCCAGTATTTTCCCCATTCAACGTTACCCTTTATTGTTAGTTTTACTTAGTATCTAACCCTCCTCTTATTAACCACCCTCCTCGGTACTATCTAATACCCGCCCTATTTTACGTCTTCCGACTTTATTAACTTTTTCTAATATCTGAGGCCAGTCGTAATAGGGTTTCTAATGTTAATAACGCTATGATTAGAAGTCGTCATATGAAAATAAAAAAATTGATAAGTGGAACTTAATAATTCGTAATGAAAATCTCCTCGCGATCGAATACTTATCCAAGGAAACCGGGTAATCTATACACGGCTTTGAATGCCGTATTGAACTATAATAATAATAGATATTCTCTTTTTCATTGATATTATACTCTTATCAAATTAAATTCGATTTGACCAAAGTAAATTACTTAGAACGTATTCAATACCAGCGTCGAAATACCAAGCTATTATGAAGCTGAGCGTCCCTCTATTTCGCCCCGAATTTGTTTAGGGTCGCCGTATATTAGAAATTTCTTAATTACTTCTCTTTCATCCTATTATAACCCTTTAAATTAATTCATATATAACGGATATTCGCCTCGCCCCTTATTCGTAACCAAAATATCCTAAATTTAAATTCCTCGTATATAACCTTTTATATATCATTGATTTTAAAAACTAATCTTAGGTGAGTACGAGATAAATACTAAAAAGAAATAGGGTTCGTACCTATACATTTTACTAAATTTAAATGAAATACAAGGTATTTTCCAAAAATATTTATAACTATATTTAACGGGTTAAAAACTTCAACGACTTAGTATTAATTATATGGTTAATTGTATTTTTTACCCGGACGATCGATTTTAATATTACGTAAGTTAAATGAAATTTAGTACTGTACTTTATACCATTTTGCCAAACGTCGTCGATGGGTCGTATTCATTTTTATTCATTATTAAATATATGTTATCACCGCTTAAGCTAACTTCGTACCCTCGTATGAGTAAATTAAAAACACGGGGGCTTGTCTTAACGGATTAGTAGATAATTCCATATCTCTTTTAAACTTAAGGATAAAACATGTCTCGTATTCATTAACCATTTATTTTATATTAAACCCGGTAACCGTCGTCATTCTATTCTTTAATATAAATCAATAAACGTGAAAATATAATACCTAATTATATTATGAAATGGCAACGACGATCCTTAGGTATTTTCAAATGTTTTAATTTATTCGTTTGTTACCGTTATCTGGTTAGAAGTAATACGCCATCGATAAAATTTATTTGCCTTTTGTGAAAAAATATACAGTCTTTTAGAATATATTTACGTAATTCGAGTCGCGATGGTTAACACTAAAAGCCGAAAATTGATTAAATCATCATAATATATTCTAAAACCGTTTCGTATACGCTTCGGTGATTATAAATTATATATACTCGAGTTCAGTTAATTTAAATAAACGGTTTATAAACATGAACAAATACTGAAGGCCGCCGTCAATAACTAGTAGATTAATTATAAGGTTAGTGTAAATACTAAGCTATTAATAATTCAAGATATGAAAAGTGTGAAGAAAACTTTATTATAAGGTATAACTAGACTTTATACCATTGTATTACATATATATTTGGTATAAGTTTCTAATATTTACGACTATCCCTTTTTCATAGTCATTTTATTAAAGGATTTGAAATTAAATATTGTACTCTAATAATCAAGTCGTGGGTTTATTATACCATTTTCGGTGTTAATATTTTCCGGTTTAATAGTTATAATCGGTTACAATAACGTAACGTACTTTTCGAGTCGATTTTCTAATCCGTAATTTTTACCAAATATCCTATTTTAACCATAAAATGTTTAACGTTTTCGGTAACTGTTAATTAACCAATTACATATAAAGGGTCGTTCGTTACTTTTTAATTTTTTAATTTCGTAAGAATGTTCGACTCGAAGGTAAGGTAATCGTTCGACGTTATCCAATTTAACGGATTTAACGTGGACCGAAAACGCGGCAGTGATATAACAGCCGATGCCTAGGTATCACTCAACGTTATTATCGGGCCAGACTTGGGACGATCCCGTTAACGCCGACGCCCCGGAATACTCCGGATTTTATTCGAAGTATATATCATCGCTATTTGGAAACCAGACTTTGGTTTTATTAAATTTATCCGTATAATCCGTCGTAATATACATTTTGATAATATATGAGTTCATTATTACTATATTTAATATGTAAATAGAAAAACGCTGAAAGACTTGCACGCGACGCTTCCGAACTTCGGGCTTTCTTTATAATTTGAGGATTAATATTTCCGGGCTGGCGCCTTAAGTTGCAGGCCGGCAACATAAGTTATATTTGAAAAATGAAAAAGCTTCGGCTTATTAAGTTAAACGTTTCGAAGTAAAACACAATGAAAAAAATACTCTAATCCCTTATAATCCGTCAAAATCGTAAATAGAATACGAACGTTATGTAATTCCGAAATCTACGCTTTTAAACAGGATACCACCGCAAAAACCTCTGTGTCGTAAATAGTATAATTACGTTTTGTATTCGTTGATTATACGGAATAATATGTTATTAGTTGTAAAATGTTATTCTCGTTCTTTTACAATTAGTACTATCGTAATATGATTTCAGAATGATCAACCATCGGCTAAATCAGATAAATTACTAATAAAGTCACGATAAACGTTAGTAAAATTCAAAAAAACTTCGAACTTTTCAAATAATGCGTAAAAACTCATATTTGTGTATTACCCGGACTTTTTCGGGGTTATCACCGATACTTACGCTGACCGTTACAATAAAGCCAAGCTATTATACCACCTTAATTACGAAATGATACTTTTCTAAGTCCAAATTTGATCAAGTATCGTAAAAGCGTCCTAAAACTATGCGAACTTTCGTTATATAATCATGTGAAATACCGATTTTTTTTTTTTTGAAAGGATATTGAAATAAGTTAAAATAAAATTATTGTAAATATTCCTTATTATACAATTAATATAACGTGAAAAAATCTCCGACGATTCCGTTCATTTTAAAAATGTAATGAATCATTTAATTTATCCAAAATATATGGGAAAAGTTGTTAGCCTTTCTTTATCCAGGTATAACCTGGATATAGTAAGAAGCCGTTTGAATATTTAACTTTATAAATTACGTCGACTTCAATAATACGCGTAGGGTTTTTTAAATTAAAAATCAAGATGAACGATTTTACTTCAAAATTTCATTTCAAACCCGGGAATTGATATAAAACCGTTACCCCCCCCCCTTTAACTAGAAATTAGTAATACTAGCAAATTGGTTTATAAGAAACCAAAACGAATCTAACCCTTATTCATTGACTTCGTAACTTAACGTTTAAATTCATAAAATTAATTCTTTGACATCAAATGTAATGGTTACTGTAATCTTTTTGGTAAAGATTTATCTTTATTCAGTTTCATATGAATATAGTAGCCGAATTTTCTTTATATAAGGGTAAGGCTATTACCTTTCCCTTATCGAATAAGTCATGAAACTTTACCAATTTGGGTAAAAGATGTAATCAATTTTCCTCCTTTTTCATGATAATCGACGCTGTCGACTATGAAATACGCGTTATTTTAAAAAAGCTTAGAAAAAATCCTGATGATGAATAATCTCCTATACGTTATATTATTTATTGAAATTAGGTTACCAAATTAATCAAAACCTATTTTATAACGCCTAGTATTTCTTTTGAGTTAGAACGTATTATTATTATATCAATAATTAATTCTTTTCATTTATAAATTACCCAACAACTACCGTTAACATTGAATTTTATTTATTAATATAGTATGGAAAGTATTCCAAAAATCATATCACCCATTATTCTGGAAATAATATTTATTAATATTTTGTTCAATAATTTATCAATATTTATAAGAAACTTGACTACTTGGGTAACATACGGATTTAGCCATTACTTTTATATCATACTTAAATTTCGAAGATCTTATAGTCCGACATACGATGGTAAGCTAAGTAGGTACCAAATGTGATTTACTATTGAGTTGCGGAGGAAGACTAGAAGAGGCTACCGTGGCCTAACGAGCAGGACTCTTGGGCAGGGCTAATACCTAGCCCGTCACGTACCTTTACACATATCGTGTACAGATCGTATCTTATCCGTTTACGGACCGTATCTAGCTTGTACCCGGACCGTTCCCGGTCTATACCTGGACTGTACCCAGCCTGTACCCGGACTATACCCTATCCGCGCCTGAGCCGTGCCTAGGCCGGGTGTTGCCCAACCCGTTACGTATACAGTTACGTAACCTATAGTCTTAATAACTAACGGTTTAAGTTTATAACATACCCCCTTTTACACGGATATTATAATGGTTACAGCGTTTCTTTAAATAAATACCGGACGCGAGCCGTGTCCATTTAATACGCGAGTTGAGCGTAAGCCGGGAATAATACATTTAATATATCGTATAACGCTTCGGACAGCTTACCTTAAGTCGCCGACACCATATAACGTACCCGTTAACACTTCGTATAATGTATTTTCCGTACTATCGGTGTTATATAACGTACTTTTTAACGCATCGTATAATACAGCCCTTTTACCGCTGATATCGTATAACGAGTTATATAAAGCTACGTTTTTACCTTTGATACCGTGTAACGCACGCCGTATAATACGTAACCCTTATTAAATCCAGTTCGTTAATCCTTATAAATATGAACGCCTCCCGTAATCTTTAAAACTTCCTTTTTTTCCCTTTTACATTATCGCCCTTTTTCGTTAACTAACCCCTTTTATAACCCTTTTAATTTTCCTTTTCAAACTTATTATTATAAACGATGTGTATAATGGTTTTGACTTAGATTACGTTATCGTTGCCGCCTTTAAAGGGGATAACGAGCCTCCCTGTAAAGTATTTTACTTTATTATATTCCAATACCTTGTTATTAACTGCTTATTATAACTCATTTACGTCATAAGAATTCCACGTCTTTGAAAAAAGTAAAAATAAAAATGAACTTTTTTGTTATAAGTTAAAGACGCTTATATATTATTTATTAATCGCGTTTTAAACTCCAACGTTCCTTTATCTTACGTCTGAGTTTATTGGGTGTAAAGGTATCTCGTATATTGGAAGGTTTATAATAAGGCAAACTTATAAATAAACCTTCTAAGAAACCAAGCCACTAATTACCTTCTTTTTGTAGTATATTTAAAAGATAAATTTATTTACGACCTTACCCGGTTTATGTATTTTTTTAGGTTAATAAATTGTTACGATAAAGGATAAGGGTTATATTTTATCCTTTAAGCGTAAACGTTAAGGAAATGTTTTAGGTTATCGTCACGTCTTTACTCCCGTTTTCTTTAAGTTAGTTAATTAGCTTACCTGGCTTTATAATATTAATCGGGCGTAGGGAGTTCCTATTATTCCAGCCGTACAGGTCATTACCCCTTTAATTATACATTTACGTTGCCTTTTTCCTTTCGGGTTCGTTTTTACGCAAGATCCTTTCGTCGCTTTTTACTATGTCACTTGTTTATAAAAATAGGACGTTTTCGGCCGACCGGGTTTTAATAAGTAAAGTTTTCGCCCCGGCCACTTTTGAATACCGCTGTATACCCTTTCGTAATTTTAATTTAAAAGGCCAAATTAATATAACAACTTAGGTTATATCTTTAAAAGCTAATATAGGTTAGATCTTTAAAAGGTTACGAACGACGTTTAAGGTTTAATTATACGATCCCCGATTTTACCCATATCCCATTTATTAACCTTAAATAAAAGTGAATTAATAGGGCTGATTACGAACGGGCGTAATATCGTATCCGGGCCGAATGCGTTACCTAGGTCTAAACTAACGTGTTATAATTTTTAATAACCTGTTTAAAAGGTTACTTCTCCCGCCCCGCCCTTCTCTTTATTCCTCGTTAGTCTTTATCGTCGGCTTCCTTTAATATTCGTCCTTTTTAACGCTATTTTTTATCATCGGCCTTCCTTAACATTCGTTCCTTTTCGAAGTGAATTTTCGCTAAGTTATAGTAAAAGTCGTCTTACGGTCGGATATATATCCTAAATAATCGGGTAAAGTTTACCCTACTTTACCTATTATATTATAACCTCCTTTAATAATAAATACCCCGTTTTATTCATGAGTAAAGTATTATTCTAGGGGTATAATCGATTCTTCCCGCGTTTATTATTCAATATAAACTTGATGTCGACGTCGAAATACCGGGTTATAATAAACCTGAGTATCTCCCTATTTCAATTTAAATTTATTTAGGGTTATAATATATTCATATTTCTTTAGTAATTTCCACTTCAACTTATTATAACGCTTCTACTTAATTAACACCTAGCGACTCCTGACCTTCACAGTTTTTATCGCAAAGATATCTTATATTTAAATTTCACGTATTTACCATTTTTATATCGCTAACTACTAAATCAATTCCAGGAAAATATCAGGTAATATTTATAAAAAGAAGGGTCAGGAAGTCGTTTGTTAGATTAAGTCAATAAAAAATACTAGATATTTACTAAGAATATTTAACATAATATTAAACGGGTTCAGAATACCGATTACCCGATATTAGTTATTGATTTAGTCGAGTTTTTAATTGGGGCGGTTAATTTTAATGTTATGTAAGTTTCGCTAAACCTAATCCCCCACTTTGTTTCGTTTTGCTGGACATCGTTTGTAATTTGCCGCCGGTTTTATTTGCTATTGGATATAAACCATTACCGTCTAGGCTAATTCCTTCCCTTCCCGTAAATAGGTTAAAAACGTAATAATTTATCCCGTCGGATTAGGTCACGATTTTATATCTCTGTTTACCTTTGAAATAGGGAATATTTTGTATTTATTCATTAAACGGTTCGTATTGAATCAAGTAATCGTTAACTCCCGATTATTCAATGTAAATTGATAAGCGAGTAAATATGAAACCTAATCGTATTACGAAAAGGTGAAAACGATACGTAAATACTTTTAAAACTTCTAGTTTATTTGTTTAATACTATTATCGATTTATAGGTGGTACGGTGTAAATAAAAGTTTTTTAACTTTTGTTAGGGAATGAAAGGTCTTTCGAAATACACCTATTTAGTTTAAACTACATTTATTCAAGATGAAAGCTAGAAACCTATAAAATCTCCATTATACATTCCGAAAGCATTTTAAGTACATATCGGTAATTATAAACTATATAACTTTTAATTAAATAAAATTAAAAAGGCTATCCTTAATAACCAATAAATATCGAAGGCCGCTATGATTAGCTAGCAGTTCGATTATGAAATCGACCGAAATATACGCCTAATACCATTCAGAAATAAAAAAAAGTTTAAAAAAGGCCTTACTGTAAAGTACAACGAGGTTTCATTCCGTTATATTACGTATATATTCGATATAAACGTCGAATATTTACGATCATCGCCTTTCAGTAGTAATCCCGTTTAAAACGCGAAATAATTTTTTTTTATCCGAATAACCTATAATAGGTAAGTCGTAAGTTTGTTACAAAATCTTCATTATTAATAGTTCCTAACTCAATAATTATAAACGATTACGGTAACGTGATGTAACTCGCGGGTTGATCGCGTAATTTATAATTTATACTAATTATTTTACTTTAGGTAAAAAGCGTTTAACGTCTTCGAAAACCGTTCAAAGGCTAACCTTATATAGCGGGTCGTTCGCTATTTTTTGGTTTTATAATTTCGTTAACGTACCCAAGCCGAAAATAAAAAAAATTATTTGGTGTTAACAATACTGGCGGGCTTAACGCGGGCCGGACCCACAACAGTACCGCCGATACCGCCGTACTAAAATCCCCTAACGTTATCCCCGATAACGACTTAGGCATGGGATGGGCCTAAGACAATATCGTTTTTAGCGGCACTTCGAAAGCCCCCGACCCACCTTTAAAATACATATTGTCGTAATTTAATAACCAAGCCTCCGTCTCGCTAAACTCCTTTATATAACCCGTATAATTTAAATCCCTTTAATGTATAAATCCATTAATACCACATTTAATATAATAATGAAAATAGGTTAAAAAACTCATATGCAGCGTTTCTTAACCTCTGGTTTATCTTATAATCTATGAGTTAATGTATCTGGACAGGCGTTTTAAGTTACGGGATTATACCATAAGTAGTATTTAAAAAGGAAAAAGACTTCGACCTATTCAACTTGACGTTCCGAAATCAACTGTAGTAAAGAAATATATTCTAATTCCTTATAATTTGCTAAAATCGTAAATAATTTTTAAATATTACGTAATTAGAAAAACTACGCCTTTAAATAAAATATTATCGCGAGGAGATCTTTATCGTAAATAGTATAATTGCGTTCCATATCCGTTAATCGTTGGAAATAGTAAGCTACTGTTTTTAAAATACTATCCTCGTCCCATTATGATAAATACCATTTTAACGCCGTTCCTTAACAATCGGTTTTCACTATTATTAACCGATTTGGATCTTAATATGCCAAAATTTAGACCGAAACATAGGTATCCATTAAGGTTTAGAATATGTTTTCCTTCTGCTTTGTTTTAACCTAACGAATGTTTTGTTTTGTTAGGCGGATGGAATGAACCATTACCTTTGAAAAATTCCTCATAAAATTACGATGAAAGTTGGTAAAACCCTAAAATCTTCGAATCTTCCGAACCGTACGTGGTGATTTATATTCTCGAATTACCCGGACTTTTTCGGGTTCGACCCAAATACCTACCCTAACCGTTATAATAACGCCCAGGTATTTTACCTCCTTAATTACGATGTTATATATTTTTTAAATCCAAATTCAGCTCCGTATTACAAAAACGTTTAAAATCACGCGAACTTTCGTTATATAGTTTTACTTAATACCTGAAAAATACGGTCGTTAAAATATGTTTTAACGAAATTATCCAAAATATTCGCCATTATATAATTAATAAATAGTTAAAAAGTTGTCGGTTTTTTCGCCAGCTTATAGGGGGTAACTAATTATTTAAATAACTCGAACCGCATATAAAATTCCGTTAATTCCTTTTACCTGAGTATTACTCGAATACGGTAAAAGGCCGCTCGAATATCCAACTTCGTAAGTTATGTCGACTTCGATAACGTATATAGGGTCTTTTTAATTAAAGGTAAAAAAAAGCGGTCTTACTTTGTAATTTTATTTAACGCCCTATAATTAATATAAAACCGTTATTTTCTTTTTGACTTACGAATAAATAATACCGGTGTTACCGCTGACAAAAAGGTTGCCTGAATTTAGCCCTTATTTATTAATTTCGTAACTTGTCTTTGAAACTTAAAAAGTTAATTTTGTAATATCGAATATAACGACCCTTAAAGTCGTTGTAGTAAAAATCCATTTTAATTCGGTTTAATGTAAATATAGTGATTGAGTTTTTCCCTATGTAAAGGTAAGGTTATAGCCTTATCCAAATCGAATAGATCGCGGATTTCAGATAATTTCGGTAAAAGACGTAATATATGCTTTTCCTCCTAAATCGTATTCGTCGTCGTTATTTGTGAAATCCGTGTTATTTCCTAAAAGCTTATAATATAAGTTATCCGAAACGTGTCCCCCATATATTATACCTTTCTATACGAACGTTATGCTAATCCGAGGAAAACCGAAGTTACTACGTCTTATATATTTCCCATCTTAAGGTATATAAATATTACGTATATACCAAACCTTTCTAACTTTAAGCTACGAAACATCTACTGCCAGCATTTAAGGTTATTAATTAATATCGTATCCAAGGAACTCTAAAAATCTTATTCTGCGTTATTCCGAGAATAATATATACCAATATCGGGCTCGACTATTTATTAATATTTATACGAAATTTGGTTATTTAGGTAATACTCCTATTTTAACGTAACTCTAATATCGTATCGAAACTTCGCGGATATAATAGCCGAATTTACTTTATTCTTAACCGTTATATTAAAGCTTCGCTTACAATATAATAACAAATACATCCAAAAACAAGTTAAGTATTTAACAAGTAGGTGTTATTAAAATGTATAAGGATGAGAAACAGTTTCTTATTTTTCCTTATTTTCATTGAATTAAAATTCTTTTTAATCGATTTTACAATTACACCGTTGAGGCTATATAACCCTTCAACGAAATTATGTCCAGGAATTAAACTTTTCCCGTCGCCGTTAATAGAAAACTTTCCTTTATCTTTTCGACTTAAACCGTATATACATACATAAAAAGCAATACTAGGCGGAAATCGTAATTACGTTGGTAATAATCCAATAAACCATAACATACGCAACATCTCGAAATAAGCCTAATTTAACGTTTTCAATTATCGACTACGTCGTTTTAAATTTTTAGTTTTAAACGAGCATCGAACGTATTTGTTAAATAATTAACCGCGGTATCGAAAAAATTAGTCACGATTACTACAACCCTTTAACAAAGGTGTTTAAAAGGCGTAAACTTCCGTTATAACCGTATTACTATCCAGCCGTTAAGTTTAAACGGGTCCTGCTAACTAACGATCAAAACGTCGTTTTAAGTTTAAGGACTTTGACTTGTCGACGATTTTGTGGTACTTCTTGAGGGTTATGATATAATCCACACGATTAAAACCTACCATAATAAACTTATCGCGGATTCGTAACGATATACGAAAGTGTAAGTAGTTACACTTTACGGTCGAAGGCCAATTAAGTTCGCTTGTTTAAGCCAAAAGTATTTCGAACTTAATGACGAATAATGCCTATAAATATTTATTATTTATAATTAAACCTTCGAATTCGACTAATACCTTATTCACGCGGTAAAATTTACTAAAAACCGCCTCGATAAAGTCTAAAGACTTCCTTATATTATCTATATCTTCGTATTTTCTGGCTTCGTAATACGTTGTAACCGTTTGCTTTACCGCCGCTGTAAAATATCCCTATACGTAAAGAAACGTATACCAACTCCATTTTAATTTATATTTCATTCGTTTTTAGTATAAATTCAATCTTTTGGCGTGTCGCCGCCTACGTAAAAACCAATCCGTCGAATTACGGTTGGTTATGTCGTTTTCGACCGCCTTAAACCGGTTAAAACCTAACGTGAGTCGTAGTTAATTCGGCTTCGAATTGCTAAATTTTCGCGACGACCTAAGCGAAGTCGAAAGTAAGGTCGATAATTAAAATCTATGAATCCGGTCATCACATTTATTTTACAACCTACGTGACATAAACTACGGTATTTTGCAAACGAATAATATAGGCTTAAGTTGGCCTCGAAGGAGCTGAAAGTATATTTATAAAGGTGGAGGACTAGGTATTTGCCGACGACCCATCCTTTTCGATAACGTTGATGTATAACGTCGAATTATTAACGTTTGACATCAATGAGTTTATTATAAGTAATATTTCTTTGGAAAAATAAAAGAAGACTTTAATAGTATATTATAATCCGACCTACGACAATGAGGCAAATAGGTACCAAATAGAATTTACTATTAAGGTACGGAAAAGGATTGGAAAAAGTAATCGTAACTTAATATATAAGACTCTTAAATAAAGCTAATACCCAGCCCGTTACGTACCCTTACACGTGTCGTATACGGACCGTACCTTATCCGTATACGGACCATATTCGGCCTATTACTGTACCATACCCAACCTATACCTGAACCGTACCCGACCTGTACCCAGACCATGCCTTATCCACGCCTGGGACGGGCCCAGACCGGATGCTACCCATCTCGTTACGTATACAGTCACGTAACCTATAGGCTTAATAGCTAACGACCAGAGTCCATAATAAAAGATATAATAACCGAATTTAATTTAACCTTCGATGTTATATTAAAGCCCTTTTCAAAATACAATGATAATTATAATGAAAATCTATTTAAACGGTGCAAAATAAGTGTTATTGAAAAGTAAAAAAATAAAGAATAGATACTGGTTTAAATGTGTTTCAATTAAATTACACTTCTCTTTACTCAATTTCATATTAATGTTATTAAGATTATATAACTTTTTAACGAAATTATATTTAGGAGTTAAACACCCCCCCGTCGCCGTTAGTAGGTAAACCTTATTTATATTTTCGACTCAACCCGTATATACCTACGTCAAAGGTAAAGTCGGGAAAAATTCGTAACCACGTTAATAATAATCCGTCGAACCTTACCGAAGGCAACACCCCGTAACTTTTTTAACTCGCCGTCTTTTTACCGTAATCCACATCGCCTTATATCCTTAGTCTAAAGGTATATTGAACGGGTTCATCAAGACAATTAGCCGCGATTACCGCGGTTCTTTAATGATGATATTTAAAAGGTATTAATTCCTGTTATAACTGTATTTTTTCCCGGCTATTATACTTATACCGGTTTTAATAATTATCAATTGAAGCGTCGTTTCAAGTTTAAAAACTTAAATTCATTGTCGATCTTGCAGTAATTTATTAAAGTCGCGACATATTCGATACGGCTAACGCTTTCCATAATGAATTCGTTACGAATACGTAGTGATACACAAAAACGGAGGTAATTACACTTTATAGCCGAATTCAAGTTGAATTCACCTATTAAAGCTAATAATATTTCGACCCTAATAACAAACAGTGCCTATAGATTTTACCTGTTCATAATCAATCATTTTAATTCGACTAAGGCCTAATCCGCGCGATGAAAGTAGTTAAAAGAAGCCTTATTATAGTTTAAGAACTTATTGATATTGTAAATACTTTTATATTCGGAGACATGGAAAAATATAGTGATAGCGTATTTTGTCGCAATCGTATAATAACTATATTCTTAAAAAAAAACCGTATATCTACTTCCCCGATTTATATTTCATTTACCTTAATATAAATTCAATGGTTTAACGCGTCATCGTTTACTTTAGATCAAATTCATCGAATTACGGGTAATCGTAGAAATTTCGACTACCCTTGAACGTTACAAAACTAATCCGAATTACTATTAAGTCTATTTCGAGTTATTAAATCTTAATTACGATTTAGACGAAGTCAGATATAAAGTCGAAAAGAAAATTTGATTAATGAGGTTATTACATTTGTTTTATAATAGACGCTATATAGCTTATAATATTTTATAAACGAAATATATCGATGTAGGTAAGCCTTGAAGAGGTAGGAAGTATATTTACAAAGGTGGAAAATGAGTTACTCACCAACAACCTATTTTTCCCAATGACGTTAAAGTATAATATAAACTTATTAATATTTACTATTAATTCGTTTGTTATAAATAATATTCCTTCGAAAACGTAAATGAAAACCTTAATAATATGTTATGTTTTAGCCTACAAAAGTAAGTTAAGTAGATGTCAAGTAGAGTTTACTATTAAGGTATAGGTGAAAAACTAAAAGAGGTTAAAATAGTCCTTCGTATAGAATCTATAGGCATGGTTAATGCATAGCCCGTCATATGTCCTTGCACTTACTGCATACAGACCGCACCCGGACAGGGCTCGGGCCGAGTACTGCATATCCCATTACGTATACAGTCACGTAACCTGTAGACTCAATAGCCAATAGTTTGAGTCCATAATAATTTGTACCGCAATCGATAGGTTATATGATACGTTCTTTAGTATGACGTGACAATATAGGTCGTGAATACTCTTTATTTTAAATATTGTTATAATCTTATCTTATTAACCTTTTTCATTATTGTTATGCTCTTGGTTTACGCTTTTTAATATGGGTTAAAATACGTATTATACGAATTGACAATTTATTGAAATGAAGTTCTATACCCTCAACTATCAATTTAATTGGCTTATACTTTTAAAAGTCTTTTTTTTCGATGAAACGCTATTTTATAGCCAAAAAACAAAATATTTTCGAGAAAAATGGTATTATTAATTTATATGCTAACGATATCGAATTTGTACTCTGCGTAATCAACAAATACGGATCTAATATTGAAGTCTTCATACGGTAAAAACAAATGAATACCTACGTCAAATAATTTATATAAAAGTTCCATATAATATATTAGCGTATCGACCAAAACCCTATCCGTGAATTCGTTCGGTAATTCAAATAATATAATCCGCTAGAAACCGGTGTCAAATTGCGTATATCTTTACATTATATTGCGGCGATTAAATGGAAACGTACTACTAAGGCTAACAGTAAAATGAATAATAATAACTACGATCAAACATTCACTAATCGTTTGAATTATAATATATTAAATGATGATTTTGTTTTTACCTTTAACAACGTATTATAAAACGATGAACCATAACTTTACTTACAATTGAATCGTAATTTGGACTTCGACCTCGTTAACTATCTTCAATTGAAGAATCGTACCGTTCTAGCATTTTATTTACGTTAACTGCATAAGTTAAATTACCCAGCATTAAAAAAAGCCATTAGTCCCCACTCGGTAACTTTTCTTGAAAGGTTTGCTCAGTATGTGAATAATATCTTTAATATGTAATTTAAGGGAAATCTTTTTGTTATTTTTATCCTCTTAAGATACACACACCATTCTATATGCCTTTCCAGGTTTTCAATCCTCATTACCTTCCTTATTTTCAGTGTATATCATTTTGCATAGTTTTTCACATCTTCCACGTTTTATCAGATTATTATCGATCAGTTCGAGAGAATTGTATTATTTAATTCATTTGGATCGATAGCTACCAATGTGGGTATCTTTATGAAATAAAAAAGGTTTTCAATACAGTTTGACCTACATGGTTCGGAAAGACATGAGATAGTTCATTATTTTAATTACTATGTGTAAATTTGTAATATTTAAAATGTTATATAGCCTATTCTATCTGTCTCAATCTTTCTATATAAAGTCCTTACTTTGAAAATATAAAGATAACATATCTATTATCGATAATCCGTTTCTGGTATTAAGGGCATTATGAATCTGGCGGCGTGCCAATTACTTTTTTAGTTCTTTTAAGGCGGTGTTATATATTATAACACGTTACTAAATATTTAGTAATAGTAGCGATTCAGTCGTTACAGGTAGGTAGATCCCACATACCAGTAAATTTGGTATAACTCTGTTAGGGCCAGTAATATTTCAAGGCCTTTAACAACTATTTGAAATCGTACTTTTCAATTTGCTATACTTCTAATTTCGAGAGTAGAGAGATCATAAGCCTTTTAAACTTGAATAATACCCTAAAATACCTTAAAAAAAACCTATTTATATTCAATTCCCATAAACTTTATATTAGTTTGAATCTTCATCGTAGTAAAGCTAATATTGATATCGTGTATTAGTATATTTACTAGTCCAAGGTAGATATAAATTTCTAGAGTATGTAATATGTTCCATATTTTTTTCGCCGTAATGGTCTTAAGGAACCTAACGTTATAAAACACCGTAACGGAATAAATAACATAAAGTACCGGTTTGCCGTTGAGATGTAATCGTTCACGAAAACTACAAACTTAAAGTATTAATCTTTTTAACGTGAATTTAAATTATAAGAGGGTTTGGAAGTGTGCTTAATAATAATGGTATAATGGTTTAATTGACTTTAAAGTTATTAAGTTCATATTTTCATGACCAGTTGCCTTGAAAACATTACAAAGTCTATAAGGCACCGGATAATTAAACTAACGATATAATTAATATAATTTTGATTTTATTAGGTTTAGTATTTTTATTTTCAGCCCTTCGATATGAAAGTATAAAATCCTTCAGCCACCTTTAACCTTGACGAGTTTATCAATCTAAACGTTAAATTTAACTTTAAGTTTTTTTATACTTTCGAAGCATAAGAGAAAAAAGTAGGGGAGTCCAATATATGGAATATAATAGGACTAATGACGGTAGTAATAATAGTTAATTCCAGTGAAAGAAAACTATTTTTTCAAGGTTATAACTAATTTTGGTATTACTGTCATCTGTATAATCAAGTTCCGTAACAGTATTAGTATTCTTTTGCAACGCGATGTATCGCGAATAACCTTTTATTAAATACCGTATTTCCCTAGTGTCTGGCATAATAATTCAAAGAAACTCCTCCACGTAATGGTTACTAATGGTAAACAAATGCATAAGGCCAGTATTTTCATTTTTATAACGACGATGAGGGTTTTTGTTTATGAGGCGGCATAAAAAGGCGTGGTTAACGAGTTATTACGCTTCTTTTTAACCGGTTTTAGTATTATCGTATTGATCGATAATCTTAGGATTTTTTCTGTTATTTATGATTTCCCTTCCTTCTAATTCTGTGACGCGTAAGATGTAGTTCCAATTTAAAGTGAAGGGTAATTACATATAATACATCACCTGGTTTGATTTACGTTCAATAAAATTATGGCGTGTTAACAAATAGCTCTGTTTACTGCAAGTCTAATATGTTTTCATATTAAAAATAAACTGGTTTACCTAACTTAAGATTCTTAATTAAAAAAAAATATTACACTTTTTATATAGGTTGGTAATCATGTCCCCAGGTACGAGCCTTCTGTTAGCTATATTAGCTGGTCCTACCATACCAGCAATTAATGTAATATTCGTAGAAATGTATTTCTTATTTATCGTTAAACTTTGGAGCTTAATTTTATAAATAAATTGAACTCGGAACCCATATTATCACAGTCGCAAGCGTGGGCCGAAATTGGATAAAAAAACCTATTCCAAGTAACTTTAAGGTATTTTAAGGCTTATTAGAACTCTTTATAACTTGTAATAACTTGGTGGACTTAATGGCGTAATGTGCCTTCACTCGCTCCTACATTCTCTATTACTCATTAACAAAACATTAACTTGTCAAATATCTGATTAAGAAAATCCATTTTGATTTTCATCTCTTGTTTATAATCCAACATATAATACCACTTAATCATATTTAATTTTGTATGATATTAGGCAAGTTTGCTATCGTATTCGAAGTTATTTTTAAAACTGTTGTAAATTTCTCGGAAAAAGAAGCAAGTTATTAAGTATTAAAGGTAATAGTTCTCAGCTTAACCGGTAAAGATATTAGGTAATAACGAGTAAATGCCTGTCAATTTAACCCTTATTTGACGGAAAATATTAAAAAACAGGCGTAACTTAACGTCGACGAGGTTATACAGCTTACTTTCATACTTCTCCTTTTCTCCCTAACTTTAACAGATGTGGTAATTACTATGTAATTCGTATCCATTATGCGTACATTTTGAAAGGAAAGGGTAATGTACTAGTTATAGGGATTCTTTCAATCCCTCGACTGGTGTTGGAAAATGTGCTGGTATTAGTGGGCAGGATAGTTACCCCTAGCTAAATTTTACGGGAAAAAGCTAATAGTTGTACCCATAGTAAGCTCGCGCATAAAACCGCTTCTTCCTTAATTTTTCTTTTAAAACCGGATACGTTAAAGGGCTTAGGGGAAAGAAATTTCAGAATTTCCACGAGGGACTTAGTAGTGCTCCTCTTAGTGGTAAAGGGTACACCAAGGTTTTCACTTAATAAATTGGTAAACTTGAGGGCTTACAGCGTGTAGATTAATTTGTTCTTTGCGGCTAGTAATAGAAGTCCGTTTATCTTGTGCGAAAGGATCTGAAAACCCCATCTAATCTTGGGTGTAACTTTGTGAACGCGTATAAAGGCGGTATAGTATATTATCACCAATAATATATTTTCCATTTTCCCGAATCTATTAAGGGTTTACATCTGTTACATATTCGTATTGAAAGTTAGAAAACTTACCGTCTTTCCCTCTTCTCACAAAATGGTGGACCCTTTTGCTAGACAGTTTGATCCTCAGTCTAATCTTGACTTGTATATCTATCACCTTCCACATAACTAAGGTACATTTGTTAAACTATTCGTACAGGTTATCCATAGAGATAAGTATCGTATTACGTCCGTTAATGACGAAATTAAGAATATAAGGGCTAATGTAATTCGTTAGGTGCTTGAAAATAAAGTCTTTATCAGATTCCATTTGTTAACAGTCGTTGTCAAAAAGTTTAACTAACGTAAATCCAAGGTTAATAATTTCTTCCTTTCAAACAGAGTTAATAACAACATCAATACTAGCGTTACCTAAAGCTATTATAACGAAGAGTTGAAAAGCGTTAGGGGAAAAGAGTAGTGTGAAGAGAATTCAAGCCGTAGGTTTGTCGTTAAAATTAGTATTTGTTAAAGTTTAAAGGACTTAGTCGTTTTCACTTTCAAGTTTATAGTATTACTACCTATAATAGTAATATCTGCGATAATATTAACTTATCCGTTTATATATTTGACGAACTAGTGATCTTTAAAACCTTGAAGCAGTTAATATTAATGCTTTCTTCTAAAATAAGTCTTTGGAAATTTCTTGTTATTGTCGATAACGATAATATCGCTACCTATAGACTACTGGGAACAACTACACAGCCTATAATTATTCCCTACCTACTAACGCGAATAACTACTTAATATATGGGGGCCCTTTAAAAAATATTTCCTTTACCCTACCGAAACAAAGCGTAACAAACAGAAAATATATTCTTTTTCTAACTAACTTATCTGTGTTTAACCTAATAATCACTAATCAGTATTGGTAGGTCTTCATCGTTAAAGCATAGTCAATTAGAATCACTGTTGTCTAAGTAACGAGGACTGTATTGAAATTGGTTGATAGGTTGTAAGTTCTAAGTTTGACAGACCGCTAGACGGTCTGCATACTAATTTGTGTGGCCAAATGCTTTGCCCTGTTCCCCACTTTGAAGTGGGCAATTACTGCACTAGACTTTCAATCAATCTTATAAACTGAAGTCAATTTTCAGTCAGTATAATCAACTAACTGTAAGTATAGTTAATTTGATTGTATTGTATTTGACTGCTATTCCAACAAAGATGATAATAATTTTGAGGAAGATTGGTACAGTTCTAATACGTAACAAACTCAAGATCTCATTTCCCCTCTAATAATCCGTGTATTTTATAATAAATAAATTTTCTAAAAACGTAACTATCAAATGTTTGTTTTTTGTAATGATTTCATCTAATACTTAAACTAGAAATATGAGAAATGCGATATCTAACCAAATCTAATTTATCACATAATTAAAAGCTTCCATATCGAACCAAAACTCTTTCGTTTTGAAAATATAAATTTACTTTTCACATGTCATGATATAAGCAAGTAATCCAGTTGCTAGATTTATATAAACTAGTATTCTACACAATATCTTAACCCTAAAATCCCAAACCTTTTAAATAAAGTCCTTTTATGCTAAGATGATTACGTATTGATTCCGATTGTTAAAAACGCGCATCCCCTAGAAATGTATTGCCTCTTGCAGATCCTTATATTTCAAATGCCATCCTATATCTATTCCGAAGTCTTTGATATCCTTTAAATTTGAAACCATGATACAATGGTCGTGAGCATTAAGTATAAATAATAAGCTAGTAATGTGAATGTACTTTGCCAAAGCTGTTGCTCAAGGTGGTTGGAAACTATTTATAATACTGTATGAAGAAAGGGGAGAATTTCTTGCTAAGAAGATGCTATGTAGCAAGTGATTAAGTGCAGCCTAGTAACATGATTAGTCACGTGGTGTAATTATTCTTGGGAATAATATAAGAGCAGTGTAAAAGTGTAGCAATCGCTAGAGCTAGATCTTTGGCGACCACTAACCTAAGCAACAGCTTGTAACATTTCCCCCAGCTCGCCAGCATTCCTGCCGTCGAATATAAATTACCTTAACACATTTTAAATAGCCGGTGTCCCTGCTGTTAAATCCTAATACATTGTAAAAATTCCATTATGGTAAGTGATCTTCTAAAAAACGACGTAAAATATTTTCACTCTCTGTAAAAGGTGCTGGCATTCCTGCAATCGAATGCAGAATATCTGAACGTATTCTAAAAGGTGCCGATTTGCCTAATCGAAGTAACGATATTAAAGCAGCTGCATCCTTATAAATAGCCCCCTTCTCCCTCATCTATAAAAATATTCATAAACCTCTTCCTTTTAATGGCAACAATAACTGTTCCCAATGTGTCCAAAAAGTTTTTCCTCTTTTTGTTACTTAAAAATAGTATAACTGTTGTAATAGTACTATAGGAAGTACAGTAGGTCAACTTTACCTACAGTTAAGTTAACTATACTAGCGGCAAGTTGAGTTTATTGTTTTATGTGGGCTTACTATATTGTGTGTAAGTTGAGTATAGTAGGCTACTATTCATACTAAGGCCTTGGCCCAGCAATTGGCCATACAAATTACAGTGCAAACCGGCTAGCGGTCTGCGAAACCTAGAACAATACATCTACTATCTGATCACGTAATACTACTATTACTTCGAACAATCGAATCGACAACGTTGCAACGTCTAAAGCCCTACCAACACTAAAATTCTTCTTTTTCACTTTTCTTTTATAGTTAACATAAACAAGTTCATTGAGGAGATGTTTAGCACCTATCTTGCATTTGATACCCAAAACTAATGTAACTCATCTTGTTTCCAAGATGTTACCTTTTTACTAAAAAGAAGCTAAACAATGTACAAACTGATGTTATAGCTGTTAAAAAGACGATAAAGGTTCGTCGCATTATACAACACAAAATCTATACATATAGTAAAATCATTATAAATCTATCAACTTTTATTACTTCAGTTAATCTGTATATTATCCAAATATTAAGTGAAAATAATACAGGTAAGGTAAGGAAGAAATTTTTATTCATAACGAAAATAAAACAGCTAATAAACGATTAGAAACCCTAATTAAATACAATAAATAAATTTGTCAAAGTCACTGATAATATTATTTAAATCATCTTTATCGAAACATTCATGAGTAGCCCCTACATTTATCAGTGCTTCCACCAGACATACGTAAGATACTTTAATATTGGCAGCCAAAAAAAATCAATGTCTTTCTCTATAGCCAACGCTGGTAGAGCTAAACCAACTACGTGCGCTCCCAATGCGCTTGCAAAGACAGCCTAACATTTTCTAAATATTCAAGAACCTTAACCTAAACGTTAGGTAATTGAACTGCCTCCGGCGAAAAAGGATGCTATTATGCATTGCAATCAACATTTTAATGTCGAATCCCTTTATATATTATTCAACGCATAGAAGCAGGATTTCGAAGCTTCAGAGTCTGTTTATAGTGTTAATGAATAGGTTATTAATGTTTTAGTTATATGTTTTAACGGTTCCAACTTTATTAAACATCGAGCTTTGGTAATGCGTATCGCGATGTATGTTACCAATCACCTCATTAATACGGGCCTGGGAATTTAAATAAAATTATCTTTATCAATACTTGCGAATGAATTTACGCTTCTCCTATTCACCCCTTTTCCTCAAATCTATTAACGGTGAGATACTCCCTGAAGTACTTTTCGTACAACCTTGCCCACAGTTTACACAACGGTTCTAACTTTACTAGCTGTCAAAGCGGTTGTAGGTTTAAAAAACTTTATATTTGCTATATTAAACTTTATTATCATTTGAATTATAATGGTTGGCCGTAATATAACGCCGGTTTTTCTAATTTCGAAAGTGACATTTCGGTTAATTAAAGGTCGTTAACGCAGTGCTTAAGATTATTCAAAATACCATATTATAAAACATATTTCATACTAAAACCTAATGGAGGAGTAAAACCTACAGGTTTTTATTAAAGTCCATATTAATTCAAAACCAAATGACAAAGGGTTCTCCCTCCAGTACTCTATCGTTAAACGAGTATAAATAGACCTTGTTGGTAGGGCTTTAGACGTTGCAACGTTATCGATTCGATTGTTGGAAGTAACAGTAGTATTGTGTGATCAATTAGTGGATGTATTGTTTTAGGTTTGGCAGACCACTAACCGGTCTGCAGAGTAATTTGTATGGACAATTGCTTGGCACTTACCCTAGTATGAAGTAGGCGTATACTATACTCTACAGCCTATACAGTAGGCTCGCACAAAACAATACACTATACTTGTAGTTAGTATAGTCAACTAAACTATAAGTAAAGTTGACCTACTATATTGTAAATACTACTATTTTAATGCTGGCGGCTTTTCAGTTTCTAAATATATGCCACTATAGTTAACTAATCTTTTCCTGTAAGCGCTAAACTACGACCCCGTTAACTGGCCAGACCCCTGTTAATTTTAATTGACTTCCGGATCAAATTGCACTCATTTGCACTTGAATTAACCCTAATTGTCATCAATTGCTCTACCGCTCTGAGGTATGACTTTATAGACTCCTATAAAACAATTTTTAGGCGATACAACTATATAAGCCTCTACTTGAGCCGTAATGACTAAATATATCGATATTATTAATCCCCCAATTGTCTTTTAGTTTACTGATAAATCCTTGGCCACCATCATCAACCAACTTATTCTTACCGGACGGCCTATTAACGTAGCCCTCAATACGTATAATTAGCTCATTACTATATACAAACCTTTTAAGGGCCTTATTAGACGATTCCTTCGTTATAGTATTAGCATAATTGTTTTTACTATTACTTTATTGGAATTTATTAATTTCACTTCTTTCGTAAGTTTCGTAGAGTTTTATGACGTCGATCATTAGACGTTTTTCGCTAGTGGTTCCGCGCTTCGAAAGGTATTCAAACAGTCTCCTATAGTCAGTACAAATTACCACTGGTATAAGAAAAATCTTTCACTACCCAATAATAAAGTTAAATATTTACTACAATATTATACCTATATTAAAGCCCACTATTATACTTTAGACCTTTAAAGCTAATACGTTTTATATAATCCTCTTACATTTGAAAAATATCCAGTAAATAAATTTATCGATAATGTTAAATGAGTCCTTTTGCCTATACGTATTAACAAGGGTGATTAGAAAGCCGATTTGTAAAGATACATCAGTGTTATTTAAGAAAGATCTATCCGTAAAATTCATTAGCTTAACTCACGACACGTTGATCAAAACCATATTAATCCTTTGGTTTCAGTTTCGTATTTTCCACTTAATCTTTTTATTGAGCCGGTTAGAGTCGTTAACTATTAGGTATGATACTTGGCCTACAATAAAAAGGCCGTAAAAGGCCTCCGGTTGGCATAGGGTGGCAATATAGCTGCCATGAACACGCTATTTCATGTACCGTTATTCCTTAGCTTCGTTAGTCTTATCTATTGTAGCCAAATTAATGTTTTGACCCTTTTAGCGAATGCTAAGACCGGTATTAATACCAAGTATACGGATTAACAATTCATTAAAGTAAAATTTGCTGTCTTTTGTTAGTATTGTAACTGGCTTATATTTTTAAAACTCGGAGTTCATAATCGTCTCTTGTTTCTTTGTTACAAATCCAGCCGTTCCAATGAAAAAATGTATCTTTAGTTCATATACCTACTAGGCTGAAGTTCCTTTCTTACCATACTAACAAATACGGGTCAAATATTAAAAAAATCATGTCTAGCCGTAACTCAAAGTGTGATTAGTCTGTTAGGAATTAATCAATACCTATTTTAAACAATTCTATCTTAGTTCAATATATCACATTACCTTCCCTAAAAGTTAAATATCACGTAGTTTTTATAGTAATATTATGACCTAGGTACGTTGGCGGGTCAGGAAATAGGCCAGCATGCAGCTGAGCTACCGAAAGCTCGAAATCTAACACATCAGGCGGGGAACATCTCTTTGTCAGCACCAGACTATGCAGCCCCCCTAGGTTAGGGTTATCTAGATCACAAGTGCTTACTGAGCCTCAGTGAGTACTAGTGAGCCTTAGTGAGCACCGGTGAGCCTCAGTACTGAAGATGGTATGAAGGCCATAGGATATAAAAACACGGTCAGCACCACATAGATAGTATTTCCTTTATAGCTCTTCAGTTGTCAATCTAAGTATTCAGTCTACACACCTGAATAGCCTAACGGCTAATGATTATTCTATAGTACGAACAAACATCTTCTGATATTGTACCTTTGTTACCTCTACTACCTTACTACTAACATAAACCCTCTAACACCTTCTATTTACTCAAGGGTATTTAGTGTGATCATTACAAGTAACTCCAGCATTACAATCTGTTATAAATTCGTTACTAATTACATATAAACTTGTGTTATATCTCAACTTAGAAATATAAACTTTCCTTTAGTCTTAATTGATAAATTTATGATTTAGGCAACTAATAGGTATTCATTTATCCTTTCAATCGTTGTTTATTACGTAAGAACTTAGTTTTTGATTTTATTACTGTATCCTTAAACGATTAAGGATAACTTTTTGTACGGCCACCTTGTGGTTTTACCCTTAATCTTGTAGATAATCTTCAACTTAAAGATCGTAAAATTTAGGTTTCGAAGGTTAAAATTGGCCTTTGGTACGAATTGTATAACTTTTCGAATCAGTAAGTCGTTAATTTCGATCTTATCACTTCCCTTAAAAGGTTTGCCGAAGGTTTTAGTAATACCTTATACTCGGAACTTTAGTGCTAAGTCTTCGTTATCCTTCTCTTTCTTACTTACCCAAGTAGTATTATAAATACGGCCCAGTATATATTCCTCCTCTTTAGTATTCCCCTTCTTTAGGTGTTATCCGCGTTGGCTACGTTTCATCGGCTTGTCGATAACTGGTAAAAGAGGTTCGTATCAGCTCGCTCGTTTGGTTTAAAGGTTTTCATAGTCGGTAACCCTAATATAAGGCTTAACCTGGGTGCTACAAAACTTTATAGAGCCGTTAGCAGTTTTAACAACTACTTTAAAGTTGGGGATACTTAAGATCTTATATAGGCCCTTCAATTTACACGGCTTCCACCACATAAAGACTTTACTTTACAACAGTAAAGCAAGTATATCGATTATTGTAGAGCCGTTTCTGATGTTAAGGGTATCGTTAAACTAGCGGCGTGCCGGTTTTCCCTGCAGTTCCTTTAGTGTTTTTCCGTAGGTTATAGCTCGCTTTTAAGTACTTATTAATGACGAATATGTAATCGTTAGGCGTGAGTATGTTTCAAAAACTAGCAAGGTTGGTATTAGGCCATCAGGGCCCATAGTATCGTTCAGGCCTTTAACAGCCATCTAAAAACGTGCCCCTAGATCTGTAAAACTTCTAATTTCTCACGTAAAGATGTTGTGAACTTAGCGAAATAGGGCGTATACCCTTTTAACCTTTCCAATATTTTAATGAGATTTTATAAGCACCTATTTCTACTAATTAACTATTATCTTAGTATTTTCCTAAAACTATGCCGTCGTAAAATTGGTACCGTTATCATAAACGACGACGTTAAGTGGGCTCAGATACGTGTCGATCAATAAATTTTTTAACGTTTCCTACGTATCTTCTTTCCAAAAAGATTTCAGAAACTTGGTTTCGTAAAAAACGGTTATGAATATAACGACAGAAAGAATAGACTTATTATCCAAGTAAAATACATTAATAAAGACCTCGTAATCAAAATCCTTATCGTTTTTGTATGTGAACTTAAATTTTCGGGGGACTTAGGTATATATTTTTTCATAATCATAAAACTTTTTAATAGTTTTCATGGTAAATTATTCCCCATTTTTATTCTTGACGGACTTAATGACTTTATATAGCTTATTAATAGTTGGGTAATCAAAACGCCGGTATGGTTAACGTGTTTTTGGCTTTGTCAGGTTTAATACTACTGCTTTTCAATCTTAAAAATAAAATTATAAATGCTCCTACTTAAAGGCAAGGGAAACCTTTTGGCCATTTTTAACCAACTCTTCGGCGTTAATATTAAAGTTAACTCTAAGGCATTTTATATCTTCCAAGTAAAAAATGAAAAGGGTAGGGAACTTAGGAATATAAAACGTAATCGACCTAATAATATCTTAAATTACCGTTATCCCTAATAACGATAGTTATTCGCCTAATCTGACATTAACATTAGTTTTGCTAATATAGTGAAGATTAATTTGAATAGCTATAATACCTTCTTTTCTCAGTATTATATATTATAAATAGCCTTGTATTAAGTACATTGCTACCATTATATCTGAAATAATACCTTAAAATATATAGTCCGCGTAAAAATTGTGATGGTTAAAGGTAAATAAGGGTTTAGAGGCTTGATTAGGGTAGAAATATGGGTTTTTACCACTTTAACGGTATAGGAAGACATGGTTGGCTAATTATTAATCCGCTTTAAAAGCTATATTTTTATGCCACTTAATCTGCTTAAGGCTATTATCGCTATTAATTAGTTTATCACCCTTAAATCTTACGATTTAATTCAAGTAGTTCTATTCAAAAGTGATAGGGTATTGAATATAGTATATTGCTTTTTTTCAATTTTGTTTGTTGGGGGGTAGCGAGTTAACCAATATCCAAACTTACTATAAATCCAATATCTTTTCCAACTATTATAACGATAGTTCAAACGGTTAGCAGAACCTTTTAAATATTTACCTTATTAACGTTAACGTGGTTATTTCCTTTAATTTGTGGTCGATAGGCTAGAATTTGAACGCTAAGGGCATGCAAAGCCATACTTGCAGTTGATGTAATTTACTACTACAGGGTTTTCTTCATTCACGTTAGAGAAGTTGCCGTCTTAGGGGTACATACTAAGAGAATTTAGTATAGATACAATCTTTATTGATATTTAGGGGTAGGTTTAGCCTTAAATACTCCGAAATACGGTGTTAATAGTAATTTCCAATCGCTTAACTTGAGGGATAAAGTCCTGTGGTAGGACTCGGTCTAGATTTATGCGTATAGATAAACCTGCTTTAAAAAGGATTTTAAGGGATTTGGAGACTTTAATTAAAATATTAGGGGGAAAAAAAGGCTTACAGATTTTAAGGAACTTGACACTCTTATTTAGTTAATTGGTATAAAACGCCGACGTCAATTCTTTTAGCGGAATTAGCAGCCGTTACTTTATGCGCCCTTTCACCACCAAGGGCGTATTCCGCGTTATTACATGGAGAGGCTGTACCACCGAGTAAGTTAACAAGTTTCTTATCGTTAGCGTTTAGAAAAGTTTAATTTAACCAAGGGTAAAAGGATAGCCTCCCAAATCGGGTGTAAAGGCATTACGTTTTTTTAATATTTTTCCCCTTAGGGCATGCATTTTAAATACATTCTTTAAGTTGAATCGGATCGAAAAGGATTTTTGAATGTTTGGTAAAGATTTGTTTTAATCTATAAATCTCTCGACGTTTAATTTCAGCCTTTAATTTGTATTTAACACCCTTTTTAATCTTTTTCCATATATCAATAGTTTCAACGTTGAAAAACTTACGATATTTGTAAAAAGCGCGGTCGGCGCGGTAAAGTTCTTCGACTTTATTGTAATAGACGATATAGCTTCTTACGGAATTAACCAGTTATTCTTCCGTTAAGTTTTTATTGATATTGTACCCCCACAGTTCTTTATCGTAATATTTTCAAAAAAAGGGTTCAAGGGCTTTAATTACCTCTTTCCTTGCGAGATCGTAATAACTTACTTTAAAGTGGGCGTTAGCGGTAGTTATATTAAAGTTCTTGTTGGCGTGGGACTTAGTGTTTTGGCGATCTAGTATTAAATCGTGTAACGTAGATTTTTCGACTTAACTTTGTATTTTCGTTTAAAATAGCGATCTTAACGATTAAGTTGGCGTATGGGAAGTATAAAAAGTGAAGTAAAGGAAGGTTTGGTGAAAAGGTTAAGGTTGAAAGTTGTTTATTATTGGTAAAGGATGATGGCTCGTTGTTATTTTGGCTGTGGAACTTCATAGTTTTTCTTATAATAGTAACATTCGTAGTAGTATTGACTTAGCCGTTTACCAACTTGCTGAATTCTAAAACTTCTGACAGTCAATCTTAACGCTCTTTAAAAATTATTCGTAAAGATTTACTAATATTTTCAATAGCGATACCATCGCTACCTCTAAGCTGCCGTAAAGACTGGCGCAGCCTAAAGGCTTTCTTTTCGTACTACTGTAACAATTGACATAATAGTAAAAGACTTTCGCAAAAATATTTCCTTTACCCTAACCGCCGTTTGTTGAAATAGAGCGTAACTGAAAAGTAACTTTTTCTTCTACTTAGCTTATCTGTCCTTAACCTAATAAATACTAATCACTATTGGTAGAGCTTTAGACGTTACAAAGTTATCAATTCTATAGGTTGAAGTAACAGTAGTATTGTATGGTCAAGTAGTGTATGTATTATTCTAGGTTTGGCAGACCGCTAGCCGGTCTGTTTAGTAATTTGTATTGCTCATTTCTTGGACCGTACCCTAGTGTGAAGTGGGCACATACTGTACTTACTTTGCAGCTAATACAGTAGGAACGCATAAAACAATACACTATACTTGCAGTTAGTATAGTCAACTTTACTATAAGTAAAGTTGACCTTCTACACTGTATATACTACCATTCCAACAGACCAATTTATTATTAAATAGGTGTATTGGATTTCTACAGGATTCGTTATACATTATATTAATATTAAGGTTCAAAAAAGCTTTTTTTCTAACAAAAACATTCCGATTGAACTCTACTTTTTTAAAATACTTTTTTTTCACTTTATGAAACTTAATATATATACACAATTACAATATGCTTCATATTATTAACACTCTTTTAGAAAATTCAGGTTATGGTTCTAGAAGTAATTCAAAAGAAGATTACTACTTGAGCTGAAATCGCACTAATTGTGGCCTACTTTTCAATGTACTAATAAGATGGTTATACGGGTCTAACGACCTATATTGTTTTTCCTCTTAGGTTTATTAGGTGTTTCCACCTTTTCAATATTAACAAAAAAACTCAGGTAATTGATAAGCGGTATCAGCTCCAGTATGATAGCGATGGATATTTAATGTGGTTATAAATACCTGTTGTGTTCGCCCGGTCCGTTATCAATTGTTCAGATTCGACAAGAGATAACATCTCTAGGGTATATATAACGTTTCACTGATATTATAACTGTTACAGTCCTTTTCTCTGTATTTACGACGTTTAACTCATAGCCTTCAAGGGAATGTGAGAAATATATATTCGAATATCGAAATAGCAATTGAAAAAAAATTAAACTTCTTGGTAAAACCCAGTATAATACTGAAGTGGTCAAGAAGGCCCTGGTAATCGGGGCCTTTTCCGCTTGAAAACTTATGACAATAAATTCCCGTCTGGTCAAAAGGAGCTGGAAGTCGGAACTATATTATACAAGTATATAATAATATTTTACTGGCAAGGATATAACACGATCCGCTCTTCCTATATATTCTCCTGGAACTGGGGGTTACGTAGCCTCGTATATTAGCGTAATCCTGTTACGCGAATTACCTTTTTAGATCTCTTTTCGTAAAAGGTGACCGGGATCATTACCATTTGAAAAGGGGTTATTATACGGGACTTTATGAGTGAAAGCCTTGTATATTCTGTTATAAGAATCACGGTCCTTAAGGTATACAGTGAATCCTCTGTATTAGGTAAGCCAGGCTTCTGTTTTATAGATAGGCCGGCTATGAGTTTCAAATTCAATACGTTTAGGTATCATTTCTCCAAAGTTATAGAAAATAGCTTTAAAGTTGTCAAACCCTTGACCATTAAAGCCCAGTTTATTTTGGCAGCTATGATTAGAACCTTATATAATGAGGGCCCCCCGAAATTAGATTCAGCCACGTTTATATCCGAGTCAAAGTTTCCGACGCTTCTTAATACCCTTTTTATATAGTTAGACCCGACAGGATTTACAGATTGAAGAAACGTATCAAATAATAGTTTTGATACTCGCTCAAATTGAACCAACTATAACGTCTCGGAATATTTAAGATATATACCTCTAATATATATAGAGCGATTGGATGTTACCAAACGCCCAAAATAAGTACGGGATTTACGATAACTTAAATGAACATGGGTAAAATTACTACTATATATGAGGTAATGTTTGTAAATTATACGAACGAATATGTCAATATCATTAATACATAGAAATTATAATACAATAAATAAACGGCTAAGGGCTTATATAATACTACACAACCTACGATTTTTTTTTTTACGAATTCCCAATGAAAGGGGTTTTGCTCCCACTTGAGAAAAACGAAGGAAATTACTTTTCTTAAACCTCATTGAGGTGTTTACGTTTATTCGGAAAAGGGCCTCTTTTACCGCTACATACTCGAGATATAATTTCTTGAGATTTTTCTTTAATTACGCGTTCATATGAATAAGAATTTCAATATTTTTGAAAACTATTTTGTAAACGAGGTTCTGCCGGAAATTTACAACTGGTTATCTGGATTTTAAATCATCAAAGGCGGAGACTTTCATCCCGTTTGCAACTGGGTGAAACCCACTTTAAGTAACTTTTGTAAAGAGCGTAACTTCGATAACTGGGTCCTCGTAACTGACATATACTGTAACGATAAGGTAAAAGTCCCTATATATTGCCTAAAACACGTTTTGGACCTTATCTTTACTAATATAACCGGGGCTATTACCGTATCTCGATCTAGCTTCAATAATAGGTTGAATCATGAGGTTTCATTAACAATTTGAAAAGCGCGGACATTATTCCTTTACAATTCTATAAATTATTGTACCGTAAACTAGTTTGCCTAGGTTCAGGGTTCTGATTGCAGTGGAAATATCTTCCCTATCATACGTTCTTGATATCGAAGACGAAAATATAGTATATAAGTAGGAGGATGCTCTTGCCCGGTTATACTTTAACATGGTATACGTGAATAGAAAACTCGTTATAACATAATTTAGGTTAGAAAGTGGTGTACCCTAAAGTTAAATCCGATTTGTTACTATATAAGGAAAGTTGATGAGGTCCGTCCATATAGGGTAAGGTTTATAAAACGTAAAAAGTATTTAACCGAAGTATAACGGAAACCTACCGACTTATAAAATAATAAACTTAACAGAGACGCCAACTTTGCGAAGATATATAATATTATTAACTAAAATAAGTTTTCGTTACCATTACGAGCCCCTTGATTCAAAAAAAAGGTCTTTTTGTTTTTAACGTCGGTTAATAAACCCCTATCCTTTCAAATAATATTTTCAAAGTCTTTTGAAACTTCGATAATATCTACGATATCCTTTGAACGATTTAAACGAATCCGAGTATACTATCCTATGGATGTCCGATATTTCCAACGAAAGGATCCAGCTTAATATAATTCAAGTTTGTAACACATTTGCAGGGCCTAATAACATAATAATACACCTGCTTGAAGTTTATTAGAATCATATAGTGGGGATCCTGCGCGTCTTTTACAATACTTATTTATGCTTAGAGGTTTCCCTGCAGATATAATGATCGTTAGAGATTTTAAGAATACCTAAGTTGAGCGATTGGAAATTATCATAACTACGTTTATAAAAATCGATCTATTGAATCACGGTAGGCTTTATAGCGCTAAAATGTATCGTAACCAGGCAAATATCTGAGTTCCCTATTACTAAAGATCTTATTAACACCTAATACAGAGCGAGGATATTGAAACATTACACTGTAAATAATGTTTTATCGTTTACCTAAGATATTGAATTTATCCTCACTAATGGTAAATATGTATTAATGGTGTCTTAAAACTTCGGCAAGGTATTGAATACCTTGCTTTATAACTGTTTAATTTAAAATATAAGAAGTTTAAGGTTTTACTGTAATTTAATTTTCGTTAAAAGTCTTTTAATTAGAAGGGTAATAAAGGTTTGATATTCAATAGCGATTATAGGATTTCTGAACATAATTCCAGCACCTTATAACACCGTTCTTCCTCCCTAATTCTTTCAATAATTTTTAGGTCAGCTTTCGCCAAACATCATTTTCAACGCGATTTCATTTATACCGGAAATTTCCCATTTTACGAACCTCGGATTTATCAAAACTCAATATTATAGGTTTTGAAGGAAATTTATGGAAAGCGAATATACATTTGACTAATAATCGACTAATGTTTCCCTTATAAAAGTTCAAAAACTTTTATAATATTAGACGTTAGGATCTAACCAATTTTCTAAAACGATAAAACCCTCCCGTTATTACCGCTATGAAACAGGTCTATATAGTAATAAACCCTTTTTATAATACTAAATTTCCCGATATACAGCAGTAAAATTTCCAATTCAACCTCTCATGATTCGGGCGAATTATATCGGGAAACGCATAATGAAGGCATTGAAAGTTACTCGACGTTATAAGGGGTTTTTACGTATAAAACACGGGCTCCTGCCGTAAATTTTACGTATAAATATTACCTCGTCCCTCGTTTCTTTATTTACCTATTATGCTGAAAATTAATACTCCGCTTATGAACACAAGGAATTTAAAGAAGAAGTTACGGTTTTCCTCGTTATTACAGTAAAAGCAGTCGCCCTATTATATAAGACTTTACCTAACATCATTTACCTTAAGAATTACAGCCTACCCTTTGACAAAGTTGCTCTTAAACATTAATGACTTCGTTTCACCTTCTAGATAAAGACCTTCGATGCTAGGCACCCCTTTATATCATGTATCAAGGTAACATTTATTACCACGTTTATAAAGGCTAGGTAGAAAATACCTATATTATTGGAATAGCAGACAAATGCAGTACAGTCAAGTCATCTTTACTTGCAGTAAAGTTGATTGTAGTTCATGGGACTGCAAGTGCAGTGCAGTAGGTACCCACTTTAAAGTAGGGCACATGCTAAAGCATTGAGCCATATAAATTAGTGTGCAGACCGGTTAGCGGTCTGCCAAACTTAGAACTTACACATTTCAATCAATAATATCACTGCAGCACCAATTACTTCGACCACAGTGATTTGAATCGACTATATTGCAATAATAAAGGCCTACCATTATATAAACATATTAACCGGTAAGCAAACGGTCTTTCGCGCTGCTACAACACTCCGGCGTTTTATATGTTATTATATAAACGTGGTACAGGATACTCCTATCGATCTCAGAAACCTTCCATTATTACTTCGCTGACTTAAGCCAGTTAGGTTTTGTTCGCGTTTATTCGAAACCAACGATAAGTTTTCCAACTTTTCATAGTTTATTTTACTTGCTTTACAGTTTTTTCGCATGTCTTTTGACTTACATATAAATAGCTAAACTAAATAAAATGATATTTTAGCCTTTTAAACCTAGTACTCAAAACTTCATTAATATTGTATTACTAGTTTTAAGAATGAATTCGAATAATTCCTCAACAGACGGCGTTACATTAGATATGAATACATGGTTTATCGTAATAGACGCATAGTTACGAAAGAGTTGGGAAACTTATACCCTACCATACACGTTTTTGATACGAAAGCTATTGACGCATTGTGAGGCCTTAGAGCGGCTGTATACATTACGTTAGGTATAGTAACGATATATATTAATAGTATCTTTATAATATAAAGCTTTACTAGCAATCCCACTACTTTTTACCAATAGGTCTTCTGGGGTTTTGACGCCGTAATTACGGTGTATGAGGACCCAATTATAGTTGAATAATATTTAAGATATATAGGTATCTATAAGAACGAAACTACGAATAAGCTCGCGGATTTTAATACCATATTTTCCACCCGCTTCTACGAAAATAACTAATACTTTTCTAACGATGTGAAAAGGTTAATTCAATCCCAATTTTAAATTTTTCCGAAAGTATGATACGTTTAGAGAAAAAATATAGAATATTCTTAACGTATAAGCGCTAAAGCTTTATATATACGATAAAACTCGGGCTTGAATGCAGCAAATCCCATGAATCTAGTACTTCTTTACCTTTAACCCCATTATCCCGACTCTTTAAATACCAGTTTCTGAAAATGAAATACGGGTATAAGGACTTTACATTATATTTCCGGAAATCTCAAATTTTCGAAGTGAATTAAAACTTCCTGTGATACCATAAAAAACGTAATGTTATAAATTTCATTTATTACCCGATTTGTGTAAAGGTTTTAAAGCCTGAGCTTTGTGCGTTTAAGAAACCCTTAAACAGAAGGATACACTATACGTATATAAAAAAGGTCTTTTCAAAATTTGGACTTTTCTGGGGTTCCGTTTACGATGTCAAATATTTGTCAAAAAACTGAATAAATTTAAATTATTATCCTATAAAGCCGCTTTTTCCGCGCGCCGAAAACTGATATGTTTAACATCCACCGGCGTGTACGTAAAATACCCACTAGCTTTTACGTATACAGCTACCAGTACAACCACCATTACTATCGGTAAATTAAGAAGTTTGTCCCTTTACCAATTTTGTAATAATCGCTACAAAGGCCTTAACGACCGTTGTCCGGCGGTCCCGTCCCTTCTGGAAACTGGTTACGAATCTCGATAAGGGACTCGGGGTGGTAGGGGCTACGGCGCAAAAGATGGTAAGGGCGGCGGCGAAAAAAAGGGGTAATAGGCTAGTTAGGGATAAAACCCGTTTTCTTCCCACTATTTATTTCGTAGTTACCGCTTCTAACGCCTATTCCGGTCCCCCTAGTAACGGGGCCCCATTATGCCAGCAAAGCTGTTATAACGTCCTATACCGCATCGCCTTTCACCACTTTTACGTCGAAGTAAAGGGGTTATTGCAAAACGATTAAGCGCTCAGAAGACGTTTTCTCCACGATGGCGACGCAAGAAACCTTTAATAACTTGGAGAAGTTAATAACGACGAGAATACATCCGTCTTTACACTTCATTATTATTACTTTTCGTTGAAAATAATATTTTACGTTCGGGATTTTTAGGGTTCGTATACGCGTAACAGGCGTATTTCATACCCTCTCCTCGAATAATACAAACTCTATTACTAATCCCCACCAATAATAACCATACATAACCCGCATAAAGTTACTTTTTATTCTTAATAGTGGGGTAAGGGCTAATCGTATAAGTCGAAGGGGTCGAGTAAACATAGGGGAGGGTGGTATACCTGCGTCGCCTTTAACACGTTTAAAGATCAATAATTCCCGCGCCCGAACTTACTAGGCTCTTACGCGTACAACTTATTCTTTACGAGATAATACTACTATTACAAATTAATATGGGTACCCTAGCTAAAGGGTAAAAAGTGTATTAGTATATATAATCACACTTACTTTTTCAATTACGTTATTATTCATTTAAGGAAAGGTTAAGGTATAGAGATCCTGTTTACAAGACGGCCTTTTTTATACAGAATGGCGACATACAGACTAAAGCACGTATATAAAGAACTCATTATTACTATAATACACTCTATAACACTTGTGCATAGCTACATACACATTTCACTTTCATCACTTACACGGGTTCCTACCTCTCTTTTTTAATCTTATGAATTTTTCCCCTTCCGAAGAGCCCAAAATTTCGTATTTCGAGCGCGATTAGGCTCTCGACAGTGACTAAGATGACCGTATATCACGGCCTCACCACGAGTGTAATTTACATGCCTATGGGTCCCTAAACTGCGGTGCACCCCAAGATCTTGATTGGAGGGATGGCGGAGTTCTAGGGCGGCCCCTGCAAGTCCCGAGACCCCACGTTACGATCTCTCCCGCCGGTATCTACTGGTATATTTCGTATTAGCTATCATAATACACGGAGGTAGGTACTCCCCAGTAATAGTACAACAAAAAGAATTCATTCAAAAATTTAACCAATGTATCAAGATGCAAAATAAATTACTCGTAAATAAATGTATCAATAAAAACATTAACGTAAGTACTAAAAATATAAAAACATAATCTTGGATGGTGTCGGTTGGGTCTTTACATAAACGTATGAAGAACATAGTATAGTATTCAAAGAAGATAGTAGAAGAATATGCAAGCATCAGAAGAAGCATTTGAAGAGGGTATACTCTAGATAAAAGCTTATAAACTCTCACTTATAGCGTAATACTTTATCATAAACTCCGCTAGCCTGCTCTTTTATGCTTATTCATTATTGTGATATTTAGTAATTTCTATATTGGTAATATTTACACCTGTTCGAAGAGTTTCGTATTCATCATTTAGTAATAATAGTATAGTTTTACTAAAGTTTCAGTCGGCTATTTGGTAGTGACAGGAATGTAGGCTTTAATTTGTTTTGGAAGGTTGGAGAATCTTATAATAATGTGATTTTCGATGTTACGTGCTATATAGTTAGTGTAAAGTAGTATTTCATCGTCGATCCAGGTTAAACTTTTTTTTCCCTCCTTAAATGATGAGTTACTATTTGCCAAGTAAGCTTTTAATTAACCATACATCGTTTTTGCGTTGAAGTAATTATTCAATTAATTATCTGTACTACGTTTTCGTATGTTTTTCATAAATCATGATGATATTACTTAATATGTTTTGTAAATTATATAGCGAACAGCGTTTTCTATTGTGGTAACTCGTATGCGTTGTAAAAGTTACCACCGCTATCTGCGCCTTTACCAGCAGCTTTTTCTTCCGTTTCTTTTCTCCCGCCGTACTTATACACCCTTCCCTTTTTTCCTTTCCCTTCCTTACTAAGTTGTAATTGTAGTAGTAGTATAAGTAATAGTAATAGTAGTAATAGCGGAAGATTGAGGTTATAAACTTCATCTTTTTGCCGTGGGTAAAAATTCCGCATTTACCTGTAGCTTTTTTTAAACGCAGTAAGCGTAGTATTCTCATATTGCAAAGGGGTACGTAATATTTACCTTTCTAATTGTGACATAAATTAATTGAAGCATAAGTGAGGCGAAGAAGTGGAACGGGCCCGCCGCCTGGACGCGCACCTCATTAGGTTACGTCACAAAGTCGTTTTGATGCATAGAGTAACGTACTTGGGTTACCGCCTCGGGCCCGTTTATAGCCACATTTTGTGTGCCGTGCGTTGCGTTCGCCGCCGCAGGTTAGGAGTTTAGCTAATTCCGATAAAGTAGTAGTGCCTCGGTTTACTATTACCGTTACGAATGGGGCGGTAATGAGTGTATACTGGTATCGGTAATGTAAATGTCGTTTACGAACGTTTTTCTACGCGTCCTCCGTCTTGACGATAATTCAATTTCCCTTTTCAATATTTAATTCGAGTATTGATTTATTCGTTGTCCACTTCTTTAATATGTAATAGGGGATTTGGATTAATTTTTCACTAAGTAATAATAGGAAGCCAGTTGAGACCGTTTTCATTATTATCGCATGATCTGCGGGTTGGCGTTTACATTATGTAAATAAGTTCGACGATGTTTTCACGCGGCGTTATAATGAATGTGAAACCGTTCATCGCTCTTTATCTAAGGCTATGTAGCATAAGACGCGAGGGGTGCCGAGCTCTCTTTAAGGCGATAACATCGGCGGCGACGTCGATGGCGATGGTGACATCGATAACGATTACGACAACGATAGTGACAAGAACTATGGTTACGATGATAATATCTCTCTTTCCCCCTTCGAATTTCCTTTTGAAAGCTCCTAATGACCTTGTTTTAATTATTCTGCCAGTAAAAACCGGCGTATGTACAAATAGTTACATAATAATGTTATATTTTTTATAAGAATATAAACGAAAATGACAAAAGCTAAATTAAATAAGTAAACATTTACAATGTAATATGTAAATGGTCGATTCAAAGACTAAAATACATAACGTAAGTGGTTGATAATAAATTCAACGGGTGAAATACAAAGCAAAATTCGTAAAAATAATAAAAATATTATTTATTGAAGGTTGGTTCGTATGACATTCCCTGGAAACGTTAACAAAAAGAGTGGTTGTAAATACAAACGATTTTATTCAGTCATTAGGGGCGCTTTTAGTGATTGTATTCGCTAGCTTCAACTTCTTATCAATGGATTGAATCTCCTTCATTTCACGACGTTGATGAAATGAACGAAAAATTATAATATAGATTATAAGGCGCTTTTCATTTATAGTGCAAAACTTAACAAAGTGTCACAAGCTAGTGCCTGGTTAGTGTTTACCAGGGATGCAACCCTGGTAGTTGCTATACTCTTACAGTGCTATAGAGCTGTTTGGAAGCTATACAGGAGCACGCCCCCACACGTTACATGACTAGGTTGTACCATCTTTCATAGCTTTGTAGTAACTCTCTAATAGGGATTTCGACTTTTTTTTATCGAGGTTTATAAATACAATCCGATTAATATAAACGATAGTTTCGACCTTAGTTCCTTTATATATAGATTTTAAGTTTTTTTCTAGTAGTATTTTAACTATTTGCTAACGGCTACAACCTAAGATTAAATTCTTTACCTTCAAGCCTGCATATTAACATCCTCAAGCCTTAAAACAATTCTTCGACATACGCGTTGGAAAGAAATTTCAAAACGCTTTGGCTATTTATTGAAATTATTTTATAGCTTTATACGAATATTTCACCGTCACTTTACGTATAAAGTTCGTCGAACAGGATAAAATTATTCGAAAACACGTTTTACAATAAAAATACCAAGATACAGGCGTATTAAATACGTTAACGAATATAATCCGGTAATTCGAAGTTACTAGTACGCCTATGTTTTCAAAACAACACCCTCTTCAAGGAGTTTTAACTACGTTACCTACGAATAACGTAGCTACTACACTGATTTTTAACGGGAATCGCGTTAACTTTCCCAACGATGACGACTTAAAATCTCTTAACTTCGATTACGATACCGGTGCCCTATTCGACAAGTGTTAACGACCTAAACGTAAACCCCGTGATTAATTAGTTAAATTCTCTGTTGTTAAGTTACGATTCCCGATATAAAAGGCTATGATATGACGGAAATTACGTAAAAACCGGAAGTTTATCGGAATTGAAACAGATCATTTTTATGTCATTGTTCAATAATTCAAAAGCGTTACTAAAACTATTACAAGGAGTTATTACACCTGTAGCGGTAACAGCGATACTAACGACCATAATATCTTTATATTTATGTTGCTCAATTATGAATACGACTTCAATACAGTTTAAGCCATTAGCATTTAGCATATAAACGTAAATTAAAGATAAAGTAAGAGATTTTGCCTTTTTTCAAAGTCTAAACGGCTTCATTTGCGGAAATTGGCGGTATAGCTGAAAAATACATCCTTAAACTCTATATTTGAAAGGGATTTATTAACGATATTTTAACTAATGTATTAAATTCTTTCAATATACCCGCCAATTATTCTCAATAAATCGCGCTCATTTAACTTATTAATAAACAACTTTATACCCTATATAATCGTTACGGTGGAATTAACGGTACTATTAGAATTATTTTATGTAACGAGAATAATAGCAATGACCTACCCTCTCATAATAGCTAGGAAAACGTTATTATAACTGTCGTAAACGCTTTTCGAGTCGCTTTTAAACAACATATTACTTAAGTTAATTATTCAAAACTTTGCCTTAGTAAAAAGCTTAACCTATATTTAATTCATAGCGCGAACGATTATTGTATTCGTACTTACCTATTAAACTTAACTCAATACTCGAGCGACTGCAACGTTAAAAATATTATGAAAATTCACCTTATTTCAGCCGAATTTATTTTTGAAATTTCTAAAGAGAAAAGCATACCGTTTTCATACAGTTGCGTATAAGAGTTAATAAGACATAATTCGATCGGGTAGCTCCGTCCCAGATTTTCAATAGCTCCATGTTATTGATGGATTTGCTGTAAATTTTGATTTATTTCATTGACACATTAGAAACCATAAGTAATAAATGTTATAACGTCACGAATAAATGACTTATTTCTCGTTTAAAATTACCGCGTATTCTAATTTTACCCCAACGACTTGACTAAGTCACATATCATATACCTGGCCCCATCTTACATCATATTTCTCAATCTTTTTTAATATCAACTTTAATAAATATGAATACCGGATAGAAATTAATAAGATCACTTACTTATAATACAACTTTATTTTAAATAAACTCTTGATATAATACTAATGAATAATTCAAATCGTTTTGAAACATATATTACATCCAAAAAAAAAAAAAAAAAAAAAAAAAAACAGGTAACTATTAAGTTTAGAAACGAGGATTTGCCCCGATAAAAACAACGCCTAAAGGGGTCCATGTTATTACATTTTAAATTATCTTACAAAAAACCCGTAGAAGCCAAACAACTTCGACACAACTTGCCGCCGTCTCCTTCGAAGATATTAACGAAATACTCGCCCCGACACCATTCGTCTCCGTTAGGTATAAACTCTCCGACTCCTTGAAAAGGTTCACCCCCTTATTAGATAAAACCCTCGAAAACAAATTACCCCCTCACCGCTCCAAAACAGATCACGAAATCGTCTTTTATAATAATATCTAAGCCCAGACTTTGAAGGGTCTATAAGTTATAATATACGATATATCGCGAAAAACGCTTGCTATAGTACTAAGAACATTAATTAAATTATTCGACCAGAGTTATATTCGAATAAGTAGTTCTTTAACGAGCGCACCCGTATTTTTGGTTAAAAGATTTATAAATAACTTAGGTTTTAATATCGATGATCGTTAAATCAAATCTGTTATAAAGGAAAATCGTCACCCGCTTTTTCTTATTAAAAACGTTTCAAAAACATGATCACAATTAAGTAATCGACTAAATTCAATATTAAAACCGCTTGTAAGAATCTTTATATTAAGGAAGGAAACGAGTAAAAACCCGCGTTTAATATACATTTGATACTTTTCAAATCATTTACTACCCCCTTCAGCCTTTTTAATATACCGGTTACCTTTTGAAAGTATATTAATAATATTACGCACTCTTTTAATATCCTTTTCTCCCCCTACCTCAAAGATATTTTTGTATATTCAAAAAATAACTCTAACTATTATAAAGGTTTGGTTAATAGGTTTTAAACGCCTCAAGCGCCGAGGACCTTCTTCTCGATATATCTAAATATAAATTCAACATTAATAACAAATTCCTGGGATTTATTATTAAAGTTAATGTCTGCATTCATATACGCTCAAAAAAGCTAAGCTTTATCCAGAAATGAGCGGTTCTATGATAATTCTAAGGTTAAGGAGTTTCTTTAAGTTTGTTAACTCTTAAAGAGATTTTAGTCGCGATCAAGTTACAATTATTTGGCCTTTAATTCTATTCAACCTAAAAAGAACTCCTTTTTATTAAGGGTCCGAAAAGAAAGCCGATTTCAAACGACTTGAGTTTAACTTCCCTTTTAAACCCGTACTCGGTTAATCAAATTCAGACCGCGATACTATTTTTAAAACTGACTATTTTAGCTAGGAATCAAGTAGTTATTTACTTTAATGCTACGACCGTAATAACCCACGTCCGGTATCGTATTATTTACATCGTTTGTCCCCCTCCAAGTATAATTGCGAAATTCAAAAAAAAGAATTACTTGGTATTATGAACTGTTTAAAAGTATAAAATGCGGAATTCCAGGGCACGGCACGCTTGTTCACGATTTTTACGAATTATGAAAACTTAAAATACTTTATGATTATACGACAGATTTTTCAATGATAAGTCTGTTAATTGAGAAGGCTCTTTAATTTCGTTTTAGATCAATTTACAATGAAAGAGCAAACTATATACGGCTTAATACTTTTTCATAGCGAAACCAATATATTTTAAAAGGGTTTTTCGATCTACGCTTTGGAAGTAGGAAACTCTAGTTTTTAAGCCGAGAATGAGCCGCTTCTGAGCCGCTTCAAGGTATAAATATCTTCCGGTTAACCGTCAGCAGAGAATATGTTCCAAAAGGTCGCAAGCGTTTGACCAATATCGACTTTTAAATCAATTAAAACTCCGTTATTCACGTAATATTATTTATTCCCAATTAAATAGTATAATGCGTATGAACAACCGGAGTTTTTTTCACTAATATTCGTATCGACGACAATCAAGTACTTAAAGTTTTAATTCTCGAAATATTTAGTCAAGAATAATAAGGTTTTACGATTTGGTAATCGTATTTTAATACTCATTTACGAACCGCTTACTACTGCGTTAATATAAGTTACCCATAATTTACTCCTTATTAATTACTTGAGCCGCGACGTTACTATTACCATTTTCAGAACGTACTTTGAACCCAGTTTACACCGTACGGTCCCCCGTTTTTACAGAAACTACGATATTTATGAGTGTATAAACTACTGGAAATACCGTCGGAGGGACTTTTTAAACCCTTTCCGGGTTTTGAACGACTTTAAGGGGAGTTTTCTATCGACTTTATAATCGATTGACCTTAAAAATATACCGGAAACCTACGTTACATTATAATTATTACAAATAATTTAAAAAGAGCTGTTACCATCAAGTCTATAACTACACTAGACATTGGAACTTATACGAAACGGTTTTTAAACCGTTACCAATAATTTTACTGATTTTCTCGTACGAATATATGTAACTACCATTCGAATTGAACCGATAAGTTTCAAAAGCGATTTTACAACTTAACAGGGGTAAGACGAAGTTTAAATACCGTTTTTTACTCCGAAACTAATAACGAGACCGAATTCGTTAATTAAAAGGTCCTGACGTACCTACGTTTTGTTCGTCGTTAATATTTTACTTAGTCAAAGCCTCTAATTACCCGATTATTAACTAGTGATAAATAATAAAAATTCAATTATCATCGATATTAGCTTATTTTCATAACCTAGGGTTATTATATTAACCTTATATAATTGGTATATTATGACCTCATTCTGATTACGAAACCATATATAAGTGCCGAGGATTTTGTTTAAGAAATCCTCGATATTACGAAGTTTGTATAAGCCGAAATGACGGTACAGTAATCACGTATAAAAATATATTAATAAACGACGTTTTCCTCCAAAACTTTTTTGAATCCATAACTATATTTAGCTTCTTTTCAAAAACCACAGACCGGATAAATTCTTGGAAAGATTTAATGAAATTTACGACAAATATCGTATAATACGTGGAGTTGATACCTAGGTTTTCAAATTGGATGTCTAGGAAGGTAAATACCCTTGTTTTGATGTAAATTCACTTATTAGAACCGCTTCAAACCAGCTTCCGAATCAATAGATCCGCGATTTTAAACCTTAATCTATTAATATTATAAATTACGAGGGCGAAACGTTGTCGAAATACCACTTTCAAAGTATCTTTCGATTTCGAAATAAACCGTATATCGGCCGTCCCCGACGTAACGATTTACCAAAACGGAAAATTTTAGCTAACGAAGTAAATTACGTATACCCAATTTGAAAGCTACCTTTCAACTTTTCTAATATCGCAATACTATATGCTTTCGAATTACGTTATGAATAAGCTAAATATAACGACGGATCTTTATGCATATCCCGTAAACAGGCCTGAACAATTATACTTCACGATACAAAAAGACGTAAAAACCATTACTTTACAGGTACAGAATATAAACGTAACGTAATATTAACGGATTATAAAGCTACTCTAATATATCCTCGAGATTACAGTCCTAGTCTTTACTCAATAGATTTTTACCTATTTCAACTAACTTACCTAATTTTACGTTAATGCAGCCCAATTCACCATTTATTTTTAAATACTTTAATAAATTTCTTCATTGCCTCAAGCTATACGTTTTACCTTCTATTCAACAACGATTTCCACGCTCAATTTTAATACGTTAATTTACCTAAAAATTAAGCTCCTTATTTGAAATCTATGCGGCCAGTAAGCCTCCGGAACAAATAGGAGTAGCGGTTATAAAGATTGCCTTACCGCGAGTATCTACCTTCCTTTATATAACGCGATGAACTCTTATAGCCTTTTTTACGACTTCTACCTATACCTATACGCCTTTTTACCGTTTATTAACGTCTAAAAAGCGGCTTGCAAATGCTTTAACTTACTTGAATCCTAAAATTCGAACGTTAAATAAGCTCTAAACAATTCTATTATAACCTTATATATATTAATATTTAGGTTTAAAGAGGCATACAAGTAACCGAAATCAGAGTTTATAATACCAATAAAATAAAAGGGACTTCGGGCACTGGTATTTAACCACTCGTTAACAATTTTCACCCAACTATATATAATCAATTTACATTCTGTTGTCTGGCAACGTTTCAGAAATTTATATGCTATACTTCGCACTGCCTCAAAATATATCTATTTGGGCGTCTTCTTAAAATATATATCTATAAACCGTAAAGCTAGGAACTATATACTTGTTAATAAGGACAAAGAAAAATACTAAGTAGATATACTTACATATTTAATAATCTTGTCTACCTTTGTAACCAACTAATGATTCGTTTTAAAAAAAGAAACGACGACAACAATAATAATGATTAATGGTTTAACCGGTATAAAAGGAATTGATTTAATAAATGCTTAATATTGGATATTGTTACATTACTTATGAGTGGTTGTAAAAAAGAATAATTTGAATTTTTATAGTGGAATCTACGAAACTATTTATAAAGAGTGGATGCTAGGGCACCTTTTACGTGGTTCCACATCGTTTGGCCTAATACTTTCTACACGATACTACAACATTTTAAGTCGCCTAGAAGCGGTTATCTCACACTTATTACCCCCCCCCCCCTTTTTTTTTTTTTTAGCTCCCTAACACCTTTTTCACTTTTCACATCGTCGCACAAAAGAGAGGAGGGGATGGAAGAGGAATCCTAGGGGTTTTTAAGGCGTGTCGTTCATTTTTAAATACTGCACCTATTTCGTCCATATTTACTGTTTTCGTAATTTAGTTGTTAAAGTATACATTTCCTATAATAGGTGTCTTATGTTCGATTTCTAAAGCAATTTTAATATAATAGTAACTGGAGTAGTTTTACTTCATGGAATTTTCAAATTTCGGGAGGGGGGGGAGGGGGGCGCTGGGTGTATACCAAAAGATAATATCATAAGTTAGCCCCTGGCTAGTGTTTCCCATGAATCTAATTCTGATAGTTATCACGCTTTTATAACTCTTTAAAGCTAATCGGAAACTACACAGGAATACAGCTCCACATGTTACGTGACCGGATTATATCATCTTCTACAGCTCCTTAACAGCTTCCGATAAGATGTTTCTCTTTTCTTTTTTATCGAGGTTTAAAGACAGAATCGGACAACCTTGAGTAACAACTCTAGCCTTACTCCGTTTATACAAGGTACTTATAAAGGGAAAGAAGTAAGTATAAATTATCAAAAATAATGATTTTATTTCAATGTTTGAACTAATTATGCAAACCGTTATCGTTATGGAAGTACCTAAATCAGAGCCTCTCACCATTTCATATATATTTCAGGAAAGAACGCTTCATATAATTTGGTTTCATTTGATTACACTTGAATTGACAATATAACTGCATAAAATAAATCCGTTTTGGTCCGGTATCTTACTACTAATAACGGGTTAATATTTCATTTGAAAATGATAGTAGTAATTAATCGTAAACAAGTTATTATTAAAAACAAACAGGTTAGATATTTGTATGTCGAGGGGTATGAAACGTAAGCCATATATCGGATTTTGAATTTTCCATTCGAGTCGTTTATTTAATGTTCGGCATTTGTTGTACCATAGTTTTATTCAACAATACGTAGAGATAAATGGTTTGAGCGCCACTTTCAATTATACGACTAATATAACCCAGGCTCTGTGTACCCGATCATATCCATACTTGTTGACGCGCTTTATACTTGTTATATTAATTGAAGAAACTTTATCCAACTGTCCTTTTTTTACAAACTTCAGGATATAACTTCAAAACTTCAATCATCGCACTATTAAAGTTAGTTACGTGGTTCTCTGTCTAATATATTCTTGGTTTAGCTTTGAAATTGGATTTTTACTTCGTTAAATCTTCCGAAGCGAACAAAGATATATTACATAGAATTAACCTATGTTTAATTTTTATATCGATAATGAACGAATATTCTAAATATATGTATTACCTAGTGAAGAAGAATCGAAGGAAGAATTGGTTATTTTGAGATATTGTATGTAATAAATTTAATCCGTATTAAACTAATATACACTGGTATTTACAATGATTTAAAGTTAGTCAAAGATATGCAGTATTATTCCGAGCAGGAAGTGCTTCCGGAGCTTCACAGGTAGGTAGGTGAACATACATCGCTTAAGGAGTTTTTATAATTATACGTATACCTATGTTATATTCCGGAATTTAAAACATAAGTTATGAGTAGTTTGTAGTGGGCAATAAATATTATTATAAAAATATAGCTACTCGTTATAAAGTGAATGATTTAGTTATAATATCCTTCTTTCCAGCGTTATTTTACCCTTTTACCATAAAGTAACTATTTTAATAAGGTTTCAAAAAAAAATTCCCCCAATTTATAAATGATTTCTTTAAAAAAAAATTATAATTTCCGTAAATCGCCGAATATAATAACTTCCTTCCAGGTCTACGTTTTCAAAAATTCAACCGAAACCATAATAATTCCTGTATAATGGAGTTTTATACTTAGCTTGCTGTCCCCCAACTCTTTTGAATTAATGAAAAAGTATAAAACAAAGGCTCTAAAGCGTTTCTTATCTTTCTTACTATACAAACGCCCTCGTTGACGTTTTTCTAATTTCATTAATTTAGGGTATTCATTTAGCTAAGATGTTCAAAGGTATATAGTAATATCTAAAGAGTATATAAATATTAACAAAGCGGCGTTTTTATTATCATAAGAGTAGAATACTTTTCGCTACTCGGAAGGTGGTGTTTTAAAAGCTTTCTCGTCCACTTTTTTCTTCTTTTAGTCTTATATCATTGTTGAACTAAAGAACTCTATACCGTTTAGAAATTATACAAATACATCGTATCCACTAATACCGTTAATTTTCCAAAGGTTAATTATTTATTTCTTTATTTTTCAAATTAGGACCTCGAATTACAACGATAGTTTCAGAATACGTATTTCTTGCAGACCGTTTCTTATCAACAAAACCTTAAAACATTGGTTTCAACCTTAAAACAACTTTTACCTGCCATAATCTTTACCTCAATTTTCTCTATTTAAATATTGGTTCCTAATGGTACCGAATCCATATAAATCCCGAAGTAATAACAAAATACAAGGAGTATAGTGATAAATCCACTCTGATTAAATGTATCGTTTATAACGTCTACCGATATTTGTATGATAGAATTTTCAAGTTCGTTCCTTTTAATTCTTTCAAAAGTACTATATACGTACATTTAAGTGATATATAATATAGTTGTTGAAAGGGCTTTAGATGTTGCAACTTTGTCGATCCGATTGATTGAAGTAACCGTAGTATTGAATAGTCAAGTGGTGGATGTATTTTTTTAGGTTTGGTAGACCGCTGGCCTGTCGTCATGGTAATTTTTATAGTAAATTGCTTATCCTATGCCCTAGTATAAAGTAGAGGTATAATGCACTTGAATTTTAGCGAATACAATAGGTATATATAAAAAACAATACACTCGGATTGTATTTAGTATGGTTGACTTTATTGTAAGTAAAGTTGATACACTATATTCAAAATATTACTATACTAATATTGGTGGCTTTTGATCTTTGTGCGCGTACGCTAGTGTAGTCGACTAATTTTTTCCAGTAACCGTTGAATTACTTCCTTGTTAACTAGCTAGACCCTTGTTAATTCCATTGTTTCCCATACCCGAATTAACCCTAAAATACCCTTATCTCTGTTATGGCATCGAGGCCTGCCTTTACCCACTCCCGTATATAAGTTTTCCGCTACAAACTTATGCGTACTGGCCTATTGCCGCTATTGGTCTTTTTAACCCATGTGGGTTAAGTCGTCTACTACTTCAATTAACCTTTGTAGGTAACTAGGCCACCTTTATCCCTATTATCCTTTTAATATTGCTACCCCTTCAATATTGCCAACGTTACCTATAATGCCATTATTTATTTTAACCAGCGTATGTTAAGCTTCTTGTTAAACAAGTTTTACCCAAGTGGGTTGATAAAGTTACTGTTTCCCTTGATTTCACTGTATTGTTTAAAGAAGTCGTCATCCCTTTAGCAGTTTTTTTAGTGTGTCAGCATATTTTTAGCCGCTTGTACGTAATTTAGCCTCATCAAGTAGCCTGTTAACGTAGCCTTCGATATGTATTGTTTACCTATTGCTGTTCATAAACATATTAAGGGCCTTATTTGGAAAAACTTTCGTTATGAGGTTAATACAATTGTTTCTTCTGTCGATTTACCGGAACTTTTCGATTTACTTGCCTGAATTGGTTTCACAGAAAGATATTACGTCGATTATGAGACTTTTTTCACCAATGATGATGAGCCTTAAAAGGTATTTGAATAGGCTTTTCGAATTACTACAAATTACCACCGGAATAATAGGAAACTTTAACTACTTGGTAATAATATTAAGGGTTCTTTAGAAAGTTATGCCTATATTACAGCTAGACATTAATCAGTACATTTTAGAAATTAGTAAGATTCGTATAATCCTTTTACATTTAACTAGGATTCAATATATTAGGTTGCTGATAATGTTAAATTAATCCTCTTGTTTGTCTTTATTGACAAGAGTTATTAGGAAGCCGATTTGTAAAGATTGGTCGGTATTAATTATAAACGAATAATCTTTCAAAATAATTAACTTAGCCTTCTATAAGTTCATAGGGATTATATTGATTCTTCGGTTCAAGTTCCGTATTCGTTATTTAAGCCTTTCATTTAACCGGTTAAAGTCTTTATTTGTTAAGTTTTATGTTTTTGTTGTAATCGATAAGTCGTCAAAAGTTTCTGGTTAGCATAAGGTAGCAATATAGCTGTTACGAGAGCTTTTTTTTAAGTACTATTAAGTCCTAGCTACGTTAGCTTTGTTGATTGTGGTTAAGTTAGAACCTTCTTTTTTTAATGAAAGCTAAAGCTAATATTCACAAGTATTCGGATAGATGATTCATTAAAGTTAAGTTGATTTTCATTCGATAGGGTTGTAACCAGCTTGTAATTCTAGAACTTAATGTCCTTAATTCCTTATTGTTTCGATATTACGAAGCTAATAGTTTTAATTAAAAGTGGATCGTTAGTTTATATACCTATTACGCCGAACTTTTTCTTTTACGTTATTAATAGGCACGGGTCGTATATTGAAGACTTCGTTTTTAGTCGTGATTGAAAGTACGATTGATAGGTTAAAAACCAATAGACATTTATTTCGGATAATCTATTTAGTGGCTTGATATACCGTATTATCGTTCTTGGTGAGTTGATGGTACGCAGTTCCTGTGGAAATTTCGGTAAGATGATTCGTTATAAATTAGTCGTTGATTGCGTGTATGCTTGCGTTATATTTCGGTGATAAAGTGTCAACTTGCCTTTAGTTTTAGACATTAAACTTGCTGTCAAAGAGATTATTACACTTTAGCTAATATTTTGAATCGTGTTATGGTCCGACCTACGATAAGAAGCCAAGTAGGTGCCGAATGAGGTTTACTATTAAGGTACGGTAGAAGACTAGACGAGGCTACCGTGGCCTCCCGTACAGAACCTATGGGAATGGCCAGTGACCAGCCCATCACGTGCCATTATACGTACCGTGTATGGACCGCGTCCGGTTCGTGCCTAGACCGGGTTCGGACCGGGTATTGCCTTTCCCATTACATACACAATTACGTAACCTATAGATTTAATGGCCAATAGCTTAAGTTTATAATATGCTCCCTTTTATACCGGATACTATAAGGGTTGAGACATTCTGTTAATTAAACGCGGGTTGCGGGCTTTACCCGTTTAGTACGCAGGTCGACCGCGAGCTGGTAACGCAACGTTTAATGCGCCATATAACGTATCGGCCGACCCAACTTTAAGCTGCCGGCGCCGTATAACGTACCCTTAACGTACCGTATAACGTATCAACTGGTTTATCCTTAAGACGCCGGTGTCGTATAACGTACCTTTCAACGCGCCATATAATGAATCGGACAATCCGACCCCAGGATATCGGCGCCATATAACGCGTCCTTAACATATCACCTAACGTATTAGCCAGTTTAACCCCGGATCGCCGATGCTCTACAACGCGCCCCTTATCGAGTAGTATAACATATAAGCCGGTTTCACCCCAGGTTACCAATGCCGTATAATACGACCCTTAACTTTCCGTATAATATATCGTTTTTACCATTAATACCGTGCAACATACCTTTTGGCGCGTTGTGTAATACTTCGCTTCTACCTTTAACACCGTATAACGCGTCTCGTATAATACGTAGCCTTTACTGAATCCGATTCGTCAATACCTATAAATACAAACGCTCCAGTAACCATTAAAACTTTTTTTTTACTTTTTACCCTTTTTTGTAATATTTATATTTTAACCCTTTATATTCTAATCATTAATTTCCGCCGATATTTCTTCATTGTTTTTTTAAGGCTTTTTTATAGCTGACGTATATAATGAACCTAGTTTAAGTTACGTTACCACCGGCGCTCTGTGTAAAAATAATAAGCCCCCTCGTAAGGTATACTGCCTTTATTATATACAAATATCCTTTCGTTAACTTCTTTTTATAGCCTTTTCGCGGTATAAAAAACCTGTTCGTCTTAGGTAAAAACAAAAATAAAAGTAAATTTCACCTTTTATAAGTTAAAAACGCGTATATATTATATATTAACCGCTTATTTAATGTCTTTATCCCTTTTACTTGTATTTGAATTTATTAGGCATAAGGTTATCATACGTGTCGAAATGTCTGTTGTAAAGTAAATTTATAAATTAACTTTATGAAACCCCCAACTGTAATTCAACCCCTTATCGTAGTATATTTAAAAACTAGGTTTACTCTCGGATTTACCCGGTTTATGGGCTCTTTTAGGTTAATTAAATACTTCCGTTAAGAATAAAGGTTATATTTTATACTTTACGCGTAATTGACAGGGAGATGTTCCAGATCATTGGCTCGTTTTTGCCTTCGCCTTTTTTAAGTTTGTTAATTCATTCGCTCAGCTTCGCGATATTACTCGGGTCTAAGGGATCTTTACCGTCCCGGCCGTATAAACCGTTACCCCTTTTGCCATACGTTCCAGTTACCCTTTTTTTCCGAGTTCGTTCTTTTTTGAAAATCCTTCGTTACCTGTTACAATATTGTTTATTTATAAAAAAAAAACTTTTAAGATTAATTGTACGTTTACGTATAACGTTTTTGTCCAGGCTCCCTTCAATACCCGCCGTATACCTTTTGATAATTTTAACATAAATATAAAAAAAAATATAGTTTCAGTTATATATTTTATAAATAACATAGGTTACGGCTTATAAAGTGTATTAAGCGATATTTTGGGCCTAACTATACAATCCCCGATTTACCAGTATTGTATTTATTAATCATAAATAGGAGCGAATTGATCGGACCAACCGCTAACGGACGAAGGATCGTGCTCGGGAAGACCGCGTCGCATGGGCCTAAATTAATATTTCATACTTTTTGGTAACCCGTTTAAAAGGTAATTTTTTTCGTCCCGCCTTTCTCCTTATTTTTCGTTAGCCGCTATCGTTGGTTTTCCCTAAAACCCGTTCCTTTTAACGATATCCGTTATTCTCGGCGTCGCCCTGCACTCGTCCCGCCTTTTATTAATCACTTTCATCGACGCTTATTAACGCCTGTTACGCTTTTCGTCGTCCTTCCATACCGGCGTTTCCTAGTATGTGAAGCTAATTATAATAGGGCCCCTAACGTTAATAAAGCCAATATTTATGAAATTTTAATAAGGATAATGATAACGAGGAGGTAAATCGTTATCAATTTGTAATAAAAGTCTCCTTACGGTCGGATATATATCCGATGAAGTCGGGTAATATTTATTCAACTATATTTATTAAATTATAATATAATTTGGTAATAAACGTTTCCTTTTATGTAAGTAATGTATTATTTCGAGGGTGAAGGCGGCTCGCTTCGCGTAGTTTACTTGGTATTAGTACGACGCCATGTTATGACCCAAGCACGTTGGCGGGTCAGGAAACAGGCCAGCATGCAGCTGAGCTACCGGTGAGCTTCAGTGAGCACCGGTGAGCCTCAGTGAGCATCGGTGAGCCTCAGTGAGTACCGTTGAGCCTCAGCACTGAAGATGGTATGAAGGCCATAGGATATAAGGACACGGCCATCACCACATAGATAGTATTTCCTTCATAGCTCTTCAGTTGTCAATTTAAGTATTCAGTCTCAGTATATTCTGAATAGCCTTACGGCTTTCGATCATTACTTGCACGGTTGCGATATTGTTTACTCAGCACCTCTGCTACCTTCTTGATAACATAAACCCTCTGACACCTTCTTTATACTCACAGGTATTTAGTGTGATCATTACACGCAAACATTACGATACCGGTTTATTATAAACCCGAATATCCCTTTATTTCGTTTCAAACTTTTCTCAAGTTATAATATATTATTAATTTTCCAATAAATTTCATTTTCATTTATTACAACCTTCTTACTAAACTAATTTGAATTAAATCCTGCCCCGTCCCGTTTTTACCACGAAAAGTTTTTAAATTTAAAATTCCTTCTATATATATTTTCATATATCGTTAAGAACTTCAATTTGTCACGGGTGAGTATCGGATGAAACCTACGAGGAAAGGGGGTTTAAAACCGTTTACTTGAATAAATTGAAGTAAAATATAAAGTATTTACCTAAATTATCCAAAACAATATGTAACGGCTTTAAGATATCGTCGACCCGGTATTAATTATAAAATAAGTTCAACTTTTTACTTGGAATGTTAGTTTTAATATTGCGTAAATTTAGTTCAATTTAGTCTTATACCTTAAATAGTTTCGCCTAACGTCGCGGACGGTTCGCTGTCGTTTTTATTTTTCATTCCATATAAGCTATTATCGTGTAAATTAGCTTTATACCCTTGTGTAAATGTATTTCAAACGTAACTATTCGCTCCACCGAATTAATTAACGACTTTATATCCTCGTTAACCCTTAAGATAAGTGATATTTTATATTTATTTACCGAACAATTCGTATTCAACCCACTTACTATCGATTTTCTTTTATTTAACGTGAACTAATAAACGGGTGAATATAAAATTTAATCGTACTACAAAAAGTTGATAATGATACCTCAATACTTTTACTTTTTTAGGTTTATACGTTTAATACCCTAATCTCTTTATTAGTGGTACGTCTTGAATTAAAGTTATTCAACTTGAAATATATAATATAAGGTCGTTTAAAATACTTTTACCTAATTTAAACCGCGGTTATTAATAATTAAAGTTGGAAATTCATAAACTCTTTACTATATATCCCAAAAGCGTTTCGCGTATGTTTCGGTAATTATGAATTATACAGCTTTAAATGAAATAGACTTAAAAGGGCAATCCGTAATAACCAATAAATATTAAAGGTCGCTTTTAGTAACTGGTAAGTCGATTATAAAGTCGATAAAAGTATATACCTAATACCGATTGAAAATGGTGAAGGGTTAAAAGAGGTTTTATTGTAAAGTACGACGAGGTTTTATCCCGTTACATTACGTATATATTTGATATAAACGTCGAATATATTCGATTATCCCGTTTGAATAGTTATTTCGTTAGAAAACGCGAAATGATATATTTTTACTTGGATGAACTATAATGAGCGAATCATAGGTTTATTATAAGATTTTTGTTGTTAATGGTTTTGAGGTTGGTAATTATAAACGGTTATGGTAACGTAATGTATACTATGGATCAATCCTATAATCCGTAATTTATACTTATTATCAGGATTTAACCAGAAAACGTTTACCGCTTTCGGAAACCGCTAATATGCAAACTTGATATAACGTATCATTCGTTATTCCTTAGTTTTGAAATTTCTTTAGAGTATCCGAACCGAAAATAAGGCGATTATTCAGCGTTAACGATATCAACGGGCTTAATACGGCTCGAGTTCATAACGGTATTACCGGTTATGACGTATTGAAATCCCACGATGTTATCCCTGATAACAACTCAAACGCGAGCCCTGCCCGGGGTGGTCCTTCTTTCGACGACTTTTAGAAAACCGCCGTCCTATTTTTAGGGTATATATCGTCGCAATCTAATAACTTAGCCAACTTTTTAATAAATTCATCTACGTTATCCGCTGTAATTTATGTTTTCTTAAGATAGAAGTTTATTATGACCATATTTAATATAATAATAGAAATGTGTTAAAAAATTTACGCGCGGCGTTTTTAAGCTTCGGGTTTATCTTATGATTCACGGATTAACATATTCAGGCGGGCGACTTAAGTTACAGGCTAATACCGGAGGAAATATTAAAAAAGCGAAAAACGTTCAGCCGATTTAACTTAACGTTTCGAAATAAATCATAGTAAGGGAAAATATTTTAATCCTTGGTAATTTGTTAGAATTATAAACGGGGTACAGATATTACGTAATTCGGAAAATTACGTTTTTGAATAGGATATTACCGCGAAAAGCTTTTTATCGTAAATAATATAGTTACGTTTCGCATTTATTAATTATACGGAATAGTAAGTTATTAGCTTTAGGATATTATCCTTATACCGTTGTGACAAACACTCTTCTAACGCCGTTTTCAAGTAGTTGGTTTTTATTACCGTTAGCCGATTTAGATTTTAATATGTTAACATTAGGAACGTAATGAAAATATTTTTTAATATTTGAAATATATATTTCTACTCTTTTGTTTAAACTTTACGATTTTTTTACATCATTCTTCGGATAAAATAATCCGCTAACTTGGATAAATTACTGATAAAATCGCGATAAAAGTTGGTAAAATATTAAAAGAAAACTTTGAACCTTCCGAATAATACGTGGTAATTATTACTCGCAGATTACCCGGATTTTTTCGGGGTCTGTTCGAATACTTACCTTAACCGTTACAATAAAACCTAGGTAATTCAATTTTCTAACCACGAAGTGGAACTTTTTCAAATCTAAATTTAACTCCTTATTACAAAAATATTTTCAACCAAACGAATTTGGTTATACAATCCTATTTAATAACGAAAGGAAAAAACTAAAAAGTCGTTTACGTCAATAATAATGAAATTATTCAAGATATCGGTTATTACATAATTAATATATCGCTGGAACATTGCCGGCGTTCCAGCTAATTTCAAGGGGGTAATTAATTATTTAAATAAACCGAATCTCGTACGAAACGCCGTTAATTCCTTCTATCTGGGTATAACTTAGATATGGTAAAAATCCGCCCGAATATCTAATTTCGTAAGTTATATCGACTTCGATAACGTACGTAAGGTCTTTTTAATTAAAAGTAAAAAAACGGTTTTACTCGGTAATTTTATTTAGTATTCGATAATCGATATAAAACCGCTATTTCCCCCTTTGTTTAAGAATAAGTAATACCGGCTTTATAATCTATAAAAAACCGACTATGATATCGAAATGACCAGTTGCGATTACTATAACCCTTTAACGAGGATACCTAAAAAAAAAAAAATTAAACCCCCGTTATAATTATACTATTATCCGGCTGTTATGCATATACAAGTTCCGTTAATGAACGAATAAAACGTCGTTTTAAGTCAAAAGACTTTAATTCATTAGAGAATTTACGGTACTTATTTAAGTTTACGATATATTTTACCCGGCTAACGCCTATCGTAATAGATTTGTTATTGATATGTAACGATATGCGAAAGCGTAAGTAGTTGCACTTTACGGTTGAAAGCCAATTTAAGCCGTTAGCTTAAGGAATACAGGTCTCGAACTTGATAACGAATAGTACTTATAAGTTTCAATCGCTTATAACTAATTCCTTTAATTCGATTAATGCTTTATCCGCGCGATAAAGGTCGTTAAAAGTAGCCTCAATATAATCGAGATATTTACCTATATTATATATACCTTCGTTTCCGCCGGCTTCGTAATACGTTATAACCGCTTGCTTTACCACCGCCGTATTATAACCCTATACGTAAAAAAACGTATACCAACCTTTTTGAATTTACATCTTATTCGCTTTTAATATAAATTTAGTCTTTTGGCGCGTTGCCGCCCACGTGGAAGTAAATACGTCGAATTACGGTTGGTTATATTTTTTTCGCCTACCTTAAACCGGTAAAAAGCTCATATAATCGCCGCTAATTCGGCTTCGAATTATTGAATCTTAGCCACAACCTAGGAGAAATCAAACGTAAGGTCAATAATTAAAGTTAATTAACCCGGTTATTATAATTAATTTACAGCTCACGCGATATAGCTTATAGTATTTTATAAATTAGAAATATCGGCTTGAGTGGACCATGAAAAGGTAGGAGATATATTTATAAAGGTAGAGGACTAGGTATTCGCTGGCGGCTTATCCTTCCCGATTACGTTAAAATTTAGTGTTAAATCATGAACTTTTGCCATTGATTCGACTATAATAAGTAATACTCCTTCGGAAAAATAAAAATAAACTTTCATACTATATTATAGTTCGACCTACGATAGTAAACCAAATTGGTATCAAATGGGGTTTATTATTAAGGTACGGTAAAAAACCAAATGATGCTACCGTAACCTATCATACAGGACCTATGGGTATGGCTAGTGCCCAACCCGTTACATGCCCTTACACGTGCCGTATACGGACCGCGCCCGATTCATTCCCAGATCAGACCCGGACCGGGTACTGCCTATTCTGTTACGTGCACAGTCACGTAACCTATAGACTCAATGGCCAATGACTTGAGTCCATAACAAATCGTTGGTGATAACTTAAATGTTTAATCGTTGTCTTTATTGCCATATTTTGAAGCGATTAAATTTAACTTTGCGTACAATCGCCCCGTGATTTTACCCTTTACTTCGTAGATAATTCTCTATTTAAAGATTGTGATATTCGGGTTTTAGAAGTTAGAGTCGGTTTTCGATACGAATTGTATAAATCTTCGAGTTAATTAGCCTTTAATTTCAACCATATTACTTTTTTAAAGGTTTTACCAGAGGTTTTGATAATACTTTGTATCCGGAGCTTCAACGCCAAGTTTTCGTCGGTTTTTTTTCTTCTGAGTATTTTTTTAGATGCAACCAGGTATGTATTACTCTCTTTTAGTAGTATTTTATTAGTGGTCTTTCGCGTCGACGGATTTTTATTGGCATGTAGATAATGGGTGGACGAGGGTTATATTGACTCATTTGTTTGTGTTAAAGGTTTTCATCATTAGGTGCCTTGATATAGGGCTTGACTTATGTAATGCGAAACGTTGTAGGGCCGTTAGCAGTTTTAATAACTACTTTAAGGTTAACGATACTTAAGATTTTGTGTAAGCCTTTTTATTTATTTAGCTTTCATTACACGGGGACTTTATTTTGTAATGTTAGAGTAGGTATATCAATTATAGTGGAGTCTTTTTTGGTGTTAAGAGCGTTATTAATCTGGCGCTATGCCGATTCTTTTCATACTTTATTTAATGCCCTGCCGTTGGACACTGATTCATTTTAGGGTGTATTTACTGCTGGCGTATATTTAATCGTTAGACGTGAGTACGTTTTAAAGACCAGTAGCATTAGTACCAAGCCGTTAAGACCCAAAGTATCGTTTAGACCTTTAACTATTATTTGAGGGCGTTCTTTTTGGTCTGTAAAGCTCTCAATCTCTAGTGTAAGGATATTTTACGTTCGCAAGAGTAGTTTGTATGTTTTTTTGGACCTTTTCAACACTCTAGTAAGCCTTTATAGGAATTTGTTTACAATGAATCCACATTATTTTGGCATCATCCTGAAATTCCGCCGCCATAAAGTTAGTGTTAGTATTGTGGATAACGATATTAAGTAGGCTCAAGTACGTATTGATTTATAGTATTTTGAATCGTTTTTGACGTATCCTATACTGATAAAGACTTTACAATCTTGGCTCCGCTAAAAGAGGTTGTGAAGTTAATGATTCAAAGAATAGATTTGTTGTTTAAGTAAAATATATTAATCGAAAATTCGGAGTTGAAGTTTTTATCGTATTTTAGTGTTAATTTGAATTTTAGAGGGGGTTGGATATATGTTCAGCAGCGATAATAAAGCTTTTCGACAGCTTTTAAGGAAAAATATTCATATTTTATGCTCTATAGACTCTAATACTCCGTATAACTTATGAACAGTTGGGTAATTGAAGATTCGGTGTAATTGTCGTATTTTCAATTTATGTAGGTTCAATACCGTTACTTTTAAGCTTTAAAAGTTAAATTACAAGTTCCATTACTTCAATGAAAGAGGAAACCTTTAGCCGTTTTTAATTGGATTATTCATATTAACGTTAACTTTAATGCCGAGGGTTTCTATATATTTCAAATAGAGAAAGAAAGGAGTACAGGATTGAAGGATATAGAATCAAATTGATTTAACAATAGTTTTAATTCCTGTTATCCTTAGTGACCATAGTCTGTCACCTGAACCGAATTTAACTTTAGCCTTACTAGTATTTTGAGGTTTCTATATGGTAATATTAGTGTTTTACCTTTATAATTTTTTTTATTGCGAATGGCATTTTATTGAGTACCTTATTAGTTTTATGTCCGATATGATACCTGAAAAATTATGGCCTGCTTAAAACGTGTGGTCCGCGTAATGATTGCGAAGTTTAAAGGTATATAAAAGGTTAAGGGCCTAGTTAGGGTAAATGTAAGGATCTTAGCCGCTTAAACGGTATAGAAAGGTGTAGTTAACTAATTATTAAACCGTATCAAGAGTGGTATTGTTATATTACATGACTCGTTTAGACGTATTTTCATCGTTCAAGTCTTTTTTGTCCTAGAAATTTACTATATAGTTCAATAATATTCACTTAAAGGTATTAAGGTATTTGGAACGATATATCTCCTATTATTTTTTATCGTTTAATCGGTAGGTGGCGAATTGATTAGTAACCCGATTTTTCATAAATCAAATATTGTTTGCTATTATCACAACAATAGTTTTTGCAAGTAATAGGTCCGATTGAGATTTACCTACGTTATTGGCGTAAGTGTGGCTATAGCTATTAATCCGGAATTATTGTATTATAATTCAAGTGCTACAAGCTCATATAGCTATACTTATAATTAAAGTAGTTAATTATCACGCGGTTTACTTCATTGATATTGCGGAAGTTATTAGCTTGGGTTTATATATTAAGCTAGTTTGATGTACGCGTTATCACGGTTGTAAACGCGTAGCGTAACTGGATAAAGATGTATTTACAAGTGATATTTGAGTGTTATAGTGCGTATTTAAACTCGTTAACGCCCGTAACGGCTGCCTGTAACTATTATTAAATTGTGGCTTGTTTACCGTGAGCTTTATCCATTGTGTGTTAATATAATATAAGCTTGTTAAGCATTTGATTTAGCGTATCTATCGGTGTTTCCTCTTTTATTTGTGCTATTATCCTAGTTCATTTCGTAGTGGCCTAGTTCATAAAATATTACGTAAAGTGGATATCGTGTTCGAAGTGAATTTTCATGCCGCCATAAAACTTGCAGAATGTTGTTACTCGTGTTAGAATGGTTAGATAATAGTCCTTGGCGTACCTTGTAAGGATTTTGGAGAATAATCCATGAAAATTGGAAGAAGAGACTTTTATTTATTTATAAATGTTTAGAAGGGGTATTATTTTCGTGTTAAGAAGTTCGTAAGACTTTCCGTGGTATTTCTACCTCGTTTTAGATTTTTTGGTGATCCGAAAGAAACTTGAAGTTAATGTTGACTTTTTTGACCGGTTTTTAAAAAAGTTTACGATAATTGTCCCAGTTTTTATTGGTGTTTTCAGACAGCTTAAGCCTTGGAGCCTCCAAGTTACGGTATTAATGGTAATTGTAAATCGCTTAGCCCGAGGGGTAAAATCCTATAGTAAGACCTGTAGTGGGCTCACTCGTGTAAACGTAACTGCTGTGGAAAGCTTCGATTTAAGGAACTTGGCGATTTTTTTCAAGGAGTTAAGGGGAAATAGTGACTTGGTCGTAGGGAAGATGTTGAGGAACTTAACGGTTTTTCTTAATTAACAGGTGGAGAGCATCGACGTCAATTTCTTTTACCGCGTTGATAGCTGGTTTTTTACGCGTTTTACCTCCACTTAAAACGTACTTCGCGCTTTTACGTAGAGGTGTTGAGTAGCCGAGTAAATCAACGGGTTTCTTAGTATTGACGCATGAAGAGGTTTGATTCAGTTGAGGGTAAAGAGGAGGTCCCCTGGAACGTGTATAAGGCTATTGATGTTTTTCAACACCTTTTCCTTTGTGTCATAAGTTTAAAGGGTATTCTTTAAGTTGGGTTAATTTAAAGAGAGGTTTTTCTATGTTGGTGGAGTTTTTTTTGGTACGTATATCTTGCGGCGTTCGAGTTTTACTTATAACTTGGATTTGATACCTTTTCAATTGTTTTCATATATTAATAGTTAAGTTATCGAACAATTTATGGTATTTTCGAAAGGAGCAGTCGCTGCGCTTAAATTTTCCGCTGACGTTTTACTTAATAATAAATTAGCCAATCAAGTTGACAAGGCGTCTTTCGGTGAAATCTTCTTCGATATTTAGCCCTTTAAGATCTTTATAGTTTTGTTTTAAAAAGAAGAATCCCGAGGCTTTAATTAGCTTTGTATTTTCGGGGTAGGTGTTTTCTTAGCGGTTTTGCCAGCGTAAGACTTGTTGAACGAGTAACTTGATCATTTAGGACGTAGATACTTAGTAATTTAACGTGAAGTTGCGCGACGTAGCCTTTTTGACGCGACTAAGAGATTCTTGGTGTTTTGTAATAAAACAGCGATTTTGATAATTAAATTGAAATAAAGGAAAAGAAAAAAGTAAAGTAATGATAAAGACTTGGTGTAAAGAGTAAAATAGAAAATCGTTTATTGTTATTGTTGAAAGTCGGAGGTTCAAAGTTGTAGGCTGTAGGACTTAGTTGTTTTTATATTAGTAGTACCCGTAATAATATTAACTTAGTCGTTTACTAACTTTTCGTTTAAAACTATTAGCAGTTAATTTTAACGGTTGTTAAAAAAGATCTGTAAAGGGTTTTTTGGTATTTTGAATAAATATATCGTCTTTACGTTTAAACTTCCGTAAAAACTGACGTAGCGTAAAGATATTATTTAATTATTGTTGTAATGACTTACATAGTAGTAAAGTCCCTTCATCAAAATCCTTCATTCATTTAAGCCGCATTTATTAATATAAAGTCTAACCGGAAAGTAGATCCTTCTTTTATTTAGATTATTTGTACGTAATCTAATAAGCATTGATCAGTTTTGGTAGGGACTTACACGTTATAATATTGTTGATTCGATTGGTTGAAATAACAGTAGTACTGCATATTAAGGAGTAGATGAATTGTTTTAGGTTTCGCAGACCGCTAGCAGGTCTGCATAGTAATTTGTATGGTCAATTGCTTGGCTCGTTCTCTAGGATAAAGTAGGTGCATACTGTACTTAACCTGCCGCCAATACAATAGGCCTACACACAAAATAATATAGTGAGCTTGCAGTTAGTATAGTCAACTTTACTATAAGTAAAGTTGACCTACTACATTGCAAATATTACCATTCCAACAATAGTTTACATTTTTTGATACCTCAAGACGCCTCTATCGATATTTAACTACGTTTTTTACCAGGTATCTTAGCCTCAATCCGCCATTCGTGTAAGTCGAAAAACATTCCTATATCGTAGGTAATCTAGTCCAAAGATTCAAATTAAGCATTGATTGAATAGTATACTAAGGTATCCTAGCAGTCTGTTGTTAAAGCGTTTTATATACACTTAGTGGCTTAAAAACATTGTATTATATATTATAAAAAAGGCGAGCGGTCCTTGATGGTATTGAATATAAATAATTACCTTATAATTCAAATTCATATAGTTTTATCAACGGAATTAAAAACTTCCAGTTGTTTATAAGTGTAGTAAACACTTATAATAAAACTTTTTATTAAATTTCAGAGCTTACTTTTCCACATCAATGTAGCTTGATATGCGAAGAAACCGTAAAAGTCGTTTCGTAATCAGATACCCAAACCGTTGGTGTAATATAAGTAATTCTAGTTGTATTAAATAGGAGACTTCGATCATATGTGATTCTAAGGAAAACCATAAATATTCAAACTTTAATTTAATTGGAATAAATGCGCTATTCCCAACGCTCGAAAATTAATTTTTTGTTTTACTTAGCTCGATACTAAACTTGTTTATATTAGCTAACAAAAGAAAAAATTGTATTTCAAAATCTATTGCATATAAATTAACTAGCTCGAATCGTATATTTACTTTTATTTACTTAAATGAAAACGCTTTGACTTTGATGGATAAAAATTTTCGGTTCTTTCCCATCTAATCACGTTGTAATTTGGGAAATTTTGCTGCGAATACGTCGAATTTTCGTTTTCCAGCCGTCGAGATTTTCAATACGCCAATATTTGATATAATACTTAGAAATCGGTAACCATACCTACTAAACAATGTAAATTAATACGCTATTTAAACGTCCAACAGGTCTCTATCTCTATGTAAACCTACTTTATATAGGAATAAAACATTTTTAAGTCTGTAAATACATGGTTATTTGTTTTCTCATCCTGTTCCATCACATAAATTTTGTTTTCTTTCGAGTCGTCTTCCCTAAAGATATACTAGTATATGTAAACGTTGAAATACTTTTAATATATTGATAATCAATCATTGAAATCGTAAAAGTGTCCTTTGTTTAATATTTAATTGAGTAATCAACCTGAAATCATCGTTTAACGCGGATTTGTTCTTATACCAGATAATTCGTCGATTAATATTCATTTTGATTATCAATGAAGTACCGTTCTTAAGGACTTGTAAACTTTTTTATACCTTTGCGAGGGCACGGTAAACCTCATTCATGTAGGAAGGCTTGTTCTTAGTTATAACAGCACCCGCGTAAATTTCACTTTTTTTACGATTTCTAGAGCTTTCTTCTTAACTTTTGTCCACTTTACATCCGTATTTTAAGTTCATGTTAGGGTTTTTATTCATCGGATATATATTCAATAGTCGATCATATAAGATGTATCATTCAGACTATCCAACGGTCCGCCAAAATTAGAACAATACATCTACCACTTAACTACACAATGCTACTTTTACTTCGACTAATTATAATCGTTAACTTTTCAATATCTCAAGGTATAACACTATTGTTTAGTGATTATTAGTTTCAAAACAGACAATCTAGGTAAAACAAGAAGCTACATTTTCTTGTTAAACTTTGTAAAATACCACGATAGAAATTCTTGCGATAGGTATTAAGGAACTGCGTTGGTTCTTACAGTGTAAGCAGAGAAGACTTTTGGACTATGTCGGTTCTCACCATAGTCTAAAAGTGGTGACGGTATCATTATTTAACAAAAAAAAGAAGGAATTCTCATTGAAACATTTTTTAAAAAAAGTTAATATTGACCATCAAATACTTTAATCGTTGAGAAAGCAATTACTAAGTTTACAAGATTTGTACAATGAGCGAACCGCTAAGTCGTTACTACTAGTGCTACAAATTATCAAGTATAAGACCATAATAGTAAACAACAACTTTAATGAAAAACAACCTTCAACCTTCAATATTAAAACTCACCTCTTGCACTAATTGTTTCCCCCTATATTATAAGATGGTTAATCAGATACAGGAATAAAGTTGTCGATGTTGCTACATTAAACGAAACACCAAGAATCGTTATATTACACCGAACAAGCCACATTATACAATTCCTCACTCAAATCGTCAAGTTTCACTCCACCTGTATCGTAGTCAATTTGCTAACTAAAAAATAAAAATAGTAAGAAGTCTAAAACGCATAAACACAATTAAGGTTTTTGGACTCACATACATAAATACAATTAATTCCTTCAGACCTATATTCACCAAATATTTTAAGAAAGACCTTTAGGGTAGAGATTTTGATGAAACCTTCATTAAAAAAAAACTACGATAACCAATACATCTTCGACTTGGGCACCAGCTAGGATTTCAGTCGCGACGCTTGCAACTTACAAGATTTTCGGTAATTTTTTAACGATTAAGGAATAAATACCTGGAACATTATTCAAAAAAGTATCGAAACTAAGTAAAATTAAGGTTTTATAGGCGAAAAAACTCCATTCAAGATATGATTACAAAAGAATTAGCAAAAGCCATTATGGAATTAGTAAAATTAAAGAATTATCCTTAAAATATTTCAACTAAAAACACCCAAACTCTTAAAACGAAAATGAAAAACCTTTTCGAAATTAAGACGAAAATCCAAAAAAATAAAACAAAAAACCTTTTCCAAACAAAAACAAAAAAACTCCTTAAGCCGAAGACTCACAGAATCCTTAAGATTTTTGACTGAAGTCTCCTTAAATCCTTGAAACGAAAACCCTTTTAAAGATCCTCAAACCAAAAACCTTCAGGATCTTCAAACCCGATAGGCGAAATAGGCGTCATTGGCCAAATAGGCCAAATAGGCCCGGCAAGCCCAGCCCAACAAACCCAACAGGCTGGGAAAACCCAAGAGACCTGGCAGGTCCGGTAGGCACGGCAAGCGCAACAAGCTCGGCAGTCTTCGCAAGCGCAACAACTCCCGCAAGCCCAGTAGTCCCGACAAACCCGTTAAGGTTGAGATGAACACTTTCAAGGTGTTTATTAATTGAAACTCCATCTGGCAAGCCTACCTGGCAAGGTATTACGTAACGATAGATAAGAGAGAAAACAAGGGTATCTTAGCAAACTGGAAAACTGATAGGGGGCTAGGGCTACGATCAATACGGAATGAATTGATTAACACGTTTGAGTTAGACGTATTGTGAATATTACCATATATTTCTTTAGTTAGTAAGCGGTCACTCTGAAGATTGCACCTTTGCAGAGTGCATAGTAACGTGCCACTTTGCAAGGTATATTCCTGCAAAGTGCATGATAGCGTGCCACTACATAGAAGTGGAATTGGCTAAGTGTACGGTAAAGTGCCATTATCCAAAATGGAGATTAGCAAAGTACATGGTAAAGCGTTATTGCTCGGGTGAAAGGTTATGAGCTATCACCTATGGTATGTAATCTCCGGATGTCTATTTTCCTTTTTATATCTTTTTTTTTTTTTTTGGATTTTTAATATAAATACCAATTTTTACGATTACTTTTCACTCTTCAAGTTTTCGTAAAAAGGAAAAGACTGTGATGGTCTTACTAAGTAAGCTTAAGCTGGTAAGCGTGGCTTCCATCAGCTGACCAGAGTCAACCCCCTTGACCGTTATACAAAGTCAAAACTACTAATAATTCAGACGATTATGGATTACGCTAACTACACTATAGGGGGCGAGATATCACACGATACAACATTGTGCACCACATCATGTACAATCACATGACTCATGACTCAGACTGTACAGCTCATAGCTTAAGTCCATAACAAAAACCTTACCGACACTGATGAATAGTTCATTCGGTCAACTACAGATAGCCTAGGGGAAAAAAGACAAACATAAGGTGAATACCTATCACGGGATATTATAATAGTCTTTACTATCCGTACTTTAATACTAAAACTTATAAAAACTATAAAGGAGGGTAAAAATACCCGGGAACGCTGTTAAAACCCGAAACGTAAAAAGACTATAGAATATGGAGTAACTTTCAAAACATAACTTTAATACTATAACATTAATTCAACTAGTGCCCTTTTTATTAAAAGCCCCATTGCGCTATTTGTTTACTCGTTTTAGCGCTTTAAACCTACATGGGTACTTTTAGAAAAGAGTCTTATCAGGTATGAGATTATATAAGCCAAAATATTTAAATTTCGGAATCTTTCGTTAGACTTCATCCGATTTAAATATAGTTTACAGACAGCTTATATATGTTAGGAGCGGCTAAAAAGTAATATTTAAACCGAACACGTTTTATCAAAACGGCTAAAATATAACTTTTAAAACGCCCTTACAACTAAACCACGTTTCTAAAGTAATAATTAGACCGCCAACTAAACGTTTACTATAAGCCGAATATGTATACCGAGCTTTACATACTAACTTCACTTTCATATTTATACATACATATTTTAATATTCTTTTTATCTTATTCCATTAACTGATTCGCCTGTTTTTATTCGCATTACACCTTTCGTTTAATTATATTACTTACGACGTTTGAATTTATGAGATAAGTGGCTAATACAACACTTTTACAACGTTTAAGTATCAATTTGAAACGCTTAATTAAGCTATAATTAAGCATTATTTATATTTTTTTTTTAAATTCCGTGAATGTTAGAAAACGTTAAACGCGTTATTATAAAAGCTTTGTTTAATTTATATGCTTTTACTTAATGTATTATACGCTTTTGTATAAACTGAATTTATTCATACTATATTTTAAATGCACGCAAAGCTCATTTACTTCGTAAACGTATAATTTATACCGCTTTGACATTTCCGAATGATGTTAAAACCAGTTTCTTAACCGTTTTAGGACAATTTACAGTCTTACCACCATACCTCTACGAATAACTAACTTGGTAAAAATCAGAGAATACAATAATTATTTTTTGAAAAATATATCGTCTTGTAAAAGTATTTCTGAACATATATAACGTAACTTATTAGATAATAAAATCGAAGTTTTGATGGAGATTTTGAATCTTTTTACGGCGAATATATATATTATAAATACGATTTTTAACCATTGTAATAGTAACATTGAAGAATGCGATCTGTTTCATATTTTAGAAACAATTTTGCGAATTAGACGTCAAAAATGTGGTGTATAATGAATAATACAATCTTCAGAATATGACGTAAATAATTACGGAATACATGTATTAATTCGATCGGTAGTAATGAAAACCGCATCATAAAAGTATTATTGGCAACGGTCAGGTTTACTTAAATGTTAAAATAAACCGAAAATAAAGTGATAGACGTGAAATTCGTAAAGGAATAGTAATTAGAAAATCGTTACAACTGACCTTTCAAAATAACGGATTAAAAACGAGTAATAACGAGTAAATACCAGAAGAAAGGTGTTTGGCAAAATTAAACGTACGTCGCGAAGTGTAAAAGAAGTTGGAGGAATTAATAATAATGGAGAAAGGAATATAAAGTTTATTTACCACTCGAGTCGTATAAAACCCTTTCCAAAACGTACTCTTCAATAGAGATAGAAACAAAACTACTTCCCGGATATAATCAACAACTATATCGGGAGTAATAAAGTAACTCGGGCGGGAAAAAAAACGGCCCACCCGGCGACAGAATAATCGGCGTAGAATGACAACATAACCCTTATGGTAAATTTCCACTATACCGCTTCCCAATTAATAGAAACGATCTGATAAAGCTTATGAACTTTGTTAAACTAGAGGATGAAAAATAATTATAATAACGAGCCGTACGACATCGTGAGTAATAAAATAGGCATAATATTCAATATGTATAAATGACAGAATATTAAATCCTTATAATTCCATATTATTTTCACAGAAATATTATTTAAGACAACTAAAGAATGAAATATATACTAATTTACGTAAGGAAATATATTTTAGAAGTATTATAATCATCTAAAAATTTACTTTATAAAAATAAATTATGAATTTTATGAAAAAAAGAAAACTGGATAAAAATTACTTGGGAATTCGTAAAAGACCATCGTAAAAACGTTGACAGAATCTTATAGGATGAATTTACCACCTTATTGGTAAATTTCTGCTAATGTTAGGCGAGCCTTAAATAGAAATAAAATAGGGACAAATTATTTATCTAAATAATTACAAAACCGTACTGTAGAAACCCATACTTTAACTTTATGTTATTTAAGCTAGAAAAAGACTTCAAAGCTTTTTTTACAAGTTCGAAAACCTGTTTTGAAATTTAAATACGCAGTTAACCAAGTTTCGAATTAGTGTTTGTAACCGAAAGTATTAAATTTAAGGGTTTAATTACTAAAGTGAACCTTACTGAAACCATTTTTCACGTTCTAAACCAACGATTTAAAGTGTACCTGAAATAAGATAAGCGCCAAAAATACGGCTTCCGGAGCGAAAGACACTAATGAATAAGCCCCTAAAACTTAAAATTTAACAATTACTAATGAAAACGACCTTATAATTAAGTACGAAACTTACTGCATATATAGTAATACCTATTAATGAGTATAAACAACTTTATAAGTTTTTAGAAGCGTTGCATTATATGCGATAAGGTTGGTTGTTAGTTGATCAATTACCCTATATACGAGTAAATTCGAATCAAATGCTTATTGTAGGCTGATTACCTACCTAACAACTAAACGAAAGTTGATTTTACAACATACGTAATTAATTACGAAAGCGTAAAAGACGAATTTAACGCCTTCCTTTACGAGTATACCTTTAAATAGGAATAATTTCAAGTAAAAACGCCTTACTTAATATCTTAGGATGAGGAAACCGACAACCAAATTTTTACGGGCTTATAATATATTTGATTTTTATATATCGTAAGCTTTTATTATCTTAATAAAGTATTAAACGTTTCAATAGCATCGTAATTTACGTTTTTAACAGATATAGCAACCGATTTTGCGGTACTATATTAAATACCGTCGTAGTTGAAATTTCAACCGCCGGAAAACTGTAATTCGACGTATTCATAACGAAATTTCCCAAATTTGAGCTTGACCCAATAGCAAAACACCAAGACATCCTATTAGGTAAAGGAGAAGCGTTATCACTTAATATCGTCATTATAAATACGCTACTAAACCCGTTCGAAATTTATGTAATACCTTTAAACCTTTTTTTTGTTATTATTAACTAATATAAAAAAATTGAAAATTAAAATCCAGAACAGATTTAATTAATTCATTCGTGTTTCAGATAATTTATCTGTTTCGTTCCGCCTTAAGTTCGGCTACCTATGTTTTTTACCTAAACTTTGTACAATTAGAGCCATTTACTTAACGTCACTGAAACTACAAATCCTATATCATCGGTTTAAATACCTAGCCGCAAAACTTTTTTTACGTCTGTTTATGCCGTTGAGTATATAAATGTAGAAAAGAAAGCGCTAAAAGCTATCGAATAGTTTTGCCACGATTATTAGCTATATGTCCAAGCCCTATGATAGTATAAATTCCGGCATTAAACAATAGAGACTGAAATTACGAGGGAATTATGAATATAATATACCTTTAGGGCCGATTAGTATTATATACCGTTTATTTAACAATATTATTCTAAGCCGCGAAATATACGAGTAACGCTTTCGTTACGAATTGCTGGAATACTTTGATGAATTACTAGTTAAACCTTCACTTAGTACCTTTAGACTAGATTACTTACGATACTAATACAATTTTAGACTTTATGGAATAATGTATTAAATCTAAATTCTCTGGCAATAAGTGCGGATAAATACCGGTCAAAGTACTATAATGTATTAGAAACTGCGAACGGTATTATGGATCGCTTCAAAACATATTTGGTACTATTTAGAGAATTAACAAGTGCTAATTCTAAAAAATTATAGCGGTTAATGCTATAAATAGTATATTAGTTATGAATAAGCTCATTTTAACACATTTAGTTTTAGGTACTTACCATAAAATCCACACAGATCTAGCACTCTCTCCCACTACAATAAAAATAGTAAAGATTAAAACAAAGGTTATCACAGAATTATGTTTTTAACGGGCTAGAAATGATGTTTAGAAATCGTTGGAAATAAAAGATGTCATACGTAAAACTAGTGTTTTATATTTACTATTGTAATTTAAAGTTCTAAAATAGAAAACGAAAGATGGATGAACTAACCTTTGAAGATGACCAAGTCGACAGGCTACTATATATTTATAAAATTATTAAATAATACGAGTTTGTTTCTATAGATAATAGTACGTGAATATAAAAAAGAACAGGTGGATAAAAGCGATTCGAAACCGTAATACGACTTATGGTATCGACGAAATTTCTTCTCATATAACGGATTTAAACCACCTTGAAATCCCATATACCCCCCGAATATCTTCCCACAACCTTTACTACACTATGAAAACGGCTAGTCTACATGAATAAAACGAATACTATGTCGCCAAAGGCGTTCACTTAGCTTCAAAAATAAAGAACGATTTGAAGCCTTTATTACAAATTTATTTATTACGTAAAATGAAATGGTAAACCTCAAATAAAGTTGAAAGTTTAGCTGACAAGGTATTATTACCGCTTGACGTGCACTATTTAAATATTTTACCTAAACGTAAATCCCTACTTTAATTGAATAAGGAGTTTTTTAGTTTCAAAAGTTCAATCTAGCGATTGACAACATTGATAGGATTTTTCCTATACGCTTAGTTTATAAGGTAAAAAATAAGGCCGGTGAGTCTTATAAAAAGAGTCGCCTTATCATGAAAGGGTACAATGAAACCGGTAAAAAGCATATTATAACCTAATTATTCACTTTATAAAAATTCCGTTATCGTTTGATTTTAGCCATTATCGCTTCCCTATACATGCCCTATAACCTTTATGTTCAACTTCGTAATATTATATAGGTTTATAAACAGTTAGAAAAGAGGTTTAAGTGTTATATCCAAGTCTATATACCTACAAAGCATAGAAAATATTATTTACCCAAAACGATCCAACATATTTAAAAACCGCTTTATGGATTTACTAAGGTTAAGGTATACTGGTATAATACCTATTAAAGGAAATATAAGGAACGGCTCAAAATAGTTAATTCGACTTTCGACCTATACTTTTAGTTTTAACACTACGTTTTCAGGGGTTTTCATTTACTAGGATGTAAATAGACGATATATTAACGTTATATAATATGGTTTTTTTTTTGTTGCAGAGGAAAGGAAGCTTGTAAAAGCTAGCCTAGAAGCGAAACCCAAAGTTTTTCTGACGGAATATCGTATTATTAACTTTAACGGTACGATAATTTCGCTTCGAAACTATATTTTAGACTTTGTATAAAAAGGATAACCAAATAAGTTTGCTTTTATCAATCTACCTTACTCGAAAAGGGCTAATGAATACAAATATTAATATATATGCGGAGCTCATATTATATTAATAATATTACAAAAAACGGCATTTAATCTTTGAATCGTTATTTCATGTTACATAGACCCTTCAAATAACGTATATAAGGCGTTTAATAAACTACTTACGTAGTAAATATATAATTGAAAACGCGATTCATAATTTGTAAAATTCGATATACGTATTGTAAAACCTTTCATTTTTACCGACGGATCCTTCGCTCATAATATCCATTATACCTTGTAAATATGATTTGTTTTTATTTTTAGTACCTTACTATATATTCGAAACGGATTTACCGTTTATTTAAATATTATCTATTAAATTTCGACCAAATATAGACGGGTTATACGAAGCGTTATAATGTCGGAAATTTGCTGTATGATAAAAGAGTTCTACTTTGGAATTAATATAAGAATAATGGTCCCGATACTTATTATAAACCTTGATTTACGACATATTCTTCTAATAAATTACACCAATTCTGTTTTCCTTTAAGAATGTATTATCAAACTCAACGTTATGAACGAAAAACTCCTTGTAATCGATATTATAACTTTACGCGAATCGTATAAGCGCCGCAAAACTAAGGAGATAAGATGGATTAATGGAAAGTCAAACTTAGGGGATATGATAATTAACGGCGTTCCGAATGTAATATTGAAAACGCTATTATTAACGAATATACTCTTTGTTGGCATTGTTGGAAAGTTTTTATGACCTCGCTTTAACTAAAAAATTCCCACCCTACATCTATCGATTCCCCTTTGTTTTACCTATTTACATTACTCTTAGCATTTGATTACTATTCGGATTCTTCATTTGTACCGCTTTTCAGATTTTATCGCTATTTTGATCTACCGTTCGCACCGCTTCTAACATATTATTACTTTTATTTTATTATTTACGACCTTACTAAGCGTATTTTTTACATTTTATCATTATAATTCATTACTTTCACCAGGATTCTTCTTAAACCCCAATTCTATTACTGTGTAGCGAACTATATTATAGCTGGGTTCACTGGCGTAATGAAAATGGGTAGCTATTCGCTGCCAAATGGGGAGGAGGAAGTCGATTCGCCGTTTGTCGTCTTCATTATTCTCGTTTTCCTCGTCTCCCTCGCCGCCATCATTGCTGTCAACGCCGTCACTATTACTGCTATCGATATTGCTACCAACATCGCCGGAGAAAAGGCCTCGCGCCTTGGGTTGCATACTATTAAGTATAGGTGTAAGGGGGTTATATCCCTTTATGCAATAACGCGTAATAACTTCGTTGAACTCGTTTACGCAATATATATGTAAACTTGTCTTTTAGGAGGTTATGATGGTTGTAGTTTCCTTGGTCCGCCGGTCAACGCCTATTATTAATTTGTATTAGTTTATTTTAGCTATTACGTAGGTATTTGTTTTTGAAAAACGCCACGTAAAGCATAATAAAATAATGAGAGATTATTAGTCGCAATTAGGATTAGGGGTTTAAAGTAAACTCACTGTAGAGATGGCGAACGCATAATAGTGCCTCGCTATATGGTTTTAAAACTACCGAAACGAGAGCGTATTTATTGTTAATCCGCTTATAACGGTGGTAACGGTTCCACCGACCCCTATTTTAATAGTAATCAATAATCAGCATGCCTACTGTTACGAAAGCGATATATGGCACGTAAAGCGTGTGTATTAGCGGCCCGGAGCTACGGACTCGGGTACGCCATTTTAGCGCTATACGTGCTAAAGAAGTCTCGCGGTATACTCAGAGGAGCCGTAGCTTAAAGCGACGAGCTAGGTCCACCGCCTCAATTTTGTTTACAAATATATTGAAATAGAAAATATTGAGTAGGGAACTAGTGATACAAACCGCATTATAACTTCACTAGGTTACGCTTTCGGTAGAAGGGGGAGGTAGTCGCTAGGGGTAATATGGTTTTTACTCGTAGCGAAAAATAAGGTTTATAATTTTATAAGCCCACAGTTTCTACCTTTAGGGGTTAAGGGGAAATGCGCAAAAAGAAAGGAAGGGAAATGTGGTGACGGCGTTATCGGCTGCGGCGACGGGGGATGAGGTGAAATGGAAGGTCGAAATTAATAATATACTACTTAAAAGGGCAAGGTTAAAGGTAGGGATGATAGAGGCGCAGCGGGCGACGATAGTGATAGCCTCCTCACGTTTACGTTGCGCCGCTAAATAACACCTCAAAAAGCGGGTTTTACGTGTAATTTGTTTTTGGAAACGGTTAAAATATATCGTTCGTCCAATAACTTACCTATAGACAGGGTGTAAATATTGATTAAAATAGTGATTTGAATGTGTATGATTCAATTTACTGGTTAGTAACTTACGGTATAAAAGGAGGCGCGTTATTTAAGGGGGAAAAACGAGGTTTTGCCTAGATTAATAACGATATATTTTTTATACTAATTCCAAGATACGTGAGACCAATAATTACCCTTACATAATTACATCTTTATAACACCTTCGTAATCATACTCCTGTAATGATCGACAACTATACCACGATTAATAACTATGCTACAACCAATTTCCTAAACCAACTGTGGCTGTTGGAATGGTATTACATGCAGTATAGTAGGTCAACTTTACTTATAGCAAAGTTGACTATACTGACCTGCAAGTTGAGCGTATTGCTTTGTGTAGACTTACCGCATTGAGTATAAGTCGAGTGCAGTACGCCGCACTTCACTCTAGGGCACGGGCCAAGCAATTGGCCATACAAATTACAGTGCAGACCAGCTAGCGGTCTGCGAAACCTAGAATAATACATCCACCATCTAACTACGCAATACTACTGTTACTTCGAAGACCAATCGAATCGAAAACGTTGCAACATCTAAGGCCTACCAACAGGCTTTATTATAATTACTACCGCGGTTAAAATTGTTAATCCAGACCTTTACACTTTGTACGGCAACTAAATTGTTATTATTAAACCATGGATACAAACTGCACCATAACCAAACTGTCATTACTAGACCACGGACACGAACTACAAGATAAACTACACTTTTACTACTAAATCACGGATAGGCCCTTTTCTAAAGAAAGAAAATATTGTCTTTATAGATATTACCATATATTTCTATAGTTAATATGCGGCGACGCTGCAGAATACTCCTTTGCAAAGTACATGGTAACGTGTCACTCTGTAAGATATATTCCTGCGAAGTGGATAATTACGTGCTATTGCCTAAAAATAGCATTAGCAGAGTGTACGGTAAAGTGCCACTGCCTAAAAAAGAGATTTGCAAAGTGCATGGCAGAGTGTCACTACCTGGGTGAGAGGTTATAAGCTTTCACCTGTGGTGTGCACTCTCCGGATGCCTCTTCTCCCTTCTATATCTTTCTATCTATTTTCAATACAAACACCAGTATTTACGATTACTCTTTTCCTCTTTACGTTCACGTGAAAAGGCAGAGATCTTACCGATACATATAGTTGTGTCTGTTAGGAGATTCGAGTACAAAAGTGGATAAAAGACTTAGTAGTGGGTTCGTTAGTAGCAGGGAGCAAAAATTCTATACAAATTTTATTGGAGTTGACATAGAGAGGAACTTGCATAACCAAAAAGCTTTTTGAAAAGACGTACTAGCACCGGTACTGGTGACACAAAACAAAAAGCTGTTAGTGTTGGAATAATGTTGACTGCTATTTTGAACAGGTCAATTATAGTATAGCATATTCAATTGAACTAACTGGAAGTTGACTGTATTAACAGCAAGATAAGTACAGTGAGTGCTTAGTTAAGGCTAGGGTACGAGCCAAGCAAGTGGCTATACAAAGTATTGTGGAGACCGGCTAGCGGTCTACAAAACTTAGATAAATACATCTACCACTTGACCGCGTAATACTACTGTTACTGCAACCTATTCGAATCGACAACGCTGCAACTTCTAAAGGCGCATCAATAACTGAAATATCATTTCTGATATTCCTTCGATAATATGAAAACCAATTAGGTTTTTATGCTTGATAATTGACTTTGCAATACATTATCAAAAAAGAAAACCAAGAAATGATCCCCCTTTGAAATATTTTTGGGTAATTCACCATAATTTCTCGTAAGCCTGGAATATTGAAACCAACAGAAATTGAGGGTATTATGAATTTAATAAGTAGTAAAATAGATTTAGTTGATAGTAATATCGTGAACAGGTGTTGAAACTAGCATGAAATGTAATGGAAAATTACAAAATGACCCAAATACGCATCAATAGTTATTATAAAAAGAAATATTAGAATATGGAATGAAAAATAGGCGGAAATGTATGTGGTCCATTAAGCAATTACACTTACAAAATGTTCGATAATTATACTTGTGATATATTTAGCCACTTCAAATTATTCATTCATCAGTGAAGAAACAGAAACATAAATTGCTAAAGTAATATATTAAGATGATTAACATGTTCCATGGAAGTAAATGTAACCTTTTGAGGTTCTTCATAGTTGAGTTTCTAAATATAATATAAAATATACCCAAATTCTATAATGATAATTGAAAAAGAATATGGGCTTTAAAGGGGGATTTTTTAAAAAGAGTGTTTCAGAACGTTGGCTACGAGAATATAACCAGTGGATTGTTGAAAATGATTTTGTAATTGAATTAAAGTAATGATAAAATACGAACAAAGGTATGGTCGATAAAATGAAAAGTTTCTGTCCAACAATTAAATAGCAATAAAACTATTGAAAATATATGAGCTAACATATTCCAAAATTGTAAATAAAAATATCAAGTGAAATAAATTCAGTAGAAATATATTGAAAACACTTGTAAACATAATACAAAACAAAAATGAAGTATAGGAGAAATCTAAATACATATTTAAATTTACTTATATAAACTTTCTTCAAAGATTTGTCACGAAATGGATTATTGTTGGACAAAAACTTAAATAATTCGGTGTGGAGTAAAAAATAACAATTTTCGTTTAATTATATTTTCTCTTCTCCCTATTAAATAACTATGTCAAAACCTCGTTTGCATAGAAATTCAGGCATAAATCGATCATATCAAAAATCACGAATGTTCATATTAATTGTGAAATTTTTCCTTATTCTTACCGCCCAGATATAAGAAACATCATCTCTTTTTGCCCAAAATTATGCGGTTGTGTTCATTCATATTTTGTATAATGAAACTACTTTTTTTTCTAGAAGTAGCTTCCATTGAGTCAAAATTGGGAGAAATCGGGAAATATCAAAACAAACATGAATGAAATGGTAATATATAGGTCGTAGAGTTTTGGGGAAAACCCGTATGGATAACTATATTAAAATGGGGTGAGAAAAGAATGAAAAAACTAGAAAAGGAGATAAAACTGATAAAATTGTATCTACAATGAACATGAGCTTTCATAACGGTAATATAAGTTATTAAAATCTTTTTGATACGGAAAGTCTCCTGAAAATAGTAAATTTTAACGACTAAATAATTATGATTCCCTGTCTCCTCCTTACTCGTAACGTTAGCTTACTTGTGTATTAGGCTGAAATAAAATTACGTTAAATAACTCTTGATTCATTATTAAAAGTCTGGAAAGAATAACCCTAAACAACGAACAAATGAAAAATAATTCATAGAATAATAAAAACACTCTTTAAATGAACGAGACTAAATACTGGAAACACAACACAATATATAGAGCACAAAATATCCATTCTATGCGTTGGTTCATAAGATCCAAACGAAAATTGAATACAAAGAAATGAAATTGATAAATTGGAAAGAGGAAAGTAAGCCAAAAACCAGGAATGAAAATGATAGCATAAGATGAAGCTATACCGTCAACAAAATTGATATTATCACGATGTAATTAGTTCATATATAAGTTTATTTGGTTGAGTTTTACCAATAGTTAAAATATTTATTCAAAGTAATTAAGCAGAGGATTGGTTATAATAAGGCACAATCTTAAAATGTTCAAATCGTAAACCTGGTTTTATCGTCGACATGATTGTTGTAAAAAATATTATGATATCTTTCGTAATTCCAAACGAAGCAGGTAATGAGATCTCAAACAATCTTGGTAATGTATTCGATGGAATTCGATATTTTAAAATAGTTATGTAATAAGAATTATCATAAAAATACGGACAGAGAGTTGTAATAATTACTTGTGATGATTTAAATAATAAACATTAAAGAATAAGGGCACCTTTCCTATTGAAAGGGAGAATAATTATCATGCCTCAGCTATTAGCTAACTTGAATAAGATTGTCAATGCCTCATGAAGACCGGTACTATTTGTATTATACACATAAGGGTTATGATAATCTTGATAAAATATTAGATACACTGGACCAATCTAATAACAGAAGGATGCGGCCAGCTTATAAGTACCTATCTTATTCTAAATCGAATTAAATCCTAATTATGAATAAAAAAAAATCCGGGTCTATTATAGACCAAATGAATTACTCAAACGCCTAAAAGTTACTAGAAATTCTATCTAACTTTGTTTAGTAACATAACAATATTCATTAAAGCCAATGAATACATGAATATAATTCTCTAAAATTAATGAAACGCGCATGATAATATGACTCTGATGAAAAATAATAATTCTGAATGAAAATTTAATTTGTTCTAATGTGGAATATTGATTAAGGTATAAGAATAAGAAAGTTATATTATACGGCCTGTAGACATTTTGATATAATTGAGATTTTTGGCAAGTGGATTATTATATTTCATCCTATAAATAAATTTTGAAATCTTCGGATAATGATTATAATGAGGTTGAGAGGATTGTAATATTGAATTATGATTATTATGTCATTATATTTAACTCAGTATGTATATTATAGTGGAAAAAATCACTATGTAATGATTATATCCCTATACTCTCGCTAATACACATCACTTCAAGGGTCAAATTATCTTTTAAAGATATAAACCTTCTCTTACCACTAAGGAACATAAACAATTTAGGTTGTCTCAAAGCGATAACATTAATAAAATTGCCAGAGGTATGTGGAATTTAATTGTTTATCTAGGAACTAATTGACACAATTATAAAAGGAAGCTAGATAAAACGCATATTTTATTATGAACCATATATAGGGGTTTTACACGCTTTCGCATAGTTTTAAGGACTCGAGGAATGTCGAAATCTTCGACAATTACTTTCAATTTGAGCTATGAACATTTTCTACTTTATAGCTCATTTTGACAAAACCTTTCACTAGTTTTCGTTTGATAAGAAAACAAACGAAAACATTGAAACTTTTACTATACTAACTATCGATATCTTGGTGCAACTTAATAGAATAAACGCGTAAAGCACTAAATTTGAGTAAAATAGACATTTCAATGTTTTATATACTTCTACTCATTAGGTACTTTCTATAACAACTGTATTTAAACTAAAACTACAATTTGGTATACACTTAAAGTACGTTATAATAACTACAAATTTGATGTAGCAAAATGATCGTCAAAGGTTTATTTTACAAAAGGAATCCTTTATTGCAAGAAAGAGAACCTTATAGAATGATCAGTTGAAAAGGTATGAAAATCGAAGACTTCTAACTTTGGCACAATACTAGTAATAAAATATCTGCAGACCCATTTTTCCTTTAAAATCTCCATAGAAAATGTGTTAAACTTGGTCATTACTATTGAACGAAACTTTCTTATATACCACAATAAATAAAGATAACAGTATTAATATGATCTGATATACCAAAAAAGCTAAAATCATTATTATATGATTTTTTCCCTATATTAATAGCTTATCACCTACCTTTTTAAACCTTATAGCCAGATTCATACGTTAACTCCAGATTTCTTTTACTGGAAAATTATAACGAACATAATACCAAAGTAATGTTAAGTACAATCAGTGATAAAATGGCTTCCGGTAAAATAAACTTAATTTTACTGCATTAATATGTCGAAGTTTTAAGAACTTAATTTTAATCACCTTTATTACACCTAACAGTTTGAATGCAGAATAATATTTCATATAGTAGGACAAATTTCAATGAAAAATACATCAGTAAGATAATGAATAACTTTAGATTGCTTTTTAACTAGTTTGACGAGCTTAGCAGAAGCTATTACAATCACAAGAGCTGCAAAAAACTAGAATATATTGGAAGTTACTTCGAATTAGTTTCATGAACTGTGACGTAAAACGCAATATGAAACTATTAATAAGTAACATTGTAAATCAAGATTGGAAACTTAAGAAAACTAATATAGCTTTTTTACTCCAAGTTGATGCAATTGAAACCAGTAATAAATTAATACAATGTTTTTCGATTCAAGATGTATATAATGGAATAGAGTTCATATACAAAGTTCTATCAATAATCTACCTCTTAGCTGAAAATTATTCTACTATTTTTTAAATTGAGAAAGTTTTTTATAGTAGATCAATACAATATAAACTTTAAAAGAAGCTTACAATTTTCATATTAAACGAGTAACCAAAGAAGTACTAGGTTTTCCACACGAAAAACCGATTCAACCCGTTAAACACAAGTGATAAAGAAGATTATGTTTCATATTCGTTTAAGGGATATTGATATTCAGTTGAAGAAGTTGACGCTGATTTTTCAAATGTAGTTCAATTAATATTTAAATGAAAGAATCAATAACAGAATCTAAAACAAGTGTAATCAAAAGAATTTACGGTTTGACTCACCTCAATAATAAAATAGAGATATAGTAGCATCTTTTTTAAATGAATCAATATTAAGTATAGACATAATATTAAAATGCAAGGAATTTTGAAAGTGATATAACTTTTAAAACTCGTGGATAAAACAAACAATGTGAGTAAAAGACTCGCAAAAGTTTGAAATAAATATTTTGAAATCGTAGCAGCGTTTTTAGGTTCGATGGCCATCTATAATCCGTTGATAGAATTTTCATTACTTTAATTTACTAATTGGAATTGATTATATTATATTTTGGAACCTTTCAAAGATTTGATAATTGATGGGAAAAATTATGAAAAAAATTCAAATACAAAGAAATATATACTACCGAAGTTGTACTAAACCTGAACAATATATCCTCAAAGTAGAAACAGATCCAAAACATCACTTTTAAATTGATAGAAAAAGATAATATTTTCATATTAAGGTTATAGATTCAAATTGGCGGTCAAGATAATATAAGAAGTTTTCGAATTACCTGCGGCCTAGACGCTGAAGATACCTTATAGATTTTACGAAATTCATTATGATATTAACTTAGTAAAAACATGGTTTAATTAACACGAATCCTTTGTTCTTCATTTTTGATCATATAAATATAATGAAAACAAGTTGTGTTCTTTATTATTGAAGATCTAGAAAATTGGTACCCCGCTTTACGAATGTACATATTGTTATTAAATGGTATTATTTTTAAGTTGTGAATTACTGAATGAATTGATTCAATGGTGAATTTCCCCCACCGGATAATATCAAATACATATTGTTATAATTAACGTATCTATGAAAAATACTTTTGATGCTGGTAGCATAAAAGCAATAATTATGGAAAAATTACTGTTTCATAGCTATCACTTATCATATAAGAATTAAGTGAGGAAACCGAGGCGTAGTACCATATAATTAAGATAAAAATTAGAAAATAAGAAATCTCAAGAATTCGAACGAAATTTAGTTAGGACGTTCAATTACATCTTTACAAAAGATTAAACAATATTAATTCAATGAAACAAGATAAGAATATAAAACCATAACCTTCCTTTTCAAATTATTACTCTGTTTATTCAATTAAAATATATCTCAACAACGTTTTGGAAAAACATCTTCTCTTATTTACTTCATTAAAAGTCTATTTATTGTATTAGAGACCGGTTTATTTGCGTGAGAACAACGCTTGTCATAAGAATTGGATAAACAATAATGGATAGATTATAGAGATTAACTACTTTGTTATAACCTAGAATATCTCCATAGTACGACTTATAGAGCATAAAATGAAATCGTAAATAGAAGGGGTTTCGAACAGGTAAAGGTGATCATGTTAAAATAATTTTTAATAATTTAATCCGGAACAATTATATAGGTACTGAACTTATAATCGGATAAGGAAAATGTAAAAGAATTAATTAAATCCCAAGTTAAAAATTGACAGAAGAAGAGGATTGATCGTTTCGTTATGTTTGATAGAATAATTCATATGTCAAGCCTTAAATTATGTATGAATGGTAGTATTTACGAAAGGAAATTTTCGCGGCGAATTATGCCGTTCTTCAATAAATGTTGGTTGAAAAAGTACGGTAATATTGGATAGAGAAATGAATGTACCAAACTTTTACTTGCTGTATCTATTCTTCAAATAATTAAAGTATTGAATGGATATTTGAAACGTATTTGAAGTATGAAGAAATAAATTTTCTTGAGCACTAACTATATCTCAACAATATTCTTGATTGAAAAATGTTAATATAAAAGCGATAACTGACTTCCATCGAAAATCTGTTATTTATTCGATCTTCAATATTCTAGCTTTGTATAACGCACTATTGAAGAATTTAAACCCTTCAAAATCAGTCAAAAAAAGTCGGGGTGGCAATGGTAAAAATACGGTGAAAGTTAGGAGAAACTTTGATACTAGTCTCATGTTAAAGCCTTTTACACGCACGCATTTGGAGTCATGAAAGGTTGATATAATCCGTATGCAAGGGTTGAGTAAATTATTTAATAGGAATTTGAAATAAGGCTTAGGCAATGGAATCTTATTATATTATAATCTAGAATATTTATGTTCTCCAAAATGAAACATATATGATATCTCATAAAAGGGGGGAAAGGTTAAAAGTGGTAGTTGTAATGAAATATATATATAAAGTGGGGTACGTGTAAACAGGTTACTGTTAACATCTTATATTATAACTTTCTTCAATATTATATACCGTATAAAGAAGCAGTGATATAACTCACACTGGCTACTATTAAGAGGAAGATTCTCCTTTGAGCTTAAAATAGTGCTAAATATTTCCCTGTACCATATGAATATGCAAGTTTATATTATACTGGCTATTACGTTTGTTTATCAGCGTAGAGAAAGCGGTGACCATTGTATAATATCTCCGTTACGCCAGCTAAACGGTAAAATAAAAATTCTACACCAACATCTCGAGCTATTGTGAATCATGTAAAAATTGAAATGAATGTATAAAATTATTAAGTAATCTTAATCTTAAAACCTTTCTTTCATGTACTTATACATGGATACTCATCTAGTTAAAGCATGCTTTTTTATCCTTAAGTAGTGGATAAAGGCTTGAACGCCTGGAAAACGAGGTTCATGTTTATTTATAGATAAATATATCATAGTGTTAAGAATAAATTAACATTAATCAAATATACTATTGTTAACCCCTGGTGATATGGCTCTATGTGCCTGTTATTCTTATAACGAAAGTCGCAACTAGTTCGATTGAAAGGACTATAATTTTACCTAATTAACACAATATCAAAATAACTGGAATAAAAATAAACTCCCTATGATTTCATTAAAGAGTTCATTGATTGAGGGAAAGTTGTTAAACTCTAGATTATACTCTCAATAATCAACAACATAACAAATTCATATCCAACAAAGAAATTAGTTTCCTAAAAAACTCTATGATATTGTTTTACTTCAATAAGATACTTAAAATATATGCCAAAAGTTTTATAAAATATTCACTTGATAGAATAAATAAGAAAATTAAGTATACAATACCAGAATACCTAAGGTATGAAGTAATAAATATTCTACATAAAACTAGAAACGAACTACAACCTAAAAAACTTTACAACCAAAATACTGACCCAATATTCGATTGGAATAGTTTTTAATTGAAAATTTTATTATTAAACATTGACTAATCAATGACAAAACTAAAATGAAACAATGATAGTCAAGTAACAGAAAAAAATAAAATATTATAACATTGTAAAGTCGTCACTAGATATAAGTAATGAAAACCGGCGAAGAAATCAGTATCTGATAACTTTCTAAAAAACACATAATACAAAACTCAAAAATAGGCACTTAATAAACTTCTTTTCAAAAACATTCAAAACAGTAATCGACGTAATATAATCATCACATTGAATACTCATAAGAAAATAAAGAGTCATAAAAATATATATTATTGAACTAATCATAAAGATAAAATTTTAAAGTAATATTAAAACAGTACGATTGGTAATGAAAAGTCAAAGGCGAAGTGAAGTGAATATTTAGATAGAAAACTAAGAAGGTGTTTTATTTTTATTCTACTAGAACCGGGCAGTATAAACTACGAAGTGTGACACTAGCTGCCATGAAATAATCCTGTAGATATCGGCAGGAGTGATCGTAAACCAGGTCCACTAAAGGCCTATTCAGGCCTCAAGGCTTCTGAGTCATCCCTCCAAAAAGGACCTTAGAGTACCCCACAATTTAGGGACCCGTAGGCGTATAAACTGTAGCCTTAGTCGGACCGGTAAACGCGGCCTCTTTGGTCTCCACCCGGCTTCTACTTATGCTGGAGATATAACTATATGGTATTTTTGAGAGAAAAGCCCTGTAAAGTATGGGAGTAGAAAATAAATTTTCATAAAAATGGAAAGTAAACAGCGCTGTAGTCGTATGAATTTGTTTGGTTACAATTTGGTGAAGTATTCTTAAAGAAATTCTAAACATATAGTAATACATACTTCGTATATCATAAGTAAAATGAAAAGGGTTAATATTTTAATATAACCCCTAATTATAAACCTTTCCTATATATTATCGGAGTAGTATTGATGTTGATGAATTTTTATACACTTTACAATTCATAATTAACGTCCTGATTCTAATATAATTAGTAGCTTTCTTATATAATAGAAAATCTTAGCTTGTTATATGCCGCCGTATTTATGCGTGTTTAAAGAACTTTTGGGTTTTCAAAAAGGCTAAACACGCTCATATCAACCCCCTCCCCCCCGAATTTTCCCTATTTTCTTCTTACTCGTACCCATTTACGCAGCCCTTATTCCCTTCACTTTATCCTACGAGGTGTAACCTTATACTGTTTATATAAGGCTTATTTTATAATGATTAAAAATGGGGTTTACGTTAATAAGGTTAAAACTGGCGTTAACTATACTCTTTATATTTTGAAAGGATTTGATGGCTTTAGTTTTACGTACAAGGGTTAAATACTAATAAGTGATGATAATAAAACGCAAAATCGGGTGTATTCCTGTTGATATTGCCATCGCTAGGTCTCGAGCTACCTACCACATCGCCGTCATCACAAAAGCGCCCTTTAAATGCCAAAAATTCTTCCTACGGCCCCTTCGCGCCGCTGTCAAAACGGCGGAAAGTGGGGCAGCGTAAACCATGGTTGCAGCGTTGTTAGCGCAACAGGTCTTGATTATCGACGAAAGCAGCACTAACGGCGGCGACGATAATAACGGCGACGAAACGAATTCGATAGAAAATAAGCCCGTTTCCATAACCTTTGTTATCGCTACTGATACCCCACTTTCCGCCATATTCGCATTTATCATAGTCCCTCCCCAAACCCCGCCCCTTTTTAAGTATAGTGCCTAGTCTATAGAATAGCGGTTATAAAGAGCTGAATATAGATCATAGTGAATTTATTAGACTCATAGGGCTTTTGATTTGTAGTTTGTAGTGATTTAGCTGGTATTAAACGAGAATATTGTCGCTGGACATAAAACTTGATTATTACTGGAGCAAGGTAAACGAGGGTTAATATAACCCGTAATTTATTTTTCCTTAGTTGAAAAAATGATAATTTGTAATGTAATTAAAGGCTGGAAAATTCTCAAGGTTTGGAAAAATCGTTCGTATGTAAATTTAGCATTAACTTTTATTTGAAAGCTTTTTTAGGCGCCTTAGTCAAAGTTTTCAAATTTTTGAAGAGGTTAGATAGTGTATTAAGTAGGTAACATTTCGTTCCCCTTTGTATAGAACGTAACATTGATTCTTAGCAAGGAGTTTAAAACGTTGTTTATACGACTTAAACTCTCTATAATCATATTTTATCATTCAAAATCGATATAAAAAAACCGGTATCATGAGAAAGAAAGAGGGGAGCGGTTTATATACCAAAATTTGCCAAATAATGGTTCAAGTTAAATCAAATATGTGAATCTCTATCGTTCATATAAGAGGGATAATTTGGCATATTTTTAGGTATATCATTCATTTCCAATTACCTTTTATAGTACTTTAAGTATCGATTTTACTTTGTTAGTAAAAAGGTAATAGTTTTCGTAAAAGCGGGTAGAAAACGTTTTGCTATTTGTTACGAGTTCGTTCGAAGCTTTGTTTTCGTCGATACCTATGTACCTAGTGTTTTATTTTATAATTATAAGATGAAGGTAAATTTCCACGACGTTATGCAAGCTCTTAAACGCCCATTAAAAAGCAGTAACTGGATCGCTTTTTAAGCCCTAAATTATAAATGTATTATCGACGTACACCATGATTCCTTTTATAAAGACCCGGGTACTCGTTTTAAAGCACTCAAACGCTCCAATAACGTTTATATAGAAATTCTGTGTAATAGTTCAAGGGTAATCGAACTGATTTACCATAACATTGCTGTTACGAAGGATTATATACCTATACCAAAAGTATTTTTATGCTTCGAAAAATGAATCGAATTTATTGGTAAGAACTTTAATTTGGTTAACGTTAAAGTTATTTTTCCATTTATTTATAATAAAAGCGAGAATTTTCTTGGTTTAACTACTCTTACGTAGTTCGAAAAACTCAGGAGAAAATTGGAGCGGTGGTAATATAAGTCGCGGAAACATAAGAAACTTTGCATTCGGTATAAATAAACATGGTTTAAATTTGGGTTTTTATATTACGTTCGATGCGGTTATGATAGGATATGAAAATAGAAGGGGTCATATAAAACCTTCGTTGTTACTGCGTGAAGTCGAGAGGACCATTGAAGTACCTATGTAAAGTGTTTAAAATCGGTTATATTTAGTGTTTAAGTTATAGGGTTTTATTATATAGCTCTTAGTAATCAAGAGTTGAACGAAGTTCTAATAAGTTGAATAAAGGAGTGTTCAACATCAATAATTTTTAGGAAAAAAATAAATTGTAGTTATTGTTATTTTAATATTATTTTGCCAAATGGTAGGCCGGCGTTTTTGCAGGTAACGACATTCGACTATGTTTTATAAAATGAGGAAAACGACCTCGTCGTAATAACTAAAGGTATTGTAACCTATTGTTGGAAACCCTTTTAATCACAATCGATATACCAGCTTTTAACGTAATAACTGAGTATAGGTATGACGTTAACAGTAATAACTATTCGGAAAAGGTATGGCGGAAAGCTGTTTTTTTTAAATATAACCGAGCAGTGCCGCCTGCCAGAGATGCTCTAGCTGCTACGAAATAGGCCTGTAGAAACCAGCGGTAGGGATCGTAAAGTATGCTCTGTTAAAGCCTGTACGAGCCTACGGAACCCTACGACATCCCTCCAATTATGACTTTAGGGTGCCCTGTAGTCTAGAGACCCATTAACTTGTAGACTGCAACCCTGTTCTGGAAGTATAGTGTTTCAATCTTAGTTCCCACCTAGCTTTAAACCAAGTCGGGGATATAATCGTATGGTTTTTCGCAAATAAGGCTCTGTAAATCTTTAATAGCCAAGGGAAAAAAACGTATGATAGCAGGTAGTAATAGAAGTAAAACGAGTAAATAAGCGTAAAAGCCCATTGTTATGATCCAAGCACGTTGGCGGGTCAGGAAAGACTACCAAGAGCCTGAAGTCCAACACATCAAGCGGGGAATATCTCTTTGTCAGCACTAAACTAGACAACCCTCCAGGGTTAGGGCTATCTAGATCACAAGTGCCCACTGAGCCTTAGTGAGCACCAGTGAGCGTCAGTGAGCACCGGTGAGCCTCAGTGAACACCAGTGAGCTTCAATACTGAAGATGGTATGAAGGCCATAGGATATAAGGACACGGTCAGCACCACATAGATAGTATTTCCTTCATAGCTCTTCAGTTGTCAATCTAAGTATTCAGTCTATATATCTGAATAGCTTAACGGCTAATGATCATCCTACAACACGAACACTCATCTTCTTGATATTGCACCTTTATTACCTCTACTACCTTACTGCTAACATAAACCCTCTGATACCTTCTATTTACTCACGGGTATTTAGTGTGATCATTACACCCATGTTTGTGTAGATACAGATATATATATATGCGGTTCGGGGCTTGTTATTATTAAAACGCGTTACAAAAGGACTCATGTACGCAAAGTAACCCGTATGTTAAATCTTAAAACCAAAAAAAAAACCCTTATTAAATCCGCTCCTAATATCAAAACCTTTCCCGATATAATAATAAAGTCACTTATATACTATTAGATGCCTTTATATCTTATTACTAATACTATAGAGCCTTATGGAGCGCCTTTCTATAATAAGGAACCTTGTATTAACGTAAATCATAGGTACTTTTCGGAAAACCCGTTTGTAACGCGCCACATATTGTCGTACGCGTTTTTAAACTCCTTTTAAATTGTTCATTACTTAAGTAGGAGCTTTATACACCTGTAACTATACCTCCCCCCCCTTTTTTTCTTTCCCTTAAACCCCCTACCCCCCTCTCCCCCCATCACACTTATCCATCTTTTGTAGTCGCGTGCGCAAAGGCGTACTCTGAGCGTTCTACCACCTAGCGGCGGCTCCTTCGCACCGCCTTTAAGGCGGCTGAAAGTGGCGCCGCGCAGGCTGCAGCTGCGGCGCTGATGGGTCGTCAGAGCCCCACCTACACCCGGGAGGGGGGTGGTCAGTGGCGAGGATGAGGACGACAGCCTTAGCAGCGGCGGTGACATGAGCTCCATCGCTAATGAGCCCGCCACCGCCGTGTAGGAACCTGTGTTTTTTTATTGAAGAGTTCTTTACAATTCCGCATAATATTTTAAATCCTCGTTATATATTTTTCAACATAAAATAGCCTTAACAAATCTAACTTCAACCAAAATCCTAATGATCGTATACTAAAGACTTTAGTGTTTTGAAACAGATTTATAACCGAATATATTTACTTTACAACAAATAGAACAGACTAGTTTCTGTATGGGAAAAAGATAGATACACCTCAGCGACTAATAATGCGTAAAATTATAGACTTTTCGGAGGCGAAAATAATCTTATTATAAACTTTTTATAGGTTTTCCTTCCGTAGGTCATTTTGAAACCTTACTATATGAGTTCCATAAATATTTAATTCGTGGAGGAATTAAAAAAAAATTCTATACAAAAAAATACGGTCGAAAGAAAGTTTAGTGATGTCTGATATATTAATTATATTTAATACCAGATAGTGGGGTGCGCATTAAGGTTTACTATTGCAACAGTCCATAAACTCCTTGTTGTAATTTGATATGGAACCCTTCTAACTCTTTTTAATAAGAGAACTTTGAATATGATAATTAAGCTTCAATGGAACCATAAACGCTATATTTTTCATATAATTTAATCGTATAGGCAAATATCGAAGGCTCCTTTGGTATCTCTAGAAAAAAAAAATAGATACAAATTTACCACTTACCTAGACGTATTCGATATCCTAGGTAAAAAGAATAACAAGTTTGAACGCGGATTTCCTATGCGTCCTCCAGATATATTGGTCCCTAATTAAACCTCACATAATAAACGTCTAAGATAACATACGAGTTACGATAGATCTCAAAGCCTTGATATATACTTGAATTAAAGCGATAAACCTTTACTAACTGGGTTATAATAAGTTTCGATTCCATAGTTTCGATATTATCAATATTTCCGATGATCGTGATATTTATAGAAAGATCCTTGGTCGTAAATAATTATTATAAAATTTACGGAAGAGCCTTATTATATAGTTCCAGAATGTTTTAAGCATACGAATTATTATATCGTCCGGCCCGGTCGATATATTTCGAAATGCGACAATATTACAATGTATCCTTTCATTCATCATATGTTTACTTAAGGGAATAGTGTATTCGAACCTATCCCAGTTATCCAAGAGGTCGTTTACAATGTATGTATCGACGGAAATTTTGTTGACAATGTTCTTTTATAAAATTTAAGTTCATTAACAAATAGACAAAATGAAGTGCTTATTTACTCTAAATGAAATGATTCTGTAGGGATAGAAGGATTTATACTAGCTGATTATTCAATTAACTTTAGTAAGGTTAACAACTAGATTAACTTATATCTATTATAAACTGGTACGAGCCATTTATATTTCTACGAGGAAAATTTTGCGTTTCATAGGTTATACTTTGCATCAACGTATCGCTTCCGCATTTTTAATATAATGGCGTAGCCGATTCAATTTTGATGTCTATCATTCTGCAGCTTTAACTTATTTTATTGAAAATTTAGCGATCTCGTATAAAGCGTTGGAGTATAATTCAACAAAGGCATCTACGACTGGGTATACAACAACTTAGTCTATAATTTCGCTCGCAGGTGGTAAAAAGGCTATTTTAACAATAATTAAGTCGTTGAACCTCGGTAAACCGGCTTTCGGTATTCTAATATTAGTAATTAAGGCGTTCTAGTACCTGCCGGCTAAAAGGGTCGCTAGTAATACCTTATAGTTTAAACTATTATCGAGGTTAGGTTGTATTACAATGATAACCACGGAAATATTAGTAACGATAAAGTTAAGAAAGTGTCTTAAACAGTATATAGAAACTCTCACTTTGCCGTTGAAGTGTATATCAATCGCTAGAACCCAAATTTCCAAATTTATTCACTTGTATACATTATTTAGAGTTGATTTTACCGGGTTTTATATCTAGTTAAAATACCTATTAATATTATTTTTCGAAACCCCGACACTCAATCAAAATATATATTTATAATTCGTTAGTAAATTAATCCCATAATATGTTTATCACATCTATTCTCTTTATATATTATTATTAAAAGTTCTTTCCCAAATTTAGTCGAGTTTGTATTACATTGAAAAATATTTTTTATAATGAAAAAAAGACAATAACCTCATTATTAAAAGTAGTTCACGCTAGGCCTTTTATATAGGTGCCAATTCAGCTCAATTTCGGATACATAAAAAAAATATACAAACTTAAAAACCTTTATATTAAACATTAACCCTTATCATTTCTGTTTTACTGAGTTTTGTTTTCTCTCATAATATGAACGATTTTATTTACGCAACCTATAAGTAAGGCCCAGTATACTGTGGTTGTTTTGCTTAAATTTACATATGTAATTAATGCTATTTATGTATTTCCAACATTCGGTAATGTTTAGTTTTTATATACATACTCTATATAAGTGTATTGAACATTCTCCAACGATACCAGTAGTTAAACTCAAGTGGCTAAAAAAATTAAAGTTCGTTTAATTCTTCAAATCCGAACATATTAATGAAATTTATTGATGAGTGAAAAAATTATGGAGGGATAAAAACTCGGATTGAGATATAAACATAGCTGATTCGAAGGTCGGAATGGCTCTTTTATAAAAACATATGGTTGCGACAGCTAAGGTACATTACGTCACGGCTAGATAGGATTTCGCCGTTTGAGAACTAAGTTTTACAACTGAAACTGCTTTATAATTTGTCACGCGCGATTAAGACCTTATAAATTCTTTAACTGTCGTATAAGTATCGGATTTTTCTAGTGCAATAAGTTTTCAGTACGTTTTGGGAACACCCGTACTTCTCACGAGTAAATTAAAATCCCTGGCCTTAAAATTTGGTATACTCGTCGTTCTTGAAACGCTAATAACGTTACTTACCACGTACGGAACAGGTTGTGGAGAAGGGGTATTACATGCCGCGGTAAAATGAATATACGAGGTTGTGTAAACAGAGGATTCGAAAACATAAGTGGGAAATGCGGATCTTATCGCGTTTTTACTAATAAATTACTAAAGTATACTAATGTAATAAAACTCGGTCGCACGGCCTCATTCTATTGGACAGGCGTTTGACTCGACAGTTGTTGTTATAAAGGTGTTTTAACGAGAGTTTTTTGCGCCGTTTTTTTATTGAAATGGATTTTCCTAAGGAATTTGATCAATTTGAACCGATTTCATGAATGTCAAATTTATTTTCCAGCATCTCCTTTGAAATTCCTTCAAAAATATACTTTTGCTAAAGAGAAAGAGTCTTAATAATTGTTATGTTATATTGCCCGTTTGTATGGTACTCAGATGTAATTCCTTTCTTGATTTACGTAATTGGAATACCAGATCTGACGTAAATATTGTAAATGTATAAATTACCGTAACTTATCATTATTTTGGAATCAAAGTTGATACCGTTTATTTATCTCTTTTGACGTCTCATAATTTTTAAATGGGAAAAAATACTGAAAAACTTTACAAAACTAAATAATTGAAATCGTTAAGTTCTTATGAACATTTTATCAGTATATCGACGAATATACATTGATCGACGTAATCCTAGTCTAAATCGAAATTTATTCTTTTTATTGTTTTTCTAACTTCAGTCTAAGTCATTCGTAAAGTCGTTTAAATAAGGCGAAAAACACTGTTTATCGCATCAATTTATTAGTATCATTGGAATATAGTAAAAGTTTCTTTAAACAAATAGATGAGTATTGATATTTTTTTTTAGAAAGGATATTATTGATAATAATAATGTTATTATAACGCATAACGAACCCCGTAAGGGTTTTTTCCATTGATTTAATGACGAATAGGTGTAATTATATACGTTTAACAAGGTTATATCGAAGGGAGTATTCTCGACGTCGTATTCAAAGCCTTTTAAATACTTTACGAAAACCCATAGGTTAGCCTCCTCCTCCGCATTCAAAAGAACGATATGTTATAAAAGGTGGTATTTCGGGCGGTCGCTGGAGCAGCCCTAGAGTCCCCACGCGGGTGGCGAACCCTTTTAAAATATTGTAGAGACTGGTTTCTTATTACTACCCATTACTGGAGCCTAAATAATATTTTAAGTTGGCAAAATAAAGGGTTTCGTATGGATATAAAGGAGGAGGTAGGTTAAATTACCTGAAAGTATCGAAAAAATCGCTAGATAGGTTGGAATCATAAAGTAATTTAGGGTGGTAGGGGAAGACATACCAAAATGTTTTCGGGATTTATCGGCTAAAGGCGGCTTAAATACCTTTGGCTTCGGGCCTCCGCCCGCAATGTAATTGGTAGCGTATATTTCGATATATAACGCTAAAATGTGAAGGGACTGGGCTATATCTGTTGCATAAGGTAGTCGGTTATTGTTCATATTCCTCGATGAAGAATAATAAGGAGATACCCTTGCTAGGGAGCTGTTAGGGAGCTAGTTGTAAGGAGTGGCTTGGTTACGTGGTTGATAACTGATTGTAGGTATACTCATGAGTGGCTTAGGAGTAATGTAGGAGCATATTAACCGCCAGGTCTAGATTCTTGGCGACTATTAGTCTAGTCACAAGCTTATAATTCACCCCCAGTCTATGGGGAGGGGGTTCTTTATAGTTGTAAAGGGTGCCCACAGGCTGAAAAGCGTCTTACCACCTTATAAAAGCTGTTAAACCACGATAGCCTAATATTAGTGACGGGTTATCTGTTTACGAGCAGCGTGGAATGCTTTAGTAATGTATAAAAGGTGTCCTTCGATTATAAAGCATCCTAACTCATCTTGGAAGGTGCTTTTACACGTTGTGGAAAGTGTTGGCATTGGTTCCCTCCCCCTCTTTATTCATAGTTCCCTTCGTAATAGCTGAAATATAAAGACTACCCTTTAAAAACGACTTCCTCTACCCATAATACAGTACTATATATTTGCTTTACATAATATAGTACCATATCTTGCCCTATTGACCTCATTTATTTCAACTCCCTTGATTCTTTTTCCGATTTGTCATAATAAATATCAGCCTAAATATTAAAATTTTCAACTGTCCAAAATATGAATTTCGCCATTCGGAGTTGTTTATCTCTCATTAAATAATAGGGAATTACCCTACATAAAACTTATAGACGCGTACATTAATAGTATTGGTAAATAGATATATTATGAGGGTATTTCGTTATTAGCCCACAAAATTTAGAAGATTTTGTTAATAAATCAAAGGTAACAGTATACCGTAAAGTAGCGGTTCATAATCCATTAACAAGTTAGACCCTGACGCGCGATGCTGTTCTTATATCTTTAGTACTACGGGCCGCAATTCCAGCCATGCATATATTTCTCTTGGTTTGCACATAAGTATGAATCAGGTTGTGAATAAAATTTCGAAGGTTTGCCTATCGTTGGATGTTGAAAACCAGAATTAATACCCCGGTTTCCAAGCTAATTCGTTGTTACTAACATAACGTTAAATATTGTATAAGCACAGGTAGTCTCTGTAAAATTAGTTATAAACGTTCAGCGAAATATTTGACGCAAGGTTTATATATGTGATACCGGTGGTTTCGTATCGTTTACGTTTTTTAGTTTAAGCTGTTTTCGTACTTTGTAATTTCTCAATAAAAAGCGTGAAATCCAGTAAAGTACGGTATATTAATAGCGAGCGTAGATATTACGATTCAAGAATGAAAATGGAGTTTAGTTCAATGATATTAAGGAATTCGTCAAAGTAATCGAAAGTATTAACGGCAAGTTGGGTAAGTATATAAGTTTAGGTACGAAGGTGTTTGTCGAAAATAATTTGTATTTGAATTCGAATACTGATACCGATGAACATAAGGATATAATAGAATAATTTTGGGTTAAGAACAAAATTAATTCGTTATATTTAGTATTTATGGGTAGAAATCTTATAACTGTTTGGATATTAATTATACATCGAATTGAACTTGTTTATATGACGGGTGTAATAGTTTATCGTTGTTTTTGATCGAGTCGTAACGGGATTCTAAAATATTGAGGGTGGTGATATTGAAAAAGTTTGAAAGCGGGTTTTAAATTTGGTAAACGAAACTCACCCGTTTAAATCATATTTGTCTTTGAAAGAAATATTCGATAAGAATTCGATTTAGCTAAGATATTATTCGGATCTATAAGATACTTCCAACGTAATATTTGAAGTCGATTCTATTATCATTATTAATGACATCTGCGGTGGTTGATTTGTAATTAAGGATTTATTAACTCTAAGAAACGTTTCAAATAGTTTGGAAGAGCTAATTACCGTGAAAAAAGGGTTGTTTTTCATCCGGGATATTAATTTGAACGACGTAAAAATCGATAATATGAATAATACGATATTTGGTGTAAACCCAATTTATTGCTTTCGAGAATTGATCTGGTTTGTTATTTTGAAGAAATATTGAATAGTATTTTCGACTGGAAATCGTTTTAATAAAAAGTTTCGTTTAGTAACAGCTTTCTTTAGACATTGTTACGTAGTTCTCGTTCCGACTGGTACGAATTTCGTGACGTTGCGAATAATTTGAAGGAAGTTTTTAGTTTTCATACAGGATTTTATAACTGGGTTCAATAAACATTAGACAAGTTATTCCAAATTTACGTGACATTAATAAGTTATAAAAATGGGGTTGATACCAATAATAATAATGTTAGTTTATACGTAAATAAAAAGTGATTTTAGTTGAGTTACATATTAATAATAATAATAAAATTACTAATTAATATGTTTGGTAATGTTATCTTTTTTAGGGTAGAGTATGGTTTTTAAACGTTGTTCCACCTTAATTAATTCATAAATATGTTGTCAACATCATCGACCTAACATCAACTTTCTTGAAATATGTGTACGAACCACCCGATTAAGAAAGGTTAGAGGCTTAAACTTTACACCCTATCAGTGTCCACATTCGAGAAAAATTTTCAAGTTCAACCGCTCTTAACACTATCACTTCACATGAACCCCATTTCACTATAATATTATTAATAGGCTTTATCTTCACTTGGATATTTTCCGGCGAATTTTTTTTGCCATAAAGATCGTCTTTGGCCCGGCGCATCGCCCGTATAGCGGTGTATCTAGAGAATGGTCTTTACAACTAACGATTCCTTTCCTCGTTACTTGTGCCAACTTGGCCTTTCAGACTTTCTTTACGAAATAAGTCTGATTTCTTTTGCTCTTGAAATTCTTATGAAAAGACCTTTATTATAAACACTCTCATATAACGGCTCTATTTATTTATTTATTTACTTTTGAGCCGTTACCACATTTACCAGCACCCTACCTGCTCATCAGAGCCTTCAACTTTACTTTGGATACCTTTCGCTGTTCACAAAAGCCTTCTATTTCAGCACACTACCCACTTAGTGTTTTACTTTATTTTATGTATTTTTACAGTCTTTATGCTCGCGATTCGTAGCAAAAAGGTGGCTTGCAGAACAGGTAATCTACTACGGGCTTTCAACTAAGGTACTTGTATTTTATTGTCCCTTCACTCTCTTACGGCTATCAGATCTTCGCTGCAAGTAGGCGTCGAATAGAAACCGAGTCGGCCGTATAGTACATCCCTGCTAAAGTTATATTTTTCACATTTTTAGGATTTTTTAAACTATAGGATACCTCAAGGCTTTGATTGGAATGTTGATTTAAGGATCGATTTCCTGTTTAAGGTTTCACTTGATAGTTTTGTTATGATTAAAAGCAATATTTTCTTATATTATCGGTATATTGGGTTGGAAAGTATTATTAGATGCACCTAGTGATAGGTCCTCTGTTTCCATAACTACATGGATTCCACCAATACAAATACGATCCATATTTGTCATAAGAAATGGTGTGTTTTATAAAGAGGGGACGTATATGCTTAATTTACGACCCTTTCGGCAGGCATTTGATAATTACACATAACGCAGGGTTCTGAAATTGACTATAGGTATAGAGGATACGTTTTTAGTTTATGTATATCTGTATTATAAGGTTTAAGGCGGTATATTCAACATGTTAAAAGGTATAACCTAAAAACCGAAAATTAAATAGGTTGTAGTTATATAAAATGACAATATCAAGTTGTAAGTCTTCTCACCAGCATATTCAACTTAACATTGGCAAGGGATACACTATACTGGCTATGTAGTAGGCACCTTCCGGTGATGGTAAAAAAAAAGCATTTTAATAACCTATTCGTCTAATTTGAACCCCGGCTATTGATGATATCGCAGGAGAATTCGTAAAATCTCTAATATAGATTTCAGAAACCACTTCACGTAAGTTCCAACGTTTATAGTTTGCATTAACTTTCGAAGAGTAGATTTTCTTTTACCATCTGCAATAATTATAAAGTAGTCTTGTTTTCCAATTCGTATCTGAGAAAAATCGATAATAAATTCGATTAATAACTCTTTTCAAGGTTAATTAGAATCCAGTAAATATTTGAAAGGTTTTTGTCAACGATATCGCCAGTCATATATCCGTTTATAAGTATTATAATGACGATTAAAACGTCAAATCGTACGATATAATTTCTGTTTTAAATAAGACTTGGATAATATCATGATAATAACCTTGTAGCGCGAGTTTTTGGTAAGAAAAAAAATTGTGTATAATGTGGATTAATATTATAGTAAGCGGTTCCCAAACGAAGACCTCAATATGTAATGAATTATAAATCAGTTTGCATAAAAAAAAATCAACCTCTGATATATTTTTCATATATTGTTATGCTTATAAATTATGATTTTCATTTTTGTTCTTTCCTTCATAAAAAGCTCTACGGTTTCCCTCAACATCGATTTTTAATTGAAGAAATTGTTTTTCTATGTCGTTATCCGTGGAAGTCTTCTTAAAAAGGTATGTTTGGTTTTTTTTCCATCATCTTCTTCCTATTTATTTTGGTGTCACGTATCATATAAAACAGTGATTACTGTTCTTCATTAACTTAAACCGTAAATTGGTATTTGGAAACGCTATTTCAGTTTCAATATCATGATGATTCGTGTTATAATTGCTACTCTACACGTCTTCATTCGTACTTTAACTGTTTAAATTTACCTTTTGGTAGCTCCAATTTTTATTTCAATAGTTCAACCCGTATTTAGATTTCTCCTCAATATATTAGGATTCGAAGAATTCACGCGCGAAGTCTCTTCAAAACCATGAAATTCGGAAACTTCAAAGTCTTAACAGCAATTATTCAACCAATAACTAATTTTTATAACCTGATAATATTAAGTTGACTTGTAATACATGATACTAACGGATAAGACATTGAATTAGCTTTGACCGCTTTTTCTTCCATCATAGTAATTTAAATAGAAATTTTGAAAAAAGGACTCTTTTGTTTTCGATCTCAATAATCCGATATAATAATGAAGAATTCCATGAAATAACTTATCAAAAATACAATGCAGAATTTTAGAGCCAAACTCTGTATTTTCATTTGATGAATAAAGAAGAATAAAGAGAGTTAAAAAGTAGCAGATCACTAATTGGGAAGTTTCTGTTACACCTAAACTACGTCTTACAAGTGAAACTATGTTGGAGAATAGTCTTATAATATTTCCTCTCATCTTAATCTTCGGTTGAAAATATACTCCTGCTTGTAACTTAATACCATCAGGCGTCGTTTACTTTCTCTTCAATACTTACCAATAAGTTTTGATCCATTTCAACTAAGTGGGTGCCGAGAGTAATAATGTTGCTAATATATAACATTATCTCCTCCCTTACCCATATTTTGATCCCACAAGATTCTGTTTATGGTCAATTGCTTAGCCCGTACCCTAGAGTAAAGTGTAGCATACTACACTCGACTTACACCTAATGTGGTAAGTTTCCACAAAGTAATACACTTGTAATACAGTCAACTTTACTGTAATTAAAGTTAACCTACTATACTACATATAATATTATTCCAATATTGGCGGCTTTTTAGTTTGTGCGTGTATGCCAGTATGGCTAACTAATATTTTCTAGTTAGCGTTAAACAGTGGCCTCGTACCCCCCGTCAATTCCAATTAACTTCTATATTATATTGCACCTAATTACATGAAAATTGTCCCATTGAACCTAAATTGCTCCGTTGCCCCGAGGTCCGCGTTCATTAACTCCTACACAAATTTCTTTCGCTATAGCCTTTCGCAACTTCAACTATGCCACTTAAACAGGTCGTTATTATTAATCCCCTAGCAGTCTTCCAATCAGCTATCATATCTTTATCTGCCGTCACGTTATTTAGGCTTTTCGGGCTGTTTATCCACGTAGCCCTTAATGTGTATAGTTAGCCTATTGCTATTCACAAATCTTTCTAGGGCTTTATTTGGCGTAGCCTTCATTATAGTATTTATAGGATTATATTTTCCATCGATTTATCGGAACTCTTTTATTTCCCTTCTTTTATAGGATTTACATAGTGTTATTACGTCGATTATCAGAAGTTTTTCGTTAGTAGTTCCGAGCTTCAATATGTATTCGAAAATACTCCTCGAGTCGGTACAAATTACCATTAGGATAGAAGAAATCTTTAGCTGTCTGATAATAAGATTAAGGGTTTTTCACAACGTTATACCTACGTTAAAGCCCGCCATTATGCCGTAAACTTCCGAGGCTGGTACGTTTCGTATAATCTATTTAAACATAACGAAGGTTTAATAAATTAGATTACCGATAATACTAAATTGATTTTCCCGCACTTTTTCGTTTACGAGGGTTATTAGGAAACCGATCTGTAAAGATAAGTCGGTGTTGTTTATAAAAAACCCGTTTATAAATATCATTATTTCATCTTTGAAAGGGTTTATTAGTACAATATCGATTTTAAGGTTAAGGTTTCGTATTTGTCACTCCAATATTTCATTTAGTCGATCAAAAACTTTATACGTTAGTGTTTATACTTGTGTCTTAATAGATAAATTATAAAAGGCTTCCGGTTGGTATAGGATGGTGATATAGCTACTCCGTATACGCTATTTTAAGTACCGTTAATCCCTAGCTTTATTAGTCTTGTCGATTATAATAAGGATAACGCTTTAAACCTTTTAGCGAAAATTTAAATCGGTATTAATATGAAGCATGCGAATTAACGATGTATTGAAGTGAAGTTGATTGTTTTCCGTTGACGTCGTTACCAGCTTGTAATTTTAGAACTTAAAGTCCTCAATCGTTCGTTATTTTAATGCAATAAAGCTAGCTGTTTTAAAGAAAAGGGTATCGTTATTTTGTATGCCTATTATGCTGAAGTCTTTCTTTTACGTTATTAATAAGTACGAGTCGTACATTAAAGACTTCATCGCTAGCTGATATTAAAAGTGCAATTAATAGTTCAAAAACCAATGGACGCTTACTTTAGCTAATATATATAGTGGTTTGACATACCGTATTACCGTTCCTAGTGGGTAGATGACACTTAGTTCCTACGGTAACTCTAATAATACAATACTTTGCAGGTCCGTTGCTGACTGTATATATGTTTGTATAATGTTATAGCTATTGAGTATAAATTTGCCTTTAAATTTGGCTAACAAACTTATTTCCAAGGTAATTATTAAGCGCTGGATAATCTTTTAAATCGTCAGCGATTATGTAAGGATCCAGTCTTTACTCTTATCTCCGTTTGTTTAAGTAATTAATCGTGATTTTTCGTACGGCCGCCCCGTGGTTTTATCCTTGACTTCGTGGATAATTCTCCACCTAAAAATTATGATATTCGGGTTTTAAAAGTTAAATTTAGCTTTTGGTATAAATTATACCACGTTTCGAGTTAGTAAACTGTTTATTTCGAACTTTTTGCTTTCCTTAAAAGATCTGCTGCAATTTTTGAAATTCTTTATACCTTGAGTTTTACTATTAAGTTTTTTTTTATCCTTTTCTTTACTGCTTACCTAAGTAGTATTGTAAATGTGATCCGGTGTGTATTTATCCTCTTTAACGTTTTCCTTTTTTTGGGGGGTCGTCTACGCCGGCGGCGTTTTATCGGTTTATTAATAACGGGTGGAGGAGGATCGAATTAATCCAGTCGTTTTACTTGGGAGGCTTAAGGGTTTTTATCTTTAGTATCCTTGATATAGGATTTGACTTGGTAGTTTGAAAGGATAAAGTACTGTTAATAGTTTCAACAATTATTTTAAAATTTGTAATATTTAATATTTTATATAGCGCTTTTTATTTGAATGGCTCCCGTTACACGAGGACTTCACTTCATAACGGCAGAACAAGTAAGTCGATTGTTAAAGGACCGTTACTGGTGTTAAAGGCGTTATTGATTTAGCGGCGTACCGATTCCCTTCGCAGTTCCTTTAAAGCTTTGCTGTAAATCGTAGCACGTTTTTAAGTATTTGCCGAATGCGGAGATTCATTTTTCAGGCATGGGTATGCTCCAAAGACCAGCAGCGTTGGCACTAGGCCATTAGGACCCATAGTATCGTTTAAGCTTTTTAATTCCATCTGTAAGCGTGCCTCCAGATCAATAAAACTTCTAATTTCTAACGTAAGGATATTATACGCTCGGAGAAGTAGGGCTTATACCCTTTTAACTTTTCTAATGCTTTAATGGGTTTTTACAGGTACTTATTTGCACTAAATACCTATTAATTTGGCATTTTCTTGAAATTCCGCCGCCTCAAAGTTGGTACCGATATCGTAGATAACGCCGTTAGATAAAACATAGTACGTATTAATCTATATTATTTTTAAAGTTTCTCATGTATCCTTTGCCGAAAGGGATTTTAGGAACCTAACTTTGTAAAAAAAAGGTTACGGAGTAAATAACGTAAAAAATAGGCTTATTATTTAAGTAAAATATATTGATAAAGATTTTATAGTTCAAAGCTTTATCGTTTTTTAATATAAACTTAAATCTTCAGGTTACTTGAGCATATATTTGATAGGGGTGGTAAAGCCTTTTAATGGATTTTAAGGAAAAGTATTTTATATCGTTATACCTTATAGACCTTAGAACTTTGTTTAACCTGTTAACAGCTAGATAGTTAAAACGCTGGTGTAATTAACGTATTTCCGACTTTGTTAGGTTTAACACTACTATTTTTAGATCTTAAAGATGAAATTATAAGTGCCTTTACTTAAAGGTAAGTGGAAACCTTGAGCCGTTTTTAACCAGATCGTTTGCATTGACGTCCATATTAACGCCGAGGGTCTTTATATCCTTTAGGCAAAGTATGAAAGAGGTTGAGGACTTAAGGATGTGGAACGTGATTGCTCCTACAATATTTTAAACTACCGTTGTCCCTAGTGACAATAGTTGTTCGCCTGGTTTAAAGCCAACTTTAGCCTTACCAGCATCGTAACGATTAATCTCAGTGGCCATAATGCTTTCCCTTCGTAATGTCACTTACTGCGAATAGCCTCTTGTTAAATACATTTCTGCCCTTGTATTTGGCATAATACCCTAAAACGTATGATTTACGTAAAGATTACGGAGATTAAAGGTATGTGAGGGATGAGGAGAATTATTAGGGCAAAGGTAAAGGTTTTTACTATCTAAACGGTATAATAAGATATGATCAGCTAACTACTGAGTTACCGTACTAAAAACAGTATTTTCGTATTACTTGATTTTTTTAGAGGTATTATTATTAATAGGCTTATCTCCTTCGAAGTTTATAACCTAGTCTAGGCATTCCTATTCAAAATTAGAGGTGTATTGGATGTAATACATTACCTTTCTGTTGTTTCTCTCGGAAGGAGGGTACTAAGTTAACCAGTAACCGGTTTTGCTACAAATTTAACATCTCTTGCCACTATTACAACGATAGTACTAGCGGTCAGAAGGTCCGCCTATATTTTATTAGCGTTAGCATAGGTGTTGCTTTTAGTCTGTGGTTAAGGTCGATGAGCTAAAACTTAAACATTGTAGTCGTTCGTATTTGCGGTCGACATAAATAACCACTGTAAGGTCTTTTTTATCCACCTTAAGGAAGTTGCCAGCTTAAGGGTATATAATCAACGAGTTCGGTATACGTGTTATTACGGTAACAAACGAGGAACGTAACTGGCTGAAAAAGCCTTTGTAGGTGGTATTTAAGCGTTATAGGGCATATTCGAACTTACTAACGCCCATGATTACTAACCATACCTGTTCACGAAGTATGGTTTTACCAGTATGCGCCTTCCCCGTTGCTTTCTGAAATAACATTAATTTGTTAAGCAACTAGTTAAGGACATTCATTAGTAATTCCTCCTTTTTTTTCTTTACTATCATTGTAATTTATCGCGTAGTATCCTCGTTTGTATGGTATTACACGAGGTAGACGTCGTGCTCGAAATGGCCTTTTATGCTATCGTAGATCTCGCGAAATGTAGTGGCTCTAGTTAGAAAAGTCAGGTAGTAGTTTTTGGTGTACTATGTAAGGATTTCAGGAAATAGTAAGTGAAAACCAGAAGAGGGTACCTCCATTTATTTGAAAATATTTAGAAAGGGTATTATTTTGGTATTAAGGAGGTTGTAAAGCTTCCCGTTATACTTTTCTATATCATTTCAGATTTTGGAGAAGTCCGTTATCAGTTTGTGACTGATAGTAACCATTTTAACAGATTTTAAAAGAAGATCGCGATAGTTATCTCAGGCTTGGTTGGTATTTCCTAACGGCTTAAATTTTGGAGGTTTCGAAACACAGTGTTAAAGATAATTGCCAATTGCCTGGCCCAATGGTTATAGTCTTTTGATAGGGCCTGTAGTCGGCTTACATGCATAGGCAAGTCTGAATATAAAGGGGTTTTAAGGTATTTGGTAATTGTAATGTTAAGGGTCGATAGATTATTATAGGTTCTAAGAGGCCTAACGATCTTACTTCATTAACTAGTGTAAAGCGCTAACGTCAATACCTCTATCCGCATTGGCAGCCCTTGCTTCACGTGTTTTTCCGCCGCTAAGGGCGTACTTCGCGTTATCACGTGGTGGTACTAAACCGCCGAGCAGGTTAATAGGTTTCTTATCGTCAACGTGTAAGGAGGCTTAACTTAGCTAAGGGTAAAGGGGAGTTCCTTTGGATCGTATATGAGGGCATTACGGTTCTTAAACGGCTTTGCCCTTGCCTTAGAGGTCCTGTGGGTACTCCTCAAGTTAGGTTAACTTAAAAAAGGGTTTTGTTATTCCTTTTAAAGCTCTGTCTGGTATGTAAATTCCACGCCTTTTAAATTTTGTCCTTAACTTAGCCTCAATGTAACGTTAGATCCTCTTCCATATATTAGGATTCTAGTGGTTAAGAAACTCGCGAAAGTCTTTAAAAATGCTAACGCCGCGGCTAAACTCTTTCCCGGCGTCAGTTTCAAGGATGTACTGGCCAATGTAATTGTTTAGGTGGGCTTTAGTTGAGGCTTTATCAATATCCGTAATATAAAGTTAATGGTCGTAGTTGGTGACGAAGACTAATTCGAGGTTTTTAATTACTTCTTTTTAGACGGGGTCGGTAATAGCCTAAAGTAAGCACTTACGGTAGCCATCTTTACGTTCTAGCTTAAACAGGATTTTTAAGGCGAAGTACTTGGTGTTCTTGAGCGTAGGAGCTTGGTGTTTTGGCTTAAAGTCGCGTGAGAACTTAGCGATTCGGCATGGAGTCGCATGATGTAGATTTTTCGGCGTAACTTGGTGTTTTCGCTAAGAGTAGCGAACTTAACGGTTAAAGTGACGTAGGGAGTGGAAAGAGTGAAGTATAGGTAAAAGTTTGGTGTAAAAAGTAAGGTCGGAGGTCGTTTATTGTTGGTAGAGGTCAAAGGTTATTATTTTGACGTAGGGACTTAGTCGTTTTTCTTGTGGTAATGACACCCGCAATAGTACTGATTTAGCTGTTTGTTAACTTGCCGTACTTTTAGACTTCTAATAGTCAATCCCAATGTTTTTAAAAAGGATCAATAAAGATTTCTTGGTGTTTTCGATAATGATACCGTCGCTTACTTTCAGATTTCTGTTGGAAAACTGATGCAACCCAAAAGTTTTCTCTGTTTTCCTGATATTAGAAGACTTTCGTAGTACTAATAGAGGCTCTTCGCAGAAATCTTTCCTCTATTCTAACGATAAACGCAGAGCGTAACCGGAAAGTAGCTTCTTCTTCTACTTATCTTATCTGTGCTTAACCTAGCAGGCAAACACTAATGAGTGTAGGTAGGCCTTAGACGTTGCAACGTTGGCGATTCGATTGGTCTTCGAATTAACAGTAGTATTGCGTGGTTTGATAGTGTATGTATTATTCTAGGTTTGGCAGAACGCTAGCCGGTCTACACTGAAATTTTTATGGCCAATTGCTTATCCCGTGCCCTAGAGTGAAGTGCAGCATACTGTACTCGACTTACACCCAATGCGGTAAGTCTTTATCAAGCAATACACTTGCAGTACAGTCAACTTTACTGTAAGTAAAGTTAACCTACTGCACCTAATGTAATATTATTCCAATACCTTCGTAATTTATATCCCTTTGATATATAAGTTTATTATTATTATATTTAATATAATAATAGAAATAAAATAAAAAACCCGTGCGCGGAATTCTTTGACTTCGGGTTTATTTTATAACCTACCGGTTAACGTATTCGGGCTAACGCTTTAAGTTACAGGCCTGTACCATGGGTGGTATTAAAAAGGTAAAACGATTTTGGCCCACTTAACTTAAAGTTTCGAAATCAAACGTGGTAAATAAAAATATTTTAATCATTTATAATCCATTAAAATCGTAAACAATATACTGATATTACATAACTCGAAAGATTACGCATTGAAATAGGATACTACCATAAGGAGCCTTTCATCGTAAATAGTATAATTACGTTTTATATTTCTTAATTGTACGAAGGAGTAGATTACTAGCCTTAAAATTACATTTTTATCTCATTACAATAAATACCCCTTTAGCGCCGTTTCCGAATAATCGGTTTCCACTACGATGAACCGATTTATATTCCAATATTCCAGAATCGAGGCCGTAAGAAAGGCATACTTTAAGGTTAAAAATATATCAATCACACGTGTCGTCCAAACATAACGAATACCTGATTTTATTCAAAGAACGAAATAATCCGCCAATTTTAAAAAATTACCCATGAAATTACGATAAAAATTAACAAAACCTAAAAAACTTCGAACCTTCCAGATAACACATAGTAACTCCTACTCGCAAATTACCCGGATTTTTTCGGGGTGACCCCAATACCTACCCTAATCTTTGCAATAAAGCCCAGGTATTTTACTTCATTAATTACGAAGTTACATTTCTTTAAATCCAAATTTAGCCTTACCTTACAAAAACATCCTAAAACCACGCAAACTTTCGCTATTAAATCTTATTTGATACTTAAAGAAAGAATTAAAAGGTTGTTTAAATACGTTATAACGACATTATTTAAAATATCCACTATTATATAATTAATATATCATTAAAACGTCGCCGGCATTGCCGCCAGATTAAAAGAGGTATTTAACCATTTAAATAACCCACATTGTGTACGAAACTCCGTTAATTCTTTTTACTCAGATATAATTCAGATGCGGTAAAAGGCCATGCGAATATCCAAATTTATAAGTTATGTCGACTTCGATAATACACGTAAGGTCTCCTTAATCAAAGGTAAAGAAAACCGGGTTGACTCCGTGATTTTGTTTAGTATCCTGTAATCGATATAAAACCGTTACCCTCCCCTCTGGTTTGAAAACAAATAATACCAGCATTATAGCTGATAAAAAGCTTACTCGAATCCAACCTTTATTTATTAACTTCGTAACCTGTTTTTAAAGTTTAAGAAGTTAATCTTATGATATCGAGTAGAACGACCCTAAAGTTCGTTTTAATAAAAGTTTATTTTCGTTCGATTTAATGTAAATCTGGTAATTTAGTTTCATTTTATATTGGGTTAAGGCTTTAACCTTATCTTTGTTGAATAGGTCGCGAAATTTAGCCAATTTTGGTCAAAAACGTAACCAATTCTCTTCCTTTTGAACCGTAGTTGTCGCTGTTGTTTATAAAATTTACGTTATCTTATAAAGGATTATAACAAAAACTATCTGGGATGGGTCCCTTATACGTTATACCTTTCGATACAAACGTTATATTAAACCAAAAAAAAAAAAAACCAAACTGATTACGTTTCATATATCCTCCGTTGTAAGGTATATTATGAATATTTCGATGACTCAGCCTTTTTAACCTTAAATTACTAAATGGTTATTACCAACGTTTAAAGTTACCTATTGGTATAGTATTTAAGGTATTTCAAAAAAAATTATATATTAATATCTAGCTCTACTATTAATAAATATTTATACGAAACTTAGTTATTTAAATAATACGCGTATTTTGCCGTAGCCTTCACATCGTACCGAAAATTCGAAAATATAATAACCAAATTTACTTAATTTTTAACCGTTATACCAAAACCCTGTTTATAATACAATAAAAATTATAGTTGAAATTGACTTAAACATTTAAAAAGTAAGTATTGTTCAAAAGTATAAGGATAAAGGATGAATCCTTGTTTATACGTATTTTAATTAAACTAAACTTCTTTTTACTTAATTTTACAATTATATAGTTAAGGTTATATAACCCCTAAACGAAACTATGTTTAAGAGTTAAGCTTCTTCCGTTACCGTTAATAAAAAACCCTCCTTTACCTTTTTTACTGAAACCGAATATACCTACGTAAAAGGTAATACCGGGCGGAGTTCGTAGTTATATCGATAATATTCCGATAATTCACAACGTATGAAACGCCTTAAAGCTAATTTAACTTAACGTTTTTTTTACTATCGCCTACATCGCCTTACGTTTTTAGTTCTAAATGCGTACCGAACGGGTTTATTAAAATAATTACCCTTGGTATCGAAATAATTAGCGGCGATCACCACGTTCTTTTAATAAAAACATTTAAAAGACATAAACTTCCGTAATAAATGTATTATTATGCAGCCGTAAGGCTTATACGGGTTTCGTTAGTTAACGATTAAAAAGTCGTTTTAAATCCAAGGATTTCAATTTATCGGCGAATTAGCGATGTTTTTCTAAAGTTACAACATAATCTACCCAGTTAATACTTGCCGTCATCAATTTGACGCGGATATATAGCGATACGCGAAAACGTAAAAAGTTATACTTTACAACTGAAACATAATTTAAGCCGCCCGTTTAAACTAAAAATATCTCGAACCTAATAAAAAATAATATTTACAAGTCCTTGTTGTTTATAATAGAGCCTTTAAATTCGATTGATATATTATCCAGGCCGTAAAGGTCGTTAAAAGTCGTTTCAATATAATAGAAAAACTTTCCTACGTTATATATACCGTCGTATCCTCTGGCTTTGTAATACGTTATAACCACTTGCTTTATCACTGCCATATAATATCTTTATACGTAAAAAACCGTATACCAACCCTTTTCAATTTACATTTTATCCGCTTTTGATATAAATTTAATCGTTTGGAGCTTCGGCACTCACATAAAAGTAAATTCGTCGAATTACGTTTGGTTATATCGTTTTTGCCTACCCTAAGTCGGTAAAAACCTAACGCAAGTCGTAGCTAGTTCGGTTTCCAATTACTAAATTTTTGTTATAGCTTAAACGAAATTAAACGTAAAGTTAATAATTAAAGTCGATTAACCTGACTATTACATTTGTTTCACAATTGACACGATATAGTTTACGGTATTTTATAAACGAATGATAATGGTTTAAATCGGGTTTTAATGTGCAAGAAGTATATCTCTAAAGGTAAAGGATTAGGTATTCGCCGACAGCATATTTTTCCCTATAACGTTAACGTACAACGTGAAATTATTAATGTTTGTTATCGATTCGTTTATCGTAAGAAATATTCCTTTAAATAATAAAAAAAAATATTATAATCTAACCTATAATAATAGACCAAGTAAATATTTAATGGGATTTATTATCAAGGTAATGAGAAAAACTAAAAATGGCTACCGTGGCCTAACGTACAGGACCTATAGGTATAGCCAGTATTTAGTCCGTCACGTGCCCTTCCACGTACCGTACATAAACCGTGCCTGGTCCGTACTTGGACCGGGCCTAAGCTGAGTACTGCCCATTCCATTACATGCACAGTCATATAACCTATTAACTCAATGATAAATAGCCTATGTCCATAACAGTTACCACCACCACCATTAGTAGCTTGCTTTTGATGGGTATAATTTTATCTATAGACACTACCCCGCCCGTTACCGCCAACCCCCCCGACCCTTCAAAGCCTTACCGCCGCCGCCTCGACCCCATTTTCCTTCGCCTTCATCGTCATACCGCCATCTGCCGCCGCCGCCTTTTTCTCCTTACCGGCCTCGCCTGCCTTTGCCGTCGCCGCCAACCTCCCACTGGCCTCGTTAACCTCTCCT
>JASMMZ010000013.1:6469025-6510195 GCA_038502455.1 Anisogramma anomala | reverse complement strand
AATTATTTCGGGATTTGTATTACCTAAATCCACTCGTATATATGCCTTTAATTACCTGTAAACGAAAACTAGATGGCGGACCTGTTTCATCACCTGGAGCTCCGTATTGTCAGGGTATATCGCGAGGCCTTTTTAACGCGTAAAGCATTAAAACGGCGTATCCGGGTCCGTAGCTCCGGATCATTAATGGATACGCTTTACGTGACGTGTGTTGCGACCGAGGCCGCGGGTAAGTCCGTTAGCGATTCCCATGAAAATGGGGGACATTTGACCTGTTATCACCGCTACGAACGGATCGGCAACGGATACGCCCCCGTTCCGTTAGTCTTAAAACCGTAAGCAGAAGCCGTGCTGCGCACTCGCCGGCTTTATGGCAATTTTAAACTAATCCCTAAAAATTTCATTTATTAAAAATATAATATCCCAAACGTTTCGAAAAATAGCTACGGTCGTAAATAATAAAATGAGCCAATGCTAATTAATACCAAACGCCAACTGGCGGACCAGGGAGTTGGTAGACGCTATCGTTACCTGAAAACGAGGCCTATATATATATTATATGGGAGAGTTTAACGACGTTATTACGCTTCGCCATAAACATAGTAAAAACCCCTTTACGCTTTTATTCAAGGGTATACGACTTAAGGCGTAGGGCTATATCCTCTTCAACGCTGGTAGCGTTGACGGCGGTAATAATGGTAACGCTATCATAAAGGGTGAGGGTAGCGGAGAGGATAATAGGGACGCAACGGCGCCGCTTTTTCCCTCTGATCTTAACAGTAATTAACTGCCTTTTTGGGTGGGAAGACGCGCCCAGCCACCTTAATATAATTACTTTTCCTTGAAAACAATTACTTATAAATAAAAAATGTAACTTAAAATACATAATATTGATAAGTTCGTATTACGTATAATAAAGGGTAAAGGTATTTTAAAAAGCGGTGCAAAGTTGTATATTCGAATCGAGGAAGGCGAATAGGAAAAGAAACAATCGGGCAGAACTGTATAAATCGGAGTAGAACGATATTCTCAAGAAAGCTTGAAATAATAAATCAAAATAGAGAAAGTAGAAAAATGAGGAATTCGGAAGTGTTCATATGTATAAAACCAAAAGTGATAAAATGCCGGGAATGACGCGAAATAATAGGGTTAAATAAGAGTACAGATCTGGGAGCGACGTGAATAGCGGATTGCGGACCTCTTTAAATTGGCGGAAATTATACAATAGCTCATTGAGGTCGTAAAACTCCTTTGGCTATACTAATAAATGATGTACTTATCGTTATAAGCGTTTCCAACGCTTCGTTCGGTAAAGTCTTTTTTATGAAGTTTATTGGATTCGATTTACTATTGTTCTATTTTATTTATTCGATATCCCGACGTTCCTATAACTCGTTAAGAGCTATGATATCGATTATCAAGTATTTTTCGTTCGCAATACCCAATTTTACTTAATATTTATAAAGCGAAAGGAAATTAGTATATATAATAAGAGGGATGTAGAGTAATCTACAGTGAAAAATATTTATTTGGACTTTAATCGGCATAGTAATTACCGAATCTATACCTTTAATCATTTTATAAATTTCGGAAGGTAAAACTTTTTTCGTAACTTTTTTATATTTCGTAAATATTTAATGAATATTATTTTTACAAAAAGTAAAGCCGTTTTATGTTAGGGTTTCGTTACGAAGGATTAAAACGAAACTTATTTACGAATTACAATCAAAGTTATAAGTAAAACAGCCTTTAATAAAAACAAACAGTTTTTTAATACGTATATCTAGCGGCACGAATTGTAAACCGCGTTTTAAATTGTATATTTGCCATAAAAGTCGCTTATTTAGAGCCTTATGTATATTATTCGACAGGGCGGTTTAATATTACGCGGCGACTGAAAAGTTAAATACCGCTTTCGGTTATGTTATAAAAATACCCAAAACGCCACGTACGCAATAACATTTATATTTTTCGGCCCCTTTTATACCATCCAAATCAACAAGGGAAACTTCATTTAATTTCTCTTTTTACGTAAGGCCTAAAACACCGTCTCAAATAGTAGTAATGGCGCTATTAAAATTGATTTTATAGTCCTTCGTTGAGTATGTTTTAGGTTTCTCCTTTAAACCAGCCTTTAAAGGTTTTATTTCTTTAAATAAAGAAAACGAGGCATTATATAACGTTAGTATGTTATCTATCTGTATACCTATTAATGTAAAGCCTTCCGAACGGGTTGTTAACACTAATAAATATGGGTCGAAGGTTAGGTTAATTATCCTAAGCCGTTTCTTATAATACTTTTAATAAGTATTATATCAGTAAATACTAACTTTAGCTAAGTCTTAAAGTGGTTTTATAAAACGTAAAATCGTTTTAGGTCGGTAGTATTTCCTAAGATTTTTTGGAAAATCGGTATAAATACATTGTTTAAGCCGCTTTTTGAATTGGGTATATATCTGTGTTATATTATGAAGCTCGACATATAAGTTATATGATTCTTTTATGAGTATTACGAATATTGGAATCAGGCGATAATTAAACCATTATAATATGAGCTATTAAATTATAATATTTTTTTACTTTTGTCATTATAACCTTTCATAATTAAGCGGATATTTTTATAAAGCTTTCCTGTTTTATCTTTTATCCCGTAAACGAGGCGAGTAGAAAGAATTCTATAGGTGTCGTAAATTACCAGGTCGAACTGTTCAAAACTCAATACTCCTTAGTTGATTAAAGAAGAAATCTCTATTTTCGTAAACTATTTTAATAAGGCACCGAGTGCTATGATAATTCTGTCGTGGCGAAGCTTTAGGTTAAGCTCGCAGCTTGCCATTTTCTTTTAAATAATAAAGGCGTTTACAACAAAGTTTTCGGGGCGTTTTTTAATTTTCGAGTTAAATGGGTGGCCCCAGCGGGGAAGTATAGGTGGGGTTGGTATAAATGGATCGCTTTTATCTAGCGGAAGCGCGCCAGATATATAATTTAGGTGGTAAACTAAAACTGGCAGCGATTTGAATTTATCGTCCTAAGGGGTATTTCGTTAGCACTTTCATTCGAATAACGGTTTCGGGCTATTACTTTTTATCTCTTCCTTCTATTTTCGTACTATTATTTAGCGAAACGAACTTATACCGCTTGAGAAATTAATCAATATATCATAACCTTCAAAATAGTTGATCCTTTAAAGGCCAAATCATCCGTCCTTAGTTTTCCAAACCAGAACCTTTGATTACAACGGTAGGTTTGAAACGCTAGTTTCGCATAAGCCATTTCTTATGGCTAAAGTTTTAAACATATCGTTTTTCGCCCGTAAGGAACTTAATATTGCTATAGATTTTGTTACAGTATTCGCCATTTTCATTGTGTTTAGTAATAGTGTAAAGTTCATATGGATCCTTAGGTAAATATTACAAACAAGGAGTATAAAGATAAGCCTACATAAGTTAAAGGTATTGTTAACGGCGTTAACCGATATTGAAATGATGGATTATTATTTTTTTGGAATTAATTCCATTTAATTCCATAAACAGAATTATATACTCTCTTTTAAACGGTCTAGCCGCATACATTTTTCAATAACCTATAAGGCTTTTATTAAAATCTATTTACATTTGATATCGGTTATCCAGGTTCTAGTACATTGCTTGGTAAAGTTAAAGGCTATATTGAAGTCGTATTTAATTTAGTTTAGGAGCCCTGAATAAACGTTAAACTAATAGTTTACCAAAACGTCCTAATAATTTGTAAAGAAAATGCTCCGTGTAAACTTAACGGTTTGGAATAATGTTACCACTTCGATGGTGTAAAATACCAGTTAGTTATTTTAATATATAATATCAATGATTACCTCGTAATTAAAATCCATACTGTTTTAAAGGAGGAACTTAAATCGGTGTAAGGCCTGTAAGTATAGCTAGCATTTATAGCAAAACTTTCTAAAAGTCTCAAGTATGTTTTTTCCTATATCCGTGTAGCCTTCAGCATAAAGTAGGCGTAAAAGGCGTTTTACAGCCAGGTATCTGAATCGGCGATATAAGATCTACAATTACGGTCCGTTAAGTAAACAGCTTTAATTATATGTATTTCGGGAGAAAATCATAAATACTCGAATTTAAGCCGGAGAGGTATAGATACATTATCCGAGGAGCGGATAAGCTAATGAGGCGTATTTCGGACCCTAATTTTGAATTTATTTATATTAGCTAATAAAAGTAAAAATGGTATTTTAACATTCATTACATAAAACTTAATCGGTTTAAATAGCGTATTTATAACAACCGTCCCAAATTATAATTTTTTGCCTTTACGAAATAAAACCCTTCAGTGTTTTCCTATTCGGTTTAGCTAAAACTTTGGAAACCTCGCCTCAAACGCCTCGAATTACTGCTTTCCAGCTGTTAAGATTTCGGCTATACTAGTATTAAGTATAATATCCTAAAACCGGTTGCCTTATTTGTTAGAAGACGTGAATTACGACATTTTATAGGCGTTAAACGCTCCGTCAGTGTAATCTAAGCCTATTAAATGTAAAAATGAGGCATTTTATAAGCCTGTGAAAATACATTGTGAGGTTTCGTCGTTTCAGGCTATCAGATAAAGATTATTTCCCTTCAAGTTTTTTTTCCGAACGCATATTCTAAGAGGTCAACGTTAAAGCTATTATATATACCTTCACACTTAGCTATATATGTTGTAAAGTTAACTGCTATCCCTTTTCCAAATATATAATCGGCCTAAAACTGTAGTTCAATCCAAATTTATTCGTGATCGGGGTGATTAGAAAACTAGTAACCGATCTCGCCGTATACAATATATCGCTTTTGCAAACCCACGGGACTTCGTATGCCTTTTCGTAAGTATTGATATAGCCGCGGTGCATATCGCCTATTTCTGAACGATCGTTTTTATCCCTTATTATTAAGGTTTCATCCTTAGTACTTATACTTCGAATGTTCATTTTACTTTAGATATACTTTAAATTTTCGATCCAAAACGTGGTCAATAATTTCGATGAGGTTTACTTTAGTGATATAGCCGTCGCCTTTGGTCTTATCGGCTATAAATGATAATATGAAGCTTAATTGTCGGTGTATAAAGGTTTTAAGCGGTATTTTAAATCTTTTATAAAAAGCTATTAAGTCATTTTTAGCTTGAAAAGTATAAGGTCGAAATCCGGTTTTCCGTGATATTCTTTTGTTACCGCTTAAATGAACAGTTTATCCACCTTATATTTCAGTTTAAGATCGACCTGACATTTCAGAAACTGAACTAATAAGGCATTAAAAACTTCCTATGGGTTTTTGTCAATGTTTTCCTATTAGTTTTTACGGATTTTTAGGTTGCACTAGTTCAATCCTTATACTAAAATTCGTAGTTAATTTTTATATCGAAATAGAATTTTAGGCGATTATAATACTGCCTAAATGTATTTACATATATAAAGTGATATAAATTCCATCTTTGAACTTATCCGGTAAATATATCAAGAAAAACAATGTAAAATTGAAAGGGTTCAATATCTAGTGTTTTATATATATTAAATATAATACGTATTTTGTTATTGAGTATATCGTATGGTTCGACGTTGTAATTCTCGTCTATCTTCCAAAGCCTAATGAAGTTGTAAAGCCTTATAGGATCGCTCCTATTAATGGGAAAGCAGTGAGGTAAAAGGCTATAGTAGGGGTTTTTGTTAAAGGGTATTGGTCTATAAGGTACGCATTAACGTTTTATGCCGCTGATTATTCTTTAAAGCGGGTTATTTTCGGTGTCTCGGCCGTTTCCGCCATAGTAGAACGGGTTATTCTCGGCATCTTAGCCGCTCTCGTTATATCTGAATGGGCTATTAGCTGTATTCGGAAAGTGGTTTAGTATTTAGTTTTACTCCATAATATGTGTCGGTATAAGTATATATTATATCCGTGTAGTAAGTAAGGATTACGACCCTTCTTCTTCCTCTTTAAAGTTTGTATTCCTGATTTAAAGTGCGGGTATAGTATTAGGTCTTTTTACGCCCTATATATTTCGTTTTGTTCGCATATTCTTTACCACTTATTTTTTATACCCTATTAGTTATCACCCTTTTACAAATTCTATTTAGTATACATCTTTATTCTTCCAATCTAATAAGTCGTTAAGTCGTGTTATTTCGAATAGGGTTTTTATAAGGAAGCTATTCCTGCCTCTTAAGGTATTGATACCTTTACTTCGCAATTAAATTCGTAAGTCTTTAGCAATAAAAGGGTTAACTATTTGCCATATACCTAATGTCTAATTCGAAAATCTTTCGTCAAAGTCATTTGGTATATCCGGTCCTTAAGCTTTCTCCTCCTAATAGTGAAAAGTCACAGCTAAAATATACGTGTTTACTGTATATAAGTCTAGTTTCTCAACTTGTATATCGATAATATTATCCTAAAGACTTAGGTCTATTTCGTATATTATAACCTTTTTGATTCCCATATACTCAACTAAAAGGTCAAAGTAAACGCTAGATTTCTCCGGTATTATTGATATTAGGGATATGTTTATAAGTATTTTAGGGCGGTTAGGGTTAAGTATTCCTACTTATACCTAGTACGTTGGAGCGGCGTAAATGAGTGGTTTTGCGCTGTGATTGGATTTAGATACTTTGAAATTTCTAAGTATAAGGTCATTCGTTTCACAAACGACAAAGAAAAATTAAAAAAAATAATTAAAATGGTTAAAATAAGGCCTACTAACGTTGATTAGAATAAATAAATTTTGAACGATATATTAATTAAATGTACATACAAATTAATTAGGCCTTTTAAATGAGTTTTGTTAGTGTTGAATGATGTTACGTTAGCCAATGCAAGTGTAAAAAACTTAAACGTCGTAAAAATTAAATTTAAAATACATTAGGCGAACGTGGAAAGGCGAATCAAACAAAGGAAGTATAAGTATAGGGAGGTGTAATGTGTAATTCGATATACGAGTCTTATTCCGTGTTTGGTAAGCGGTCCGGATTAACGTATCGTAGCCGCTCTTGTTGGTACAAGCGGTTCGGATAGTCTATTCGTAACTTCTTTTAAATTAAGCGAGCGGTTTGAATGTTATATTCGTAACCAGTTCTATATTTTATGAACGGTATGGATTATCGATTTTAAATCGGACAGATTCTAACGAACGGTTTCGAAACTTGGTGGTTTTGACTTTCTTGGCCTAATACGTGATTAAACTCTCTCCAAGAAGTGCCCGGGTACGTTAAAGCGCCAAACAAGGGTTAATAGTAGCGTAACGAGGCTTTTTAGTGAATAAAGCTTTAAATAAAGGTTGATAATATCGTACTGAAGTTATTCTTTTTAAAGTTACTTAGATTTTGCAATATTCATACACATCCTGTATAGTTTTTATAAAAACTTAGTATTGAAATATAAATAATTAGGACAGTTATAATCTCACGTTATATGTATTTAATTTATATCTGTCTTTTCCCCCTAAGTTATTTGTAGTCTACCGAATAGACTATTAATTAGTGTTATAAAGTTTAAATCTATTTACGTGAAATAAGTAAGTAAAAAAGTAATCGTTAAGTTAGTATTATAGTAATAAAGGTAGATATCAAAAAGGAGTATTTCAGAGGATGTATACCAGGGATAGGAGGTTATAAACCTCCTACCCAAGCAATAACCCTTTTGCCGTACGCTCTGGAATACTCAATCTAGACCGCTCAATGCATTGCCGTGCGGCCTGGAATAACCATTCCAGACCGCTTCATGCATGATGCACTTTACGTCTTGCAAGAGTGCAGCCTGAAGCGTGAAACGTTACCGTGCACCCTGCAGGAGAGCACCTTACAATACAGTGTACTGCTACTTGGCCTGTGCATACTATTTATGAGGGTATATAGTAATATCCACAGTAACCATAATTATAATTTCCAAACTTTCTAAAAGACCAGGCAATACACTCAATATATGGGAATCCTCTTATCTTTGAATCATAAGTAACATACATTCGTATTATAGAGTTGAAAACGTTTATAATACGACGAAAAATCTTTATATTTGTCCTATATCATTATAACTCTGTATACGAAAGGCCGTGATATTAATGATCGGGGGGAATAGCTACTTAAATAATTGGTTTTGCCAAATTCTAGCCTGGGTTTAAAAGAATACAAAAAACTCTAACGTTATATAAAGGGAATAACTTTTTTTTTTAAAAACCTTTGGCTTTACCCCAACTGTTTTCAACCTTTACCGATATATAGATTTAATTACGTTGACTAATTAATCATGCTCGTTGCGTACATATGTATGAATTTCTACACTTTGGTCCATGAATTTATTAGTGATTCCGTTACTGGTAATGCCCATATAACCAAGGTTTTATCTTACAGTTAAAATTTATCGAAGGGTTCTCACAGCAACATGGTATCTACTATACGCCTATTGTAAAAACGTGGTAGTATTGCCTTTTAGACTTTAGATTATGAAGATGTTATTAACGTATAGCGCGATCTTACCAAGGAACATGTATATGGTTGGTTTTAAACGTTATAATATAATAATAACCTTCCTATCCAAGAATCACATAATAGGGTAAAGGTACATAAACTCAGTTGTAATTACATTACTGTTACGGAAAACTGCGTACCTATGATTAATATACCCTTTTACGTCGTGGTATTATTGAAACCTATATGTAAAAGTCGCAATATAATTCGTATCAAGGTAATTTTACCAGTTTTCAAATTTAAAATATATAGATTTTTTAGTTAATCCTTTTATAAAGTTTTCAGTAAATCCGGGAGAAAACCGTATATGTATTAGTAAATTCTGTGAAAAGAATAGGAACTCCCTGTTTTTGATTCTTAAACGTGGTGTGGGTTGGACCATTCCACTTCCTTTGATTTTAAGTCATGGTAGTCGTCGTAAACACTGTATAGCGGTATCGCCGACACTATGTAAAGCTGTACGAATCGTCCGTGTACTAATCTATAAGGTCCGGTAACCCAGCCCGACAGTATTATGGGGTTCTATTTCGCGTTTATTAGTAACAGAGTAGCTAATGTGGTTATAATACGATAAATAAAAGAATGACCGATATCAATAATTTTTCAACGAATGATGAATCGAATTTATGATTCTTTCAAGGATTCTTTATCGAGGAGTAAACAAACATTCTTAAAAGCGACGAAATTAGTCGACGACCTTTATGAAGATATGACTGCCGTAGTCGTAATGATTAAATCAACTATAATCTAATCCACTGCAATCTTTCAATTGTAATTAATATATCAGTTTTCAGTGTAATAGGCAAGTATAAGTATGATTATAATAGTAATAGCTGTTAAATTAAAATGAGACAAAGGTTCAAATTTCGTGAGGAATAGGCTTTTATGGTGTTGCGTAACTCTTGATACTTTAATTACGTATTCAAAAATCTAAACACGTTTTAATATAATCCGATCGAATGAGAATCCTAATTATTGTGAACTAAAGACTTTAATATTTGGTCCCGGGTTTACAAATAAGTAAAACGATCTTGATACGATTGATACGAAAGAATTAAGGTATTTCGTAAAGTTAGTTGTATAGCAACAACTAGTAATATAGAGAGACTTCGACTATTTCGGAGCGAAACAATTTTTTTTTCATATACCTAAAGGTTATACCCAAAGGTATACATTGGGCATATATTTTTAACCCTAAAGTATTAATTTATAAAAATTTTAACGATTGGAAAAAAACAAATCGCCGGTGTAAATACAAATACGGTTTGAATAAAATTTGTCGACATCCGATACGTAAATTATATATATAATTGGAGGAGAAAGGGAAAAATAATAGGTTTTTATAATAAGATTTCTAATTTTTTTGACTATCGTTTATTAACGTGGGCGTATTATCTTAACGAATTAAATACCTGTAATTAAAGCAATTAAAATTTGATAAAACGCCAAATGCTATATCTTATGTATAAAAAGATCGTAAACGAAGGTATAATAGATTTCGGTCGCCAAGTTTCGGTATTATAGATACTGTCTATTATTGTTATACATATGGAAAAAAACCTAATTACAGTTATTGATTATAAAGGGTGCGTAAAAACGATTTTTCGAAGTTTTAATACGATTTAAGCAAACTTATTGTTATATCGTTGGGTTCAACCATCATGTTTAATATTTCCATTATATTACATCGCACCCCTTCATCGAAGAAACCAGAGCCTTATATAATAGAGTATTCGATCCTGTTCTAGTCTTTGAAAAAGTTGTTGACCATATTATTATCTACGGAAAATCTGTTCATTTTTTTTCTTGGAAAAATCAAATTCATTAATACTTAGCAAAAATTGACTGATAGTTCACCTCCTGTGAAGGGGACCATAAATGAGATATAGACTTATTACTTTATAATCTAATCAACTTTAATAAATTTATAACATAATTTAATTCGGTTTTTCTTCAACCGGCGCTGGGCCGATATATTTTGGTAAGAAAATTCTTACGTTTAACAAACCTTGCGTCTGCTTCCCTTATATAATAGCGAAGTAGATAGAATTTAGGTATCTACCACTCAATAAGTTTTATATAGGTAGTTATCAGTTTGCTAATCGCGTTTAAAGAATTTGAATACAAATGGTCGAAGTCACCCACCTATGTGTATACGGAGGCGACGATGATGATCTCGATTACGGTTGGTAACAAAGTTATCCTAACAACAATTATATTGCTAAACCTCGACAAATTAGTTTTCAGCATCTCAATACGGTAAATCGGGGCTGTAAAAGATACGTAAACTCAATTAGTGGTTAATAATACCTTATAATCCGAGCTGCGATGGAGGTTAGGTTGTATTATTGTAATGACTCAGGTCATATCTATGAAATTAAGGATGAAAACGTACTTCAAAAGTTAAATGAAAACTTTGATATTTTCGTTAAAATATATAACAATTATAAAGATAGAGTTATTTAAGATTTTCACTTGACAAATTTTACTTAAAATTAATTCCGCACAATTATATACGAGGTTGAATCTTTTACTAATAATACTTCAGGCCCTAAGCTCCTAATTATAAATTCAAAGTAGTTTTACCTCAACTTTAAATGTTGAAGGAAGGGATCTTAACTTAGATATCGTTATGTAAATTCTTAGCTGTTATCTATTTTACTGTAGTCAAGTTTCTGTGTATTGAACATTTCGATGCCTTCAACTGTGTGACCCATAAAAAAAACCTAGTGTATAGTAGGTATTTTACATATATTTCCCAACGTAATTTTAAGATCTCTTTCTTAGGTATTCGATAACAAATAATCTTTCTATTCGTAGTCTTAAAATATGTAGTTAAAATTTCGAAGCGTTAGTAACAGTCTATATTATATCATAACATGGTCATAATTTGTGAGATAACTGTATTTGAAGAATTTGAAAGGGTGAGTTAAGTAATCGATGTTGTAGAAAGTAAAATCAAATTAGAAAAAAACGTAACAGATTTTATTTTCGGAATAACCCTATAATCTAGGGATTTGTCCGAGATAGCTTTTACGATTCATACTAAAATTACAAGGGTTTCTAAGGTTTTAAAGCTCTTTTTTATAATTTTAAAAACGTGTTGACCCAACTTACAGGTTTTCAAAATTGTAATGATTTTAACAGATGTATTATCTCAAATTAGGCGATTTGTTATATACATGTCGTCTTTTACCTTCGAGATGGATTTCGCGTGTATTTCAAAATCTTGAATGCTTTTTATATAGGGACCAAAGATTGTGGCGTTTACCGTTACAACAGTTGGGCCCCTATAGTTGAATCAGTGTACGTTGAATATACCTAATACGCTATAGTTTATTTTTTTGTACCCGTAGCGAGTTTCGGCGTAAATTTTCTTGACGGAAAGGCGAGGTTTATAAATGTAGTCGTAGAGCGAGAGGGATTAAGAACGCTTAACTGGAACGCAAATCGTTCCGTATTCTTCTAAAAAAGAATAAAAGAATATTGATATAATGAAATTCGGTTTTCTCATCATTTTATATAGAGTAGGTATTAGTCGCAATAAAAACATTTTCAGTAACGTTTTTAACCAAGGCTCTTCCAATGATCTCTATATTATATTAGGTTGTATGAAAGGTTGTAATAATCTTTAATAAACGTTCTTCAAATCGAATATGTTTTTTTACCTTTTCGTTTAAAGCCTTAGATCAATCGGTGGATACCGAGAAATATGGATTATTGTTATTATAATATCAAGTTGCGGATTGATACGGGTTTAAAACTTAATTTCTTACCGAGATTATATGATTAACGTACCAAATAAGGCCTATAAATGGATAATAAACGTACTTTTAAAAATAACCCTTACCTTTCAATTTAAACTTGAATCGTTTATTTCTTTCCTTTACCTATGCGTTCTTAATAAATGAACTAGATGATTAAAAAAGTCTCAAAACGAAATAATTTCAGTTACTAAACTTGTATAAACATTGGTTTTTATTAATGACAGGTAAGTGTCGACTGATATGAAACCGTCCTAAATAGTAATTTCGCTTTTTTATCACACTGAATACTTTCATCAAACTTTTTCGAAAACAGTGTGTAAATTATGTCAAGAAACCCGTGATTACGTAGATAAACTTCAAGGAGTATAGCGTAGTAAATTTCATTTCAACAATTCAAACGAGCTTCATTTTTTTAAGAAAACGTACTTTGAACTATAGTATTATTATAACAGATAATGAAGCTTTTAGGATTTTTTTTCACCGTTTTTATAATCGTTGTATCTAGTTGGAAATGATTCACGAGGGTACATTAGAGGATATAGCTTTCGACGTCGCGTTTGAATCCCTGTAAAGCCCTAAAAGATACCCATATATATTTTTTCTTCGCTGCCTTCTTAGCGGCGGGTTATTAAGAATAAAGTAATTTCGGGTTGTCGCAGACGACGTCTTATAGCCCTTACATAAATGTGAAGACAATCGGCGGGGTTAAAAGAACCGGCGTCTTATTTAGTTTTATTACTAAATTCAATATAATTCCTCGTATAAACAAAAAACGATTTAAGGAAGTATAAAGAGTTATAGATGTATAAAAAACCGTTAAAGGCGCGCTAAGGGCGCTCGGTATCGATTTGGCCCCTTTATAGCTCGCTATAGCGGGAGCCATTTGGAGGTTTTTTCGGCGATTCTAAAAAATGGTATATAAGTTAAGTGGAAATACTAACCAGTGTGTGGGCTGCCTATGGATGTGTTGGGAAGAATGTACTTACTGTATTTGATACTGTAGTTAGCCCTTGCGCCACTACAGTTGTTTCGTGCATTCTGGACACAATTTTCTAGACTGGCTTGAACCTTTCCTAGATTATAAGAAATCCCGTTAGAGAAAGATTGCACTGGATAATGCCACTTGAAAATAGTAAGCATATAAGGTCTGCTAAAGGATTGAAATATTGGTTATGTATTTACCAGCGCTTTGCAAAATATCCGTCAATTCTTAAAATAATATTCAAGCTAATCCTTATCGTTTATTAAGCTGATGTTTATCAGCTATTTAACTAGGTTTTGAAGCTAATCATTATCTATAATCTAGATTCTTATCAAGATTTTAATCCTAGTTTTCAATATAGGTATTTAATTATTGAAAAGAAATACTATAAACAAAAGGTTCAAATGTCTACTCAATGATTTTTTTTAAAATATTTGTGTTACACCAGGTACCTTAGTAGATACTGATACCTGAAGTGTATAGATCGTAGCGTAGAATATTGAAACTTTAGTAGCTATACTACAAATTTAAAACCTAAGAGTATACAACACCTATAGTTGGATTACCTTTGTAGTTTATACCTTCTTTACTCAGTTTATACTTATTCTAGGTGAGAACATATACCTTTATTGAAGAGGTTAATAAATAGTGATTTTCGTTTGTATGTACGTAAGTATGTATATGTATAAATAAGTACATCATGAATAGATAGTGAGGGTTGAGCATAAGGCTTTACACTTTAATCGCATAGTTCCATTATCGTTACTAGGCGATTAGTATAATTTTTTGGAGTACCTTTTACGTGACGGTGTAGGCGGTTCGATTATAAAAAAAAGCTAAAATGATGGTTAGGCACTTTTTGGTTTAAACTAAAACTAAACCGAAATATAGAACCTCTTTTTCTGAAATTGGTATGAAGTAAATCAATTTTTATAATTTCTTTAATTAAACAACAAATATTGATTATAATCGCCTTCACAAAAACATAAAGTGGTTTACATTATCAACCAATAAATTCAAACTCTGTAGTTATTCTTTCACCATCAGTAAAGGTGTCGTTTACGTATTAACTAACGATATAGTAACACTTTCGAAGAAAAACGCGGTCATTAAGGCCCGCGTTACCACTATTCTGTTCATAGTCTGTAAGTAGACAACTTTTATACAACTTATATTTTTTATATAAAGTTTCTAACGTTGATTACCAGTTTTAAACGCGCTATTATCGGCTCTCCGGCCCCAATATAAAAGGCTGTTACCAAAAAAATCGGCGATATCTTCGTGTACGCGCGCTACGCACTTTATATCTATACGAGATCCTTGTACTGGTCATATCCGTTCCTCATTGGTAATCGTAAACAACGACGTTTTCAGATATAGTGGTTTTAAATACTATCTTTATATATATAAATCGCTTTGAATCTGATAAAATCTTGTCACTTAAGTTATATATATTTAATGAAAGAAAAAGTGAATATGTAGCTGCCGGTAACAATGTCGCAACTTTTGAATTTATCTTTTCCTCTGAAGTTGTTGTTTCATATATATGGCGGTGACTGATGCCAAGGAGGCGGCTTTTTAAAATGGGTTAGACAGCTTAATCGGTTATGTTATGATTATTTGCACGCCGTTATAAGCGTAAGCAGCATTGGAAATCGAGAGCGGGTGTAAAAATAAGGAGGTTAACTGAAAGGGGATGAAGATATCTATTCTACGCCCCCGCGCCGTTAAAAGCCGCGGGAAGTGTCTTTTCATCGCGACTACAATCAAGGCATATTCAAACGTTATTATTGACTCAGTAATAAACATTATAGGGAGGGAAGGTTATAATAGGATTACATTAACCTTATTAAAACTTTATTTCACGTCTTTCATATATATCCAAAACGCTTATATTGCTTATATTCAATTGCGCTAATATTATTACTTTCCATATGCAGGTCCTTCACTACCCTAGTAAAGTTTGATAATTATTTTGTAGAGAGATAATCCCTTCTTCAAATATATTGGTAAAGGTTTCAAGACAACGATATAACCGTTCAAAAATAGGGTTTATGTTTACTTTTATGCGACAGTTGTTCAGGAGACCACAACCATTACTTTTAGACTTTTAAAAAAGCCAGATGATGTACAAAATTTGAAAACCCCCGCCCCTTTCGAAAATATAGTGGATTATAGCATATGTCAAAGTATAAATATCCAAAATAGAAGTAATTTAATGAGAAATCCATATATTCATAATGTATAACTCGAAATTAATGAGAAAATAGTTTTGTTGAAAAGCATGTACTCGTGATGCGGGTCGACTGAAATCCTGGTCTAGGTCTTATATTTTACCTGAAGACTAAACTCTTTGAAAATATAGAATCCCGACGTGTCAACTGAAAATATGTATATATTGAAATTATCTTTAACTTATTGTTTTATAGATACCTTATGTCGTTAGCAACGGACCGGTTTCTTTTGTCGAAAAGTATTTATTTAAGAGCTTCTCTACTAGTTAGTAAATCCATAGGTTCGTTATTATCGATCCATATATCGTCAGAACTCCAATATATTTGCTTGAACCATTTTTAATCATTATAAAAATTTTGAAAACAGTTATATGTTGATTGAAATTAAATATTCTTATCACCGCATAAACCCCAAATAACTGAATTATAACTAATGCAAAGGGTAATATTTTTATCAAAGATAACGACAAAGGATTCAGATACGTGAAAAGCTCCGATAATTTTTATGTCAAAAACGTATATCTTAATTGAATAAGTTGTACCCCAAAGTATTCGTTTTATCGTAGCAAAAAAAGAAAAAACCGAAGCCGTACCTTTTATTCATCGAAACGGTTTTATCATATTGAAAGCTTTGAATATAAATGTAATGATCACACTAAATACCCGTGAGTATGTAGAAGGTGTCCAGAGGGTTTATGTTAGCAGTAAGGTAGCAGAGGTAACAAAGGTGCAATATCAAGACTGTGTTCGTGCGAGTGATGATCAGAAGCCGTGAGGCTATTCAGGGTAGACTGAATACTTAGATTGACAACTGAAGAGCTATGAAGGAAATACTATCTATCTTGGTAATGAAAGTGTCCTTATATATCCGCGCCTTCATACGTCTTCAGTGTAGGCTCGACTGGCTCGATACCGAGTCCATCGAGTCTCACACCATGCTGACCCTAACCCTTGTGTACGGTGTGTCTGTTGTGGATCCCTGGTGCCTGCCGAGAGGCTGTGTCCAACCGATTTCCTTTGTTATCTGCTGCGGGGCCGCCGCTGGTGCGCCCTGCAGATGTTGGGTCATAACAATAAACCATAGGGTAATATTCAATTTATCCAGAATACCATTCGTTATACATTTATTAACTTATTTTTTGGAAAAACTATTGATAATGTTAGTTGTTATTTTCATTGTAGATTGTAAGGAGATTATCAAAATCTTAGGGAAGGCTAGAAATTCGCTGACTGTTATTTTAAGTCGTATTATAAAAGGGACCTTTCTGTATCGGATAGGCTTTCATATTTTTTTGAACTTTAATTCCGGTCTATGGAAGGTTGTGGGAAAAAGAGGGGGGGAAATGGGTTAAACATCGGTTGCCACGATGCGGAGCCACTCTGATCAACTTAGGGATCCTGCCTCCCTAAAAGCTAGTAGAGGTTTCTCGGGTGTGTAACCACAAATTATAGCGGACAAATCTGCTTCATTAACGATTGCAATACTCTCAGATAATAAATATAAAGAATCCAACACCGTAAATAAATAAGTTGTACAGGGTTCGCAATCACTCGAAAGCCACCCGACTCAAAGGCATGCAGAAGTTTTCAAGTATCATGAAGTTGGGTATAGTTTAGTAAAAGAGGGCGATTGTTTTCGCTTCCATAGAAAACAAAACGTTAATTTTATTCTTTATAACTTATTACTTGCAGCAGGACCATAAATACTAGTTTTTATAATAATTGGTAATTATTAATACAATAGCAAATAAAAATGATATTTTGATCAGATACGGTAGGAGTGTATCTTTAGTATATAAAAGTAATTCATAATGCCGCAGGAATTGAAATATAAAGGTTACGCGCTCCGTAACGTAAACCTAATGAAAAAAAGCTCGGTTATACCAAAACCCTGACTATCGTAAGCTAGATATTTTTAAATTTTTAGTATGTTGCTTAAACAGGTCAAATACTCCAGTACTTATAATTACGAAGAGGTCTTCACATTGAACGATGTTAGCCGAGCATATCCAAGTGCAAATATAGTAAAACCTAAACTTTGAAAAATGAAATTTAGCTTATTGTTGATATCCTAATATCTCTCTATTTACAGGTTTAGCTGTAAAGCGAAAACGTTTATTTTCACTTTTTCTTAAACTCAAAAACGGAAAACTTTATTTTCGTAATATAGAATTCAGTAATTTCGAAAAGATGCGAGATCCGACACATATATTGAGTATAAAAGCTACTAAAGAAAGGAACCTCAAAGAATCTTATTAGTGAGTTTGATGAACGTTCTAAACGTGAATGAATATCAAACTCGTATCGATCAGTATATTAAAAACCTTTAAAACAATATACGTCAAGTTTTGAAAACAAATATGTTACGTATTTGATGTTGAAAACGGTTGTGAACCAATATGTCAATAGTTCCCTATACATCACTAGTTAAAAAAAGAAAGCATTTTATTTCATAATGAAGTCTTTGTGATGTCGTAAACTAGGCATATAACCAAATAGTTGGCGAAACGTCGAAAGGTTTTTTATACTATTTTAGTATTAAATCTATTCTAAACTAAAAATATATACACAGATACTACGTGTGACTATATATCTAGAATTCTTGAAGAAAACCGGAATAAGGGCTATAAACCACTGCGATCATAAGTGAAAGAGGCTCTTATCGCCGAGTTTAGGGATTATAAATATTTTATATTATTGTGAAACCGTTGAAAGAATTTTCAAATAAAAGGCATTTCTTATAAAATATTCGTAAAAGCTTGTGATTAAACCTCAATAGACTTTTGAAAAGCGAACTGTGATATAATCGAAGCAAGTAAAAGTGTTTAATATATTACTAATATTACTTTTTATTTTTCCTTGATTTTGTCTGAACGTTAATTAATGAAGTATTTGGCTCCCTCCCACAAATGAAATGTTTTCTACTGATTGTCGTTCTTTATGAAATGGCGGCTAAACAAACTATCTTTGAAAACTTGAGTCGATTCGAAGATATGTAAAACCAATTACCCGTTGTTTTTTCATGGCGAAGGCAGTAAATATAGGTAGATATAATATCCCTTTATATTGTCTTAAACCACCGTTAACTAGATCGCCTCATTATTTTTGATACTTCATTACTCGGCAAGTACCCGCTTAATCTATACCAGGATTATTTCCGTTAATATAAGTCCTGTTTACGTTGTCCATATACCGGCTGAAACGCTGAATCTTCAGGGTTTTAAATTTATAGATGTAATACGAGGTGATAATAAAACGAAGACGAATTTGAGAGCTTTTGAAAATGATTTGGTGAAACCGTTCGCCCACCCGTTTACGAACGTTTCATTTGAAATGCTATATGACGCTGGTAGAGAATCCATTCTAACTATGATGATATTGTCAAACCTTATAAAGTTCACGTCTGTAACAAGCTTTTGTAAACCTTGATTCGTCCTTTTGATGAACTAGCTTAAAATGTCCCCTCAGAATATTACAAGTCTTTCAAAACGATTTATTTTAGTAAATACAATGTCTAACATTTAATCCCAGTATACGTTGAGAATCTCAACTCCGTCAACTCAAAATCAAAAGGAATCCCTTCCGTTACTCATTCCATTTTAGATGATAGCTGTGAAGGGACTAAGCTAAGGCTAAAGCTCAAAGTGGTCGAACACTATCTATAATCCTCTATAAAGAGAGAGAGAGAGGAAGTCTCTACTATAAAGATAATATGGATCTGGTGTAATGAGGTATAGCCTTGTCACGTAACTAATTACATAACTTAAACATGGAAAGGAGCATTGCAGAAATATCATATAAATATGGCAATCGTTAGAGCTAGATCCCTAGAGACCACTAGTGAAAACACTAGTCTGTGATATCATACCTGGCCTTGACTTCAGCGCCGGCGCTCCTAGCGTCGATTATAGAATGCGCCGTTGTATTATGAAAGGCGCTAGCATATTGTGGAAGACGATTACGCACTTGTAGTTTTAGTTCAGGGTGCAAAAATAGTGCTAGTCTACCCTCATAAAAATAAGCCTTTACACTTTAATCAACATTTTAAAACTTTTTCCCTTAGTAATAATTTCCTATCACGAGCCCTTCCCCCACCTCCTTTTCCCTTTTCGTTTATTTATATCTTCATTTTACGTCGTCGTTTCATTTTCAAAAGCCCACCTCCCTTTTTATTAATAATATAACTACTCGTTGCAACTGTAACCAAGAGATTGATAATAATATTATACTAGTAGATAAAAAGTTTCTTTATCGGTTCAATATCAGCTAATGAACTATCAATACTCCCACATAAGCCCTATTAATCACTATCATAATTAAACTTGAAGAGGTATATAGTTCAAATATATTATCGATATAACATCCCATCCCCGTTTATTTTATGTAAACTCTACTAATAAATTTATGTTGATCAACAACTCGTATCTTGCTTATAAGTTATTTGAACTAGAGTTACCATTACTAATACTCTGTTTATAACCCTTTTAAATATAGATTCAATCATCACAATTGTGCGCTTTTATACCTGATAGCCGAAATATGTAACTACGTTACCGAGCTATCCTAGGCTTTTCTAAACATTACTTTCAAGAATCGCCGTATAATTCATACACCAAAAAATTTATATCCGTATTAATAATAATATAAAGACCGTGATACCTTAGATGGCCACTAGTTAAAGCGCCCTTCGTATAAGTCGTAGAGATCAAAACAAGATTGAGTTAAATTATAGTGTTAAGTGTTCCCCCCTCCCCCGTTTTCAGTGGTTTTCGTAACTTTTAATTAGCTAATAACGCTGGGGAAAATGATATGAATTGATTTTTTCTCTATATATATTTTGTATTAGATCAACGTAAAATTGCTTAAAAGACGGGTAGAACTGTAATGAAAACAAGTTCAAATGAATCATTACAGCCGTTTATAAAGTTTTTTTACAAACCTCACAGCTGTATGAAACTTACCATTAATGTTGTGAATGATATTGGTGTAAAGCTAAATAATAGTGATAATCAAAGTGATATGTAAACAGATTTCGAATTCAGTTAAAACAACTCTGTTTTGACGAAATTGAAATTTACATGAGTTCAATAATTGAAACCTTGTATTATAGTAAGGCTATAGACAAATATCGTAATGTATCAATCAAGGTAATTCAGTGCCAAACTCTAAAAACATGTCAAAACAATGTGAAAATCAATATGAAAATGAATTTTGAACCACGATACACCAAATACCAAAATCAAAACAAATATTCGAACAACTTGCGTTTTTTTTCGGATGAGCCGAATAAGGCCTTTGTACTTTATCAACCAACATTATTAACATTCGAAAACGGTAAAATCGATGATAAACTACAAGTTTTCGAATAGGTCTCAACTAAGTTAAATATAAACCACTTGCTGGATTAACATTTGTCGTTTCAAAGGATTCATGATTAGATAACAGTTAAATCTTGGTTTGATTGGGGTTTTTAAAATAATTTCTACATTAAATTTTAGTTTAACGTTATTGTTTTTCCTGATAACGTTGACAATTGACTTTTATATTCACGGAATTCTTAGGAAGTAAGAGAGTCGGTAATTGCTCGAATGAAGTAATCGATACAAAACCGACGATATTTCGCGTTTAGTATATCAAATTCAATAACATGAAAGTTGACAACGCGCGATACTCTATACTTCTCATAAAATCAACCTGTTTTCTTTCAAAATTGGTTTCTTTTATAGTTTTGAGTTGAAATCTAAACTTTGTGACCGATTTTCAGCTACTTCAATAAATAACGGTGTTTATTAACAGATTCTTTCGTTTTTTATTTCTTCGAAGTCATCATAACTTATCAGAGTTTAATTTCGTTACTAATACGTTGTGTAAAATTGATAGCTTTTAAATGTAGGTTTTCATCTCAAATTGTTTAATATTAAACTTATCAAATAAAATCAACATGCTAACTATACATTATAAGAACAGCCTTATATCCATAATTGCAATACGGTTTTTTTGTGATAAATTTATAACTGAAAAATAAAATAATTTGATCAAATTACTTATAAACAACAAAAAAATGTAATTGAATTCATACTTCCTAGTTGTCCAGTTTCATAATGCCGTTCGTTCTAGGGTGAAACTTAATAATCAAACGCTCCTTAACCTCCGTTAATTTGTAAAGGAGGCTTTAGTAACTATTAGTAATATTAAAGTCAAGATTACTGAAGAAAATGCCAGAAATAAAAATTAAACCACTTATTGCAGCTTATAAATGGCTTGACATATGCTCCAACATTTATTATTCTTATGGTTTCCAATGTAACATCTCTATTTCAACGATTCGTCATAATATTCATTGATGTAGGTCGTTTAGTCATTCCTTAGAAAGGTCGATTATAAAGTCGACAGATAATTCGTTTCATAACCCATCGGTGATTGAAAGGGATTTTCAAAATTCCTTCTAAAGGTATCTCCAGTAAATCGTCTTCCCGTAAACATCTCAATTACAGTAAAAATACCGGATAACACTATGTAACTCGGGATGAAAAATACGTCCTTAAAAGCTCGACCATAATAGTATCGAAAACTAAATGGCTAGCGACCAAAGGATTGTACGTAGCTTGATTTAACGCGGTAATAAGCGGCTATAGTAAAAACACCTACATCATTTACCGTATATTTCCAAATAAATGTCTTGACCACTTAATCCCTTTTTTTCAAAATACAAAGGTACGGTCAGTTTTTAGCAATAGAATTAGTCAGTACTTGTTACGTCGCTGTAACAAGGATGAGTAATACTCCGGAGATGAGTATATCCATGGGATCACGAATAAAAACACTAGTAAAAGGACTAGGGAAAAGTATACTAAAGTATACGAAGATTGAGAATAAGATGATAACTGAATACTAGTATTTACTTGTACAGTAACACTAAGACGTACTATTGCAAGGTACAAGTACTTACTAGTGCAGAGAATCAATACGGAGATATTTTATGGCACTCGTATTTACTAATATAGGGGAACGAATAATTACTAATATAAACTAGTATTGACTAATACAGGGTCTTAACCTTGATGATCGAGATCTTCCTGAGAATTATTTTGATTATATTAAAGAGTTCTTCATGTATATTTTAGTATTTTATGGTAGATTAAGTTGTCTGTATGTAGGAAGTTACGATTGGGGATTATATGGCCCTACTTAGCGACTCGAGCAACCATTGGGTAAATAATAGCTCTTATATATACCCAGGACAAACTATCGATATCGACTCTCGTACACATCATAAATCTTTATATTTTCATATGGTGACCTATGTATCGGTAAAAACTTATATATCCCTCAATTCTCACTTAAAATTATATTAAGAACAAATCAAAAACAAAAAAAAGCAAGAATAATAACGAGAAAAAAATCAATAATAGTAATTTTACTTTGTAGTTAACTGGAATTAATTACTCGATACGTTAGATTGAATTGAACTAAAATAATAAGTTGAGGATAGATTGTTTAAATTTATTTACCCGATTTAAGCAATATAACTCCTTAACGTATTTCTTTCTCTACGTTCACCTTTTCAGAGGTGTAAAAAAACTTATTCATAGTAAATTTTAATATATCAATCTTTATATTAATGATAATATTAGACCATCTCCAATTATAGCATAAAATGTGTTTTATACAAAGATGCTCCGGATGATGCGGAGAGAGAGTGAATTGTGGTATTTAAAAAGTCGATATTGTAGAAGAAGTAGATTCTTGAGATAATATATATTTTTTTTAAAAAGAAAGAAATTTGTAAGATTTGGTTTTCAATCGGGATTAATTTAAAAGCCGTTAAATAGTACAGAAATATATTGAAACAGAAACATCGAGAATGAGATAGATTGAAGATACTTTTTAACGTCCGATTGGATTAACGCGAGATAATAACTAGTATAAGCGTAAAAATAATAATAAATTGGCTTAGACTATGCATTAACAAGTTATTGTTTGATAAGTGAATGGAGTAGATAAATTTGGTGTATAATTCTTTTATATATTATGAAAAGAGTTAAAAATTATTTCGTATATTTGAGAGTAATGAGTGGAAGATGATCATGATATTACAGATCATGGTAATAGATCGACTGGGTTTTAATAGATTCAATGAAAGATAATACGACATATGAAGATAAAGTTACATATAATATATTGAAAAAATATATCAATATTTGTAACGGTTATCTCTGGTCATTAAAATGATATATTTATGTATGTAGCTATTGATAAAATAGTATTTAAGAATATTTGAAGAAGATGTTATTGGTGAAATCTATGTAAACCATGCGATTAATATAGGAGTAGATGTGATGTTACACGTTTTCTAGAACGAAGGGAACAACTGTTTATACCTTAGGAAGCTACTGAAAGCAGTTTCATGATTTTATAAGAAAATGGCAAATTATCAGCCAATATTGACATTATAATGAAAATTACAAAAATAAATAATATATATTAGTATTGAATGGGAAATGGTACGAATGAAAGGAAATGTTAACAAGAAAATTAACTAAAAGAATTTGACGTAAAAAGATACATTAATTGTGAAAATATCCTTCATTTCTATCATTCATTTTCCATTACCCTTATAAAGCATAATTATAAGTCAATATTTGTTAAATTAAGACATAAGTTCTTAGCGGAAATTTCATTCGGAAGGAATTGAAATTGCGATTAACGATAAATCACGAGGTAATATGTTATTTTTTGTATATAGTTTCCGTTGATTTAATTCAATGTTAGTAATTTCGCCAGAATATTCACGTAAGTAATATGTGAGTGGAAGTATTGAATATAATTAATTTAATAAAGGGAATTCGCAGTAGCGTTTAGGATAAAAATATAAATATTGAGGTCGATTGTATATATACGGGTAAATAAGTGGAACTTGTCTTATTGATAATCGTAGAACGCTGTACTAGAGCCGATGTATCAACCTTCCTAGTTGTATAAACGAATATAGGGGAGAAAAAGAGCCACATATTGCCGTTTTCGTAAGTTTAGATTGGTTTCATCTTTAAGCGTTGTAATATTTTGTTCTACTTTGAGTAAAATGAGTCGAAAGGTATCTATCTTGTAAATATTATAGTCCTTTCAGAAGAGCGATGTAGAAAAAGTATGTTATAAATTTGGTGAAAAACCACGATCTTGAGCAAACTACCGTTTCTTCCGGTCATTGGAGAAAAACGTTCTAATTTAACAGATACTTTACGATAAATTTACAATAAAATTACATTGTGATGATTTTTCGATTGTAGACTGCTTTTTTGTATATAAATAGTTCGTATGAGTAGATTTGGTATTATCCGGTGTATTCGAATGAATAAAAAGAAATTTTCAAAGAAACGAAAACATATTTGTTTTCATACGTGTCAGTAATGATAATGATACAAAATCGTACGTTATTGAAGTTAGCAAAGTTCCAATTATGATATATTTAGAACCATAGTTATAATATTTTTCTTCTTTCGTATGAGGTAAATGATATATTTTTGGTGGAGTTTACTACTTATAATATCGCATAAAGTTTAGACGATTTATTTAAAATTGTTGGTCAGGCTTTAGACGTTACACCGTTGTCGATTCGATTGGTCGGAGTAACGGTAGTATTGCGTGGTCAGGTGGTGGATGTATTGTTCTAGGTTTGTCAGACCACTAGCCGGTCTGCACAGTAATTTGTATGGCCAATTGCTTGGCTCGTGCCCTAGAGTGAAGTGCAGCGTACTGCACTCAACTTACACTTAATGCGGTAAGTCTCCACAAAGAAATATACTTAACTTGTAGTTTAGTATAGTCAACTTTACTGTAAGTAAAGTTGACCTACTTCACTGCATGTAATACTATTCCAATACTGGCGGCTTTTTAGTTTGTGCGCGCACGCTAGTGTGGCTGACCAATCTTTTCCGGTTACCACTGAATTACGTCCTTGTTAACTGGCTAGAACCCTGTTAATTCCAGTTGACTTCCATACTAAATTGCACCCAATTGTATAAAAATTGACCACATTTGGCCTTAATTGTTTTACCGCTCCGAGGTCCGAATTTATCAACTCCTATAAGAAGTTTTTTCGCCACAGAGTTTTGTAGGCCTTTACTTTAACCGTACTATTTTTACTATATTAATTAAATAAATTACTTTTATTGTTCTCCTGATAGTTTTTTTTTAGTTTTGCAGCACATTCCTATTCGCTGTCACGTGATTTGGGCTTTCTGGGTGACCTATTAACCTAGCGCTTTATATGTATAGTCAGCCTATTATTATCTACAAACCTTTTTAGGGTCTTGTTTAGTACTGCTTTTGTTATAACATTTGTGGGATTGTTTTTGCTATTAATTTATCGGAATTTCCTAATCTCCCTCCATTCGTAGGTTTTACGAATTGGCATTACGTAGATTATCAGGTGTTTTTGCTGGTGGTTCCGAACTTCGAAAGGTATTCGAAGAGGCTTTTCGAGTCGGTAAAAATTACGACCAGAATAAAGGGAATTTTTAACTACCTAGTAATAATGTTAAAAGTTTCTTACAATGTCATACCTATATTAAAGCCCGCTATTATGTCGTATGCCCACGATATTACCACGTTTCGTATAATCTTTTTATACTTAACGGAGGTTTAGTAAATTAGGTTAACAATATTATCAAATTGGTTTTCCTATCTCTTTTCGTTCACGAAGGTTATTAGGAGGCCGATTTGAAAAGATAGGTTGATTTTACTTGTAAAGAACCCGTCTTTAAAGATTATCAACTTGGACTTTAACAGGTTAATCAGAACTATATGAATTCCGCGGTCCTAGTTTCGCATCTGTTACTCGAACCTTTTATTTAGCCGGTTAAAGTCGTTATCTGTTGGTTATTATACTTGTACGGCGATGAATAAGGCGTAAAAAGCATTCGGTTAATATAAGGTAACAATATAACTGCCTCGAATTCGTTATTCTAAATACTGTTAAACCTTAGCCTCGTTAGTTTTGTTAATTATTGCTAAAATAACGCTTGGCCCTTTTTTCGAAAGCGAAGGCCGGCATTAACACCAAGTATATGGATTAACGATCCATTAAAGTTAAGTTGATTGTCCTTCGTCAAAATCGTTACCAGCTTGTAATTCCAGGATTAATGTCCTTAATCGTCTGTTATTTTAATACTATAAACCTATCTTTTTCGAAGAAAAGGGTATCGTTAGTTTACATATCTATTATTCCGAAATCTTTTTCTTATGTTACCAGTTAGTACGGGTCGTATATTTAAGATTTTCACGTTGTCCGTAATTCATAGTGCGATTAATAAGTTAGGAACTAATACACACCTACTTTAGGTAATCCCTATAATTATTTAATATATTGTATTACCATGCCTAAAAGGTAAATTAAACGGAGTTTTTATGGTACTTTTAGTAATACTATTCGCTATTTATCCGTTGCTAACTACGTATAGTCTTACGTTATATTACGGCTATTAAGCTTAAACTTGCCCTTAGTCTTAGCGAGTAAACGTGTTTTTAAAGCGATTATTAAACTTTAGCTGATCTTTTAAATCTTTATCGATTGTATAAGGATTTAGGTTTTACCTTTATTACTGTATCCTCAAGCAATAAAACGTGATTTTTCATACGGCTGCCCCGTAGTTTTACCTTTAACCTTGTAGATAATCCTCGACTTGAAGATCGTAACGTTTAGATTTTAAAGGTTAAAATCGGTTTTCGACACGAATTATATAACTTTTTAAGTTAATAGACCGTTAATCTAGATCTTGTTACTTTCCTTAAAAGGTTTACCGGAGGTTTTGATAATTCCTTGTATTTTGAGCTTTTATATAAAGTTTTCGTTATTATTCTCTCTTTTTGCGTATTTAATTAGTATTATAGATATAGCCCGGTGTTTATTCTCCCTTTTTAACATTTATTTTCTTCGGAAGTTGTTCGCGCCGGCGGCGTTTTATCGGCTTGTCAATAATGAGTGAAAGCGGTTTTTGTTAACTCAGTCGTTTGGCTTAAGGGTTTTTATAGTTAACAACTTTGATATAAGGCTCAAATTGAGTAATTCTGAAGGATACAAGACCGTTAGTTGTTTTAAGAATCACTTAAGAGTTTTTAATACTTAATATAGTATATAGGCTTTTCCATTTTCCCGGTTTCCGTTATACAAGGACTTTGCTTTGTAATGGCAAAATAAGTACGTTGATTTTTATAGGGCTGTTATTGGTGTTAAGGGAATTATTGACCTGGCGGCGTGCCGATTCCTTTTTTAGTTTTTTAAAAGCATTGCCATAGTCTACAGCACACTTTTGAGTATTTGTTAATGGTGAAGATTTACTCGGTAAGCATAAGTACGTTTTAAAGACCAGTAGTGTTAGTATCAAGTCGTTAGGGCCTATAGTGTCGTTTAGGCCTTTTACTGTTATTTTTAGGCGTGCCTTCGGATCTGTAAAGCTTCCGATCTTTAGTATAAGGATATTGTACGTTTGGAAAAGTAGGGCGTATGCTCTTTTAACCTTTTCAATGCTTTCGTAGGCTTTTATAGATACATGTTTGCATTGGATACTCGTTATCTTGATATCTTTTTAAAACATTATTACGGTAAAGTGGGTACCAGTATCGTGGATTACGACGTTAGGTGGGTCTAGGTACGTGTTAATCTACAGTATCATTAACGTTTCCCACGTATCCTTTGCCGAAAAGGATTTTATAAACTCAGCTCCGTAAAAGAAAGTTACGGAATTACCAACGTAAAGGATAAGCTTATTATTTAAGTGAAACATATCGACGAAGATTTCGTAGTTGAAATCTTTATTGTCTTTCAATATAAACTTAAATTTCCGGGGGGGTTGGGTATATGTTTAACAGTAGTAACAAAGTTTTTCATGACTTTTAGGGCAAAGTATTCCATATCATTATGCCTTACGGATTTTAGGACTATATATAATCTATTAATAGCTGGATAATTGAAACTCCGGTGTAATTAAGATATTTATGGCTTCGTCAGGTTTAATACTACTTTTTTCGGGCCTTTAAAATGAAATTATAGGTACCCTTACTTAAAGGCGAGTAAAAACCTTTGGCCGTTTTTAATTAATTAGTTTACATTGACGTCGAAATTGACGCCGAAGGTTTTTATATCTTTTAAATAAAGTAAGAAAGGGATAAAGAACTTAAGGATATGGAACGTAATTGCTTTCACAATAATTTGAATTACCGTCATACTTAGTAACGGTAGTTATTCGTTTGGGTTAAAGTTTATTTTGGCTCATTCAGTATTGTGACGATCTATTTCAGTGGCTGTAATACTCTTTCTTCATAACGTCACATATTACGAATAGTTTTCTATTAAGTACGTTGCTACCCCTATATATAGAATAATACCTTGAAACGTATGGTCCGCGTAACGATCGCAAAAGTTAAAGTTGTCTAAGGGGTTAGGGATTTAGTTAGGGAAAAGGCAAGGGTTTTTACTAATTAAACAGTATAGGAAGGCGTGGTCGGCTAGTTAGTAGGCCGTGTTAGAAGTATTATTTTCGTATCACTTGATTTTCTTAAGAGTATTGGTATTATTAATGGGCTCGTTGCCTTAGAAGTCTGCGATTTGATCTAAGTATTCCTGTTTAAAAGCAATAGGATATTGGTCGTAATATACTACCTTTTTGTTTTTATGTTTAGCAGGGGGGTGTCGAGTTAACCAGTAGCTAAATTTACCACTTATCCAACATCTTTTACCATTATTTGTAATGATCACACTAAATACCCGTGAGTATATAGAAGGTGTCAGAGGGTTTATGTTATCAATAAGGTAGTAAAGGTGCTGAGTAAACAGTATCGCAACCGTGTAAGTAATGATCAAAAGCCGTGAGGCTATTCAGAATATATTGAGACTGAATACTTAGATTGACAACTGAAGAGCTATTAAGGAAATACTATCTATGTAGTGATGGCCGTGTTCTTATATCCTATAGCCTTCATACCATCTTCAGTACTGGACTGCTGAAGTCGATGTTGCTTCCTTCGGTCCCAATGTTGTCGACTAGACCGCGGGCGGTCCTGTCGGTCCAAACCCTAACCCTGGGTGCCTACATAAGAGAGATCCCTGGCTTTATGTATTGGACATTAGGCTTTTGATGGCGCAGCGGACCGCTGGCCTATTCCATAACCTGTAGTTGGTCCCTGGATTATAACATTATTACGACGATATTACTTACGGTTAATAGGCCCGCCTAAATATTAGCTTTGTTAGCATTAACGTGGCTATTGTCTCCAGTTTATAGCCAGTGGGCTGGACCTTAGGCTTTGTAGGCGCCCGTATTTGCGGTCGACGTAATTAGTCACCATAAGGTCTTTTTTACCCACGTTAAGGAATTTGTCGTCTTAGGAGTATATATTAAGCGAATTGGGTATATGCGTTATTACAGTCGCAAGTGAGGAATGTAATTAGCTCAAGAAGCTTTCGTAGTTGGTATTTAGGTGTTGTAAGGCGTATTCGAACTCGTTAACGCCCGTGATTGTTACCTATACTTATTCGCGAAGTGTGGATTCGCCAGCTTAAACTTTACCTATTGCTTTTTGATATAATATCAACTTGCTAAGCATTTTATTGAGGACGTCTATTAGTGTTTCCTCCTTTTCTTTTGGTCATTATAGTAGTTCACCTTGTAGTGGCCTAATTTGTATATTATTATGTAAAGTGGACGTTGTATTCGAACTAACCCTTTATGCTATCCTATATCTCGCGAAACATTGTAACTTTAGTAAGCAAGGTTAGGTAATAGTACCTGGCGTGCTTTGTAAGGATTTCAGTAAATATTAAGTAAAAACTTAAAGGGGGAACCTTTATTTATTTACAGATATTTAAAAAATGGTATTATTTTGAAATCGAGGGTATAGGGCTGTTCGTTATATTTTTTTACGTCGTTTCAGATATTGGCAAAGTCTGTAAGTAACTTATAGTTAATTTTATCCATTTTGATAGGTTTTAGGGGAAGGTCGCGTTAATTATCTTCACTTTAAATGGTGTTTTTTGGCGGTTTAAGTCTCAAAGCATTCGAGGCACGGTATTGAGGGTAATTTTCAGTCGCTTGACCCGAGGAGTAAATTCCTATAGTAGGACTTATGCTAGGCTTTCACGCGTAGGCAAATCTATAGGGGGAGGGTTTTCAAGAAGCTTAATAGCTTTAAGTGAATTGTTAAGGGGGAATTGATATTTAACAACATTATGAGGTACCAAGATTTTATTCGATTGATTGGTGTAAAAAGCTAGCGTTAATGCCTTTGATCGCGTGGGCGGCTGTCGCTTTACGTATCCTACCGCTGCTAAAAGCGTATTTCGCATTATTACATGGTGGTACCAAATTACCGAGCAGGTTAACAAGTTCTTTATCGCTAGCGCGTAAAAAGGGTTGACTTAGCTAAGGGTAAGCTAGCGGTCCCCTGAAATGTATATGTGGGTGTTAAAATTCCTTAACGCCTTTTTCTTTTTCTTAAGGGTTTTGAGGATTAGGGTTTTCAGAAAAGTCTTTTTATTAAGTTAATTCTAAAAAGGTTTTCGCCAATCCTACTAGAGTCTTTTCAGGAATGTAGATACTACGGCGTGTAACCTTCTTTTTTAACAGAGACTTAACCGAGTATTGAATTATCATTTACATGTAAAAAGTTCAATAGTTGAAAAACTTTTCGAAATCTTGGACAACGCGAGCGCTGCGGCCGTAATTGTTACCAAAATCCGTCTCGAAAATGTATTAGCCCACGTAATTAGTTAGGTAAGTTTTAGTTGAGGTTTTGTTAACATTCGTAATTCAGAGTTGTTAGTTTTAGTGGTTAACGAAAACTATTTCGAGGGCTTTAACTTTCCTTATGTATTTCTAACTCAGAGGCATCTTAACGGTTTGGTTTATAAAGGATATAAAAGATGCGTAGGGCGAGGGACTTGGTGATTCTTAGGTGTGTGGAACTTGATTTTTTGGTGTAAAGTCGTATAGAAACTTGACAACTTGTTATTACGTCGTGCGACGTGACTTTTTCGGCGCGACTTGATGTTTTCGCTTAGAGTAGCTAAATTAACGATTAAATGTGCTTAGGGAAAAAGAAAAAAAAATGAAGTGAGGGCAAAGGTTTGGTATAAAGATCAAAGTCGAAGGTTGTTTGTTGTTATAAGTTATTTTGAGTAGGGACTTAGTCATTTTTCTTATAGTAGTAACACCCGTAATAGTACTAACTGAGCTGTTTACTAGCTTGCCGAACTTTGTGACTTTTGATAGTTAATCCCAACGTCTTTAAGAAGGATCTTTAGTGAATATTTCTTGGTGTTTTCGATAGCGATACCTTCGCTACCTCTAAGTTACCATGAAAACCGACGTAACCTAAAAGTCTTTTCTACCTACTGCCATAAAAACTAAAGTAACAGTAGAGGCCCTTCGCAAAAATCTTTCCTCTACCTTAGTTTTTCACAAAGCGTAACCGGAAAGTAGCTTCTTCTTCTAATTAGCTAATCTATGCTTAACTCAATAAGCACTAATTAGTGTTAGTAGGGCTTTAGACATTGCAACGTTATCGATTCGATTGGTTGAAGTAACAGTAGTATTGCGTGGTCAGGTAGTAGATGTATTGTTTTAGGTTTGGCAGACCGCTAGCCGGTCTGCTCAGTAATTTGTATGGTAAATTGCTTGGCTCGTGCTCTAGAGTAAAGTGCAGCGTACTGCACTCGACTTACACCCAATGCGGTAAGTCTCCACAAAGTAATACACTCAATTTGCAGTTCAGTATAGTCAACTTTACTGTAAGTAAAGTTGACCTACTGCACTGCATGTAATAATATTCCAACAAAATGTTGATTTACCCATATTTTTAATGATAGCAGATGGTAGTCGCACGATTTTGGCAACTTATATTCTGTTTCCGTTCGTTGTTAATGGTATTATATCTTTGATTTACGTTTATATTACATGTAACTATCTTTTGTATAATTTTTCATTAAGTCATAATTGAATTATCTGTTATTTCTTTAGTCATATTCATGGGGAACCCGTGTTCATATTGGGCGTAAATCATGGATATTCTGTCGTTATTTTTATGAAACGCCAGTTATAATCGTTACCTTTTAACGAACAACCACCGTATTCAAATAGAATTATAATTGATTATTGAGTAAATAACGGAAGAATCTAGTTTCAACGTGGTGCATAATTGAGAATTCGAATCGAAATATAACGAAAATAATAATAATAAGAATAAAAACACGAATTTCAATGAAAAAAAGTGTAAATATATAGGGGAAGAACGACCTACTAGATGTTGCAGAATATAATTAATAGTAATGACACCTGCATGAAGATAGGATTTATATTTGAGTGAGGCACTCCGATAATCAGAAACGTTAATCAATATTAATATTCCTCAGCACATATATTTGAGGAGTATTTTCATTATATACCTTTCATCTTTGTTCAATGATTTCACAAAAACGAATTAAACGTTAGTTATGGCGGTACAGAAAATGTTTATTATAATATTGTTGGGAATGAAAAGTGCTATTTCATTCAACTATATAAGGGGATTTCTTAAGAAAGAACATCTAGGAATTGTTAATCAATTGTGGTGATTTACTAGTTTATATCCTGTAAATAAAATCTCGCAAAGGAAATTTTCGATTTACTCGATTATTTAACGTTCCCGTTTTTAATAATGCGATTTTGAATTGTTCATTGTGATGAACAAATGAATTTAGGATTTCATAGCTAAGAAGATGATATTATAACATTATGGGCGTTAGGAATAGAAATAAATAATGAAGTATTTTGAAGTTATACGAGTATACAAATGCGATATATAGTTAAAGAGAGAGAGGCATTTCACGGAAGTGTTCATAGTTAAATATGGGAAGCAAATTCCAATAATTTAGAATATCAGGTTCGATCGTAATATTAAATCATTATGGTCCGAACTATGATGGTAAGCCAAGTAGATGCCAAATGGAGTTAACTATTGAGCTACAGGCGGATGACTTAAAGAGGCTATAGTGGTCCTTCTTACAGGACTTATAGGCATGGTCTGTGCACATCCCATTACATTCCCTCGCATGTGATGCCTGCAGACCGCGCCCGGTACTACATATCCTGTTATATGTATAGTTATGTAACTATATACTCAATGGCTAATAGTTTGAGCCTATAAAATAATCCCTCTTTTATTAAAAACTCGTAAAAACTATAATATCTCTCCGGCTAAACGTTAAATACGAGTCGTATCCGCTTAATATGCAGTCTGGATGTAAGCCGAGCGCGGGCTATATAACGTACCTCCTAATATGACGTATAATCTATAATCCGTTTTGATATCAAGCCTTTAACGCCATATAAAGCTCCCCTTAATGCGCCGTATAACGTATTAGCCTTGTTAATCTCGGGCTACCTATACCGTATAAGGCGCCTTTTAACGCGCCGTATAACATATAACCTTTGCCGATTCTGGTACGTTTGCGCCGATAAATACGGCTCTTATCGTAGCTTATAAAAACTTCTTCCTTTTTTTTACCCAAGTAATCCTCCACCTTTTACTTATCCCTATTAACTTGTTTTACAACAACCTGAACTAAAATTACTTTTAGTCATTCCAATTAAAGCCTTCGGTTTTCCATTACTATTTCTTTTACTCTAGGTTGTTTTTCGTTATTATGACTAATATTTAAAACGATCTAGGCCTAAGTCATGTTAATACTAATATACTTAGTAATAATAATCAAACTTCTTATAATGTTTGCCGCCCCTCCTTAACCTAATTCCTTTGCCGTTAACTATATTATGTAATCCCCTCGCGTTAGAAGCGATCTTTTCGTATTCAATGATAATGAGGATGGATTCAAACTCGCTTCATTATAAGTTAAACATACCTATATATTTTATATTAATCACCTTTGAAGTTTGAAAGTACCGTCAACATGTATTTGCATCCACCGGGCTTAAAGGTATCGCGTGTATCGTAAGGTATATAATAAAGTATACCTAAAAACTATTTTTATAAGCGACCCGATCGTTTATTCACCCTCTTTTCCAATATTTCAAGGGAACCAACTTACTTGTAGTTTCGCGTAATTTACGTATCTTATGACGGTAATTTATCGTAGCCTCGTGAAATAGAGATTATATTGTATCCTCGGACCATAAACGTTTAGCGTAATATCTCAGACTATATACCCGTTCTCGCTTTTGTTTTATTAGAGTTAATTAATTAATTTGTCCGGCTTTATAATATCGCCCTCATTTAGTGAGTCTTTACTATTCCGGTAATATAAGTTATTACTCCCCTAGTTATACCACTTCGCCAACCTTTTCTTTCATGCCTGTTTTCCCCAAAAACTCCCCTATTTCCTTTAACCATTTCGCCTATTTACCGCGAATGGACGTTCTCAGCTAATTAAATATTAATTCGAATTTTTTTTTTACCCCGGTCCCTGCCGGTACCCGCCGTACCCACTTTAGTATATTTGGCTTAAAAATTAAAATAATATAATTACGTAAGCTATATTTCTATAGTTAATATAGGTTGTGGCCTATACAAAGTGGAAAGCGATATTGAAGACCTAATCGTAAAAACCTTTTATTTATCCAAGTCTTATTTATTAACTCCGTATAAAAGTGGGTTACTCAAGTCGACCGTAAACGGGTTGACGACCGTGCCCGTACCAATCGTATTACCCATACATAAATTAATGTATTATAGTCTTTTATATCCCGCCTAAAGAGCCGCTTTCTCCGGCCTACTTCGCGATATCAGCCATCGTCGGCCTTATTTAATTCCCGCACTGCCTAACCTTATCCGCCGTTATCGGTTTCGCCTAATACTCGCTCCGCTCCTCGTTAACCACCCTAGTCGACGTTGTTCAACACTCGCTCCGCTCCGCGTTGTTTGTCTCCGCCGGCCTTTTCCAACGTCCAAGACTGGTGATATTAAGGTTTTTAGCGTTATCGGCGCTGCTGTTCGGAAAACCAGTATAACGATAATAATATTCTATAGGTAAAACTAAGTAATTTTTTGGGGAATCCGCCTCATAATTAGATATTTATCTAAAAAAGCTGGGTAATATATACTCGACTTTATATATCGTATTATATTATAATAATCATGGATTCTTACCCTCCCAGATTAATATTTGCTATTCTTGGGATAAAACCGATTTTTTTAGCGTAGGCTACTAAGGATATATTTGACGCTGACCTTAAAATACCAGGTTATTCTAAAACCGAATATTCCCTTATTTGGTCTCGAATTTATTTAGGTTTATTGTATAACAGCAATTTTGGCATGATTTCCATTTAGATTTAATATAACTTTTCGACTTAATTAATATATAACAAATACTCCTCCGCCATGTTTTTGTAACGAAAATGTTTTAAACTTTAAATATCTCTTACATAGCCTTTCCTGTATCATCTGCAACAAGGACTAGTCCTAGGAGTATATAGAATAATATCTACGTGGAAAGGGGGTTATTAATTACGCGTTTAATTAAATTTTCGTAAAATACACGGTATTTTTGAAAAATATTGAAAATATTATTCGACGGGTTTGGAATGTCAACGACCCGGTATTAATTATATAGTAAGTCGAGTTTTTTATTTGGGAAATTGGCTTCAATATTACGTATGTTAAGCTAAATATCATCGCTTATTTTATATAGTAGCACTTAACGTCGTCAATGGTTTACAGTTACCTTTATTTATGAATAAATATTTATTATAACCGCTTAAGATACATTCGTAAATTCGCGTAAGTACGTTTAATACGCCGAAATTCATTTCCCCGGATAGGTCGATGACTTCATATCCCTGTTTATTGTAGAAATATGACATATTTCGTACCTATTAACTAGTGGATTTATATCAAACCCAGAAAACATTAATTTACGGTTATTTAGTATTAATTCCTAAGACGAAAAATGTAATATTTAATCTAATTACGAAAGGTTAGTAAGAATCTATGGGTACTTATAAACGTTTCACTTTTTTCGTTTCGTGTCTCCATTTGTGTATAAGTGATGCACCGTCAATAAAAGTTACGAAATATTTACGAGAAAATATAAGGTTATTTAATATATCTATATATATAATCCAAGCCGCCATTGATAATAATAGAATCCGGAAATTCATAAAATCGTAATTATATATAGCGGAAACGTTTCGTATACGATTTAATGGATATAAATTATATACGCTTTAATTTCATGAATTTAAATAATCGGTTTATAAAAGCTAATAAATATCAAAGACCGTAATCGGTGACCGGTGAATTAATTATAAAGGTAATGGAAACATATGATTGATAAAGATTTAGAAAAGGGGGGGATTAAAAAAAGTTGTATCGTAAGGTATAACAAGGCTTCGTACCGGTTATAATACGTATATATTCTATATAAAATTAGAATATTTGCGATTCTTTCCTTTTACTCATAGTCCCATTAAAAGATATAAAATAAAATGTTTTCTACCGGATAGCTTATAATAGGCGAGTCGTAGGTTTGTCATAAAATCTTTAGTGTTATATGTTTTGAGCTCGGTAATTATAATCGGTTATAGTAACGTAATATATCTTTTGGATTGATATCACGATACGTAATTCATCACGAATATTTTACCTTAATTAAAAAGATGTTTAACGGTTTTGGTACCCGTTAATAGGTAAATTACGTATAACGGGTCCTTTTTTATACTTTAATTCAATAATTTCGCAAAAACGCCCCATCTGAAAATAAAGTAACCATCTGGTATTAATGAAGTCGGTGGTATTAACACGGGCTGCGCTCGAAGCGGTATTATAACCGTCGATGCTTTGGTATCCCCAGATGTCGTCGAAGTCGACAACGTGAACACGGGCTGAGCCCGAGGCGATACCGTTACCACCAACGTCATAAGGTTTTTAAACTCTCCCTTTCGGCGTATATCATCGCCATCTAATAACAAAGCTTCCGTTTTAATAAATGTATCCTTATATTCCGCCATAATGGACATTTTAATAATGTATTAGTTTATTATAATTATATTAAATACAATTATAAAGATGGATTGAAAATAACGTGCGCAAAAATGTTTAACCTCGGGCTTATGTTAAAGTTTACATATTAATATATTCGGGATAACGCTTTAAGTCGACGGCCGATAAAGTAAATGGTATTGAAAAAGCGAAAAACTTTCGGCTTATTAAACCCAATATTCTGATATTATACGTAAGTAAAGAAACACTTTAATTCTTTGCAATACGTTAAAATGATGAACGTGGTACAGATATTGCTTCATTCCGATAACTACGCTTTTGAATAAAATACTTTTACGAAAAAAATCCTTATCGTAAATAATAGAATTATGGTTCGCATCCGTTAATCGTACGGAATAACATATTACCGGTTTTGAGATATTATTCATATCTTTACGAAAAGTACCCCTTTAAAATCATCCTCTAGTAATTAGCTTCCACTATTGTTAACCGGTTTACATTTTAATGTACCAAAAGCGCGGTTATGAAGGGAGTGCTTTTTGAATATTCAAAATATATATTTCTTTCGATTCGTGTAAGTTTAAAGAATTCCCTCATTAGTGTGTCAATTGAGGTGATTTGCTAAATCGAAGAAATTACTGATAAAGTTTCGATAAAAGTTAGTAAAACCTAAAAAAATTATATTTCTTGAATACTATATACGGATTTTCATTTGCGAATAACCCGGACTTTTTAGGGGTTGGCTCGAATACATACGCCGAGCATTATGATAGGATTAAGGTATTTTACTTTGTTAATTACCAAATTCAATTTTTCGGAATTTAAGTTTAACCCGATATCATAAAAACGTTCTCAAACCACGCGTACTTTCATGTGATGATCACACTAAATATCCGTGAGTAAATAGAAGGTATCAGGGGGTTTATATGAGCAGTAAGGTTCCAGAGGTAACAAAGGTGCAATATCAAGAAGATGTTTGTTCTTGCTGTAGAATGATTAGTTAGGCTATTCAGATATGTAGACTGAATACTTAGATTGACAACTGAAGAGCTATGAAGGAAATACTATCTATATGGTGCTAACCGTGTCCTTATATCTCTATCCTTCATATCGTCTTCAGTACTGAACCGCTGGAGTCGCTGTCGGTCCCATCGGTCCTGTATAATCGACTGGACTGCTGTCGCTCCCATCGGTCCTTCCCTGTCTGGGGTTGCTGACATAAGAGAAGTTCCCCGCCTAATTCTAGACTTCAGGCTTTCTAGTGGCGCAGTGCTGCATACTGGCCTGCTTCCTGGCTCAACTTCTGTCTGGGTTATAACATTTCGTTATATAATTTTATTTGGTACCCAAAAAAACAGTTTTGGAAGTTATTTGGATAAACCGTAATGAGATTATCCAAGATATCCACTATTGTATAAATAATATACAGTTCAAACATCGTTAGCGTATCTACCAATTTAAATAATGTACTTAATTACTTGAATAAACAGAAAGTGGTACGAAGAATCGTTAATTTCTTCTACCCGAATATGACTCGTATAGGATAAAATGGTATTTAAATATCTAATTTCGTAATTGATTTTGATTTCGATAACGCGTGTAAGGTTTCATTAATTGATGGTAGGGGAAAATTATTTTGTTCGGTAATTTTGTTCATGACCAGGTAATTAATATAAAATCGCTACCCTCACCTTAATTTAAAAATTAGTAATACCGGCACGGTAATTGATAAGAAATTCACGCGACTCTTACCCTTATTTATTAACTCGTTAACTTAACGTCGGAACTCAAGAAGTTAGTTTCGTAGCATCATGTATAACGATTCCTATAATTTATTCAGCAAAGATTTATTTTCGTTCGATTTAATATAAATATTGTAATCGAGCTTTTCCCAGTATGAGATTATTACTATTGCTTTTTCCTTATTAAATAAATCGCGAACCTTCGCTAACTCGAGTGAAAAACGTAACCAAAAACTTTCCTTTTTCACGATAGTCGACGCAATCAATTACAAAATTCGCGTTATTTTGTAAAAGCTTATAACGATTTTAAATTACGACTAGTTTCTTATACAATATACCATCCGCTAAAATATGGTTATTCAACTAATAAAAACTGATTTTGTTATACCCTGAATATCCCCTAACCTAAAACGTAATATTATTATATCAACAATGAATCCTCCTTAATTATCAACCATTAAAATTTTTCGGTAATATTTCAAGTTATTTATTAATATAGTATCTATAATATTCTAAATATGATATCTCGTGTTATTCCGTGAAGAATATATATTAATATAGAGGTTAATCATTTATTAATATCTATGTGAAACGTAATTATATTAGTAATACTGTCGGTAATTTCTTTAATCATTCACGTGAAAGTAAACGAGTAGAAGAGTAATCATAAGATTGATATATTTGTAGTAAAAGATAAATAAGTTGGAAGAAGTATTCCAGAGAGTGCATGCTACGGATTGGAGGTTATAAACATCACATCCGGGTAGTGGCCCTTTTTCTGTAAGCTTTGGAATACCTATTCCAAACCGCTCCATTCATTGCCGTACGGTCTGAAATACCCATTCCTAACCACTCCATGTATAATTTATTTTGCGTTTCGTAAAAGTGTAGTTTTCAGCGTAATAATTTATCGTGTATTTTGTATCAGAGCGCCTTATAATACAGTACATTGTCACTTGGCCTATATATAATATTTATAAAGGTATATAGTAATATCCACCCAGGTATTTTTTTTTCTTTTTTCCCCTTATATGCTTATAGCTTAGTAGTGATAGTGTAATTGTAACGAGTCCATATACCTAGCCCCGTAATAACAGTGTAATCTTAGTGCAAATTACAAAGGTTTGAATTAGTAAGTTTCGTAATAATGGTATGGTTACGCTATAAATTACAAAGGTTCGAATTAGTAAATTCTGGCCGCCGTGGTAATTATATAGGTTTCAATTAGTTATTCGTGACCGCGGTAGTAATTATAATAACGGCCTGGTTAATATAATAAATCGGTAACAACATAGTCATTAAAAACGTCTTTTATTGGTCCCGATGGTGTTGTAATTACGTAGATGCTATAGGGGTAGGTACGTAATGGTAATTATACCGTTAGGTATTTTTATATTAATATAAAAGGTAAATTGCTATCGGATGAGGTAGAAAAAAAAAATTTACACCTTAAAGGCACGTACTAATAGTTAATACAAGTCCCTATCCTAATTTAACCCAACCTTTATTTTAATTAATTATTCTAAGCTGCTCCAATAAATAGGTTAATTAACTACTATCCATGTACTAACTTTCAATTTAAATAGATACTGTATAAAAACAGAACATTTAGGTGCCGTTTAACGCGAAAGCGCTATCGAGCCGCCGTCGCCACCGCCGCAACCGCTATTACTACCACTACCAGTAGCTCGCCCTTATCGGGTATAATCTTATCCATAGCCATTACCCCGCCCGCTGCCATTACCCCTTCGGCCCCCTTAAACCCCGCTTCTGCCTCAACCCTATTTTCCTTCGCCGCTGCCATTACCCAGTTTCCCACCATCGCTGCTACCACCTTTTTACCGGATTCGCTAGCCGCCGCCGCCGCCATCACCCCCTTACCAACCTTACCAGCCTTCGCAGCCGCCGCCGCCGTCACTCCCTGACCAACTTTACCAGTCTTCGCAGCTGCCGTCACCCTTCCTTCCCCC